>CM042402.1:22835098-23237598 GCA_023634145.1 Thymallus thymallus | reverse complement strand
ATCACTCTCCCGTACAGCTTCTCCTTGTGCAAAGTGCGCTGAATTGTTGAACGATGCACAGTGACACCATCTGCAGCAAGATGATGTTGTAGGTCTTTGGAGGTGGTCTGTGGGCTGTTTTTGACCGTTCTCACCATCCTTCGCCTTTCCGATATTTTACTTGGCCTGTCACTTCTGGCCTTAACAAGAACTGTGCCTGTGGTCTTCCATTTCCTCACTATGTTCCTCACAATGGACACTGACAGCTTACATCTCTGCGATAGCTTTTTGTAGCCTTCCTCTAAACCACAATGTTGAACAATCTTTGTTTTCAGGTCATCTGAGTTGTTTTGAGGCCCCCATGTTGCCACTCTTCAGAGGAGAGTCAAAGAGAACAACAACTTGCAATTGGCCACCTTAAATACCTTTTCTCATGATTGGATGCACTTGTCTATGAAGTTCAAGGCTTAATGAGCTCACCAAACCAATTGTGTGTTCCAATTAATCAGTGCTAAGTAGTTACAGGTATTCAAATCAACAGAATGACAAGGGTGCCCAAACATTTGCATACGACTATATATATATATATATATATCAAATGGGCCGGACAAAATTCTTGGCACCCTTAACTTAATATTTGATTGCACACCCTTTGGAAAAAATAACTGAAATCAATCGCTTCCTATAACCATCAATAAGCTTCTTACACCTCTCACCCGGAATTTTGGACCACTCTTCTTTTGCAAACTGCTCCAGGTCTCTCATATTGAAAGGGCGCCTTTTCCCAACAGCAATTTTAAGATCTCTCCACAGGTGTTCAATGGGATTTAGATCTGGACTCATTGCTGGCCACTTCAGAACTCTCCAGTGCTTTGTTGCCATCCATTTCTGGGTGCTTTTTGAAGTATGTTTGGGGTCATTGTCCTGCTGGAAGACCCATGATCTCGGACGCAAACCCAGCTTTCTGACACTGTGCCCTACATTGGGAACCAAAATCCTTTGGTAATCCTCAGATTTCATGATGCCTTGCACACAGTCAAGGCACCCAGTGCCAGAGGCAGCAAAACAACCCCAAAACATCTTTGAACCTCCACCATATTTGACTGTAGGTACTGTGTTCTTTTCTTTGTAGGCTTCATTCCGTTTTCGGTAAACAGTAGAATGATGTGCTTTACCAAAAAGCTCTATCTTGGTCTCATCTGTCCACAAGACGTTTTCCCAGAAGGATTTTGGCTTACTCGCGTACATTTCGCCAAACTGTAGTCTTGCTTTTTTATGTCTCTGTGTCAGCAGTGGGGTCCTCCTGAGTCTCCTGCCATAGCGTTTCATTTCATTCAAATGTCGACGTATAGTTCGCTGACACGGATGCACCCTTAACCTGCAGGACAGCTTGAATTTCTTTGGAACTTGTTTGGGGCTGCTTATCCACCATCCGGACTATCCTGCGTTGCAACCTTTCATCAATTTTTCTCTTCCGTCCACATCCAGGGAGATTAGCTACAGTGCCATGGGTTGCAAACTTCTTGATCATGTTGCGCACTGTGGACAAAGGAACATCTAGATCTCTGGAGATGGACTTGTAACCTTGAGATAGTTGATATTTTTCCACAATTTTGGTTCTCAAGTCCTCAGACAGTTCTCTTCTCCTCTTTCTGTTCTCCATGGCACACACAGAAACACAATGCAAAGACTGAGTCAACTTCTCTCCTTTTTATCTGCTTCCAGGTGTGATTTTTATATTGCCCACACCTGTTACTTGCCCCAGGTGAGTTTAAAGGAGCATCACATGCTTGAAACAAACACATTTTGAAAGGGTGCCAAGAATTTTGTCCGACCCATTTTTGGAGTTGTGTGAAATTATGTCAAATTTGCTTTTTTTCCTCTGTTTTGTGTTGTTCCAATACACACAAAGGAAATAAACATGTGTATAGCAAAACATGTGTAATTTCAATACTTTTCTGTGAGAAATATCTCATTTTCTGGAAAAATTTCAGGGGTGCCAACACTTTTGGCCATGACTGTATGTGTGTGTATGTATGTATGTATGTATGTATGTATGTATGTATGTATGTATGTATGTATGTATATATATATATATATATATATATATATATATATATATATATATATATATATATATATACACACAGTTGAAGTCGGACATTTACATACACTAAGGATGAAGTCATTTAAACTCATTTTTCAACCACTTCAGTTTCATGTTAACAAACTAAACTATAGTTTTGGCAAGTTGGTTAGGACATCTACTTTGTGCATGACACAAGTCATTCTTCCAACAATTGTTTACAGACAGATTATTTCACGTATAAATCATTATATCACAATTCCAGTGTGTCAGAAGTTTACATACACTAAGTTGACTGTGCCTTTAAACAGCTTGGAAAATTCCAGAAAATGATGTCATGGCTTTAGAAGCTTCTGATAGGCTAATTGACATAATTTGAGGTGCACCTGTGGATGTATTTCAAGGCCTACCTACAAACCCAGTGCCTCTTTGCTCGACATCATAGAAAAATCTAAATAAATCAGCCAAGACTTTAGAAAAAACATTGTAGACCTCCACCACAAGTCCTTTTTGAGCGTATCATTTGTCGCTGTGCTGTTTGTTACTTCTTGGCTACTTGACAAGTTTTACGGTTTTTCTTTTTTATAACCGTTTTAATTTAACACATTTACCAACGTCTTAGTTATTTTTATTTTCCTCTGTCTACTTTTTTTATCCTGGACGCTTTATCTGGACTTGGTTCTACAGGACTTCCACCAGCCGAAGCTAAGTAGTAACATTATTAACACTATGCCATCTGACGTTAACTGCAGTCACTATATTCATAACATACTGGAAAACTGTCGCCTTATGGCGAGGATAGCCTCGCTGCAAGCCAAGCTTGAGACGCAATCTTCAGACAAGGGCAATTTAAGTGTAGGAAACAATGAAATTGCATCTGTGCCACCAGTAAGTACAGTTACTAGTAAAAATCCCCTCGCACAGTCCCCGCAGCCGGACAATTTTCTCAGGGCTTCTGGAAAGAAATGTTCAACCGGTGTCGCTCATTCAGCCGACAGAAACTTTCAACCCATGTGAGAGACGCAGACTCCGTCTCAACCTTTAAGTCTTTACTGAAGACTCACCTCTTCAGTATGTCCTATGATTGAGTTTAGTCTGGCCCAGGGGTGCAAGGGTGAACAGCATGGCTCTGGAACGACGAACCACCCTTGCTGTCTCTGCCTGGCAGGTTCCAGTCTCTCCATTGGGATTCTCTGCCTCTGACCCTATTACGGGGGCTGAGTCACTGGCTTACTGGTGATTTCCATGCCATCCCTAGGAGGGGTGCGTCACTTCCTGTCCGTTTTGTCGCCCCCTCGGGCTTGTGCAGTGGAGGGGATCTTTTGTGGACTATACTCGGCCTTGTCTCAGGGTAGTAAGTTGGTGGTTGTTGATATCCCTCCATTGGTGTAGGGGATGTGCTTGGCAGAGTGGGTGAGGTTATATCCTGCCTGGTTTGGCCCTGCATAGATACTGTCGGGGTATTGTCGGAGGGGGCCACAGTGTCTCCCGACCCCACCTGTCTCAGCCTCCAGTATCTATGCTGCAATAGTCTATGTGCCGGGGGGCTAGGGTCAGTTTGTTAAATCTGATGTTATTATCCGGTGTCTTGTGTGAATTTAAGTATGCTCCCTCCAATTCTTTCTCTCTCTCCCACTATCTCCTCTCCCGGAGGACCTGAGCCTACCCGGAGGTCCATGCTTCAGGACCACCTGCCATGATGACTCCTAGCTGTCCCCAGTCCACCTGGTCGTCCTGCTGCACCGGTTTAAACTCTTCTGCCTGCGGTTATGGAACCCTGACCTGTTCATTGGACGTGCCACCTTGTCCCAGACCTGCTGTTTTAATCTTGCTCTCTCTCTACCGCATCTGCGCTCTATTTCACTGAAAAGCCAAGTGACATTCACTCCTGATGTATTTACCTGTTGCAACCTCCACAACTACTTTTATTATTATTTGACCCTGCTGGTCATCTATGAACATTTGAACATCTTGGAGAAAGAACTGGCCTTAATGGCCATGAGTTGTTATAATCTCCACCTGGCACAGCCAGAAGAGGACTGGCCACCCCTCAGAGCCTGGTTCCTCTCTAGGTTTCTTCCTAGGTTTTGCCTTTCTAGGGAGTTTTTCCTAGCCACCGTGCTTCTACATCTGTATTGGTTGCTGTTTGGGGTTTTAGGATGGATTTCTGTGTAGCACTTTGTGACATCGGCTGATGTAAAAAGGGCTTTATAAATACATTTGATTTGAAGTCTGGTTCATCCTTGGGAGCAATTTCCAAACGCCTGAAGGTACCACGTTCATCTGTACAAACAATAGTATGCATGTATAAACACCATGGGACCACGCAGCCGTCATACCGCTCAGGAAGGAGATGCGTTCTGTCTCCTAGAGATGAACATACTTTGGTGTGAAAAGTGCAAATCAAATCAGAACAACAGCAAAGGACCTTGTGAAGATGCTGGAGGAAACAGGTACAAAAGTATCTATATCCATAGTAAAACGAGTACTATATTGACATAACCTGAAAGGCCGCTCAGCAAGGAAGAAGCCACTGCTCCAAAACCGCCATAAAAAAGCCAGACTACGGTGTGCAACTGCACATGGGGACAAAGATCGTACTTTTTGGAGAAATGTCCTCTGGTCTGATGAAACAAAAATAGAACTGTTTGGCCATAATGACCATTGTTATGTTTGGAGGAAAAAGGTGGAGGCTTGCAAGCCGAAGAACACCATCCCAACCGTGAAGCACGGGGGTGGCAGCATCATGTTGTGGGGGTGCTTTGCTGCAGGAGGGACTGGTGCACTTCACAAAATAGATGGCATCATTAGGAAGGAAAATTATGTGGATATATTGAAGCAACATCTCAAGACAGTCAGGAAGTTAAAGCTTGGTTGCAAATGGGTCTTCCAAATGGACAATGACCCCAAGCATACTTCCAAAGTTGTGGCAAAATGGCTTAAGGACAACAAAGTCAAGGTATTGGAGTGGCCATCACAAAGCTCTGACCTCAATCCTATAGAAACTTTGTCGGCAGAACTGAAAAAGCATGTGCGAGCAAGGAGGCCTACAAACCTGACTCCGTTACACCAGTTCTGTCAGGAGGAATGGGCCAAACTTCACCCAACCTATTGTGGAAAGCTTGTAGAAGGCTACACAAAACGTTTGACCCAAGTTAAACAATTTAAAGGCAATGCTACCAAATACTAATTGAGTGTATGTAAACTTCTGACCCACTGGGAATGTGATGAAATAAATAAAAGCTGAAATAAATCTCTACTATTATTCTGACATTTCACATTCTTAAAATAAAGTAGTGATCCTAACTGACCTAAGACAGGGAATTTTTACTAGGATTAAATGTCAGGAATTGTGAAAAACTGAGTTGAAATGTATTTGGCTAAGGTGTATGTACACTTCCGACTTCAACTCTATGTGGGTGTGTGTATTTATGTATGTATATGGATATATATTATTTACCCCAAAAATATATGGGGGATTGGAAATGATGCAAACAATTACATTGATGGAAGCAACAATCTATCCGCAATATTAAAGCTGATCGATCCCTTAAAAAAAAAAGAAAAAGCATCCAACTTGCTGTTTGCAAATAGCTTTGAATTACTCTGTAGTATTATAAAGTTAAATGCAGCTTTCAACCTTTTCAGTGGCATGTTGAGAGTCATGCAGTGGTTGAGCGTCACAACTTGTACTTATCTGTACAAAATATCATTGGTTAGTTGGTTTGACTAGATCATGTTCACCTGGGGCAACGGACATTTACAGAATGTTCAGATTTAAATGTATTGTTAAGATCAAATATGACTGTCAGATTGGAATAGTATCGAAGATTGTGTTCTCTATTCAGTCCAATACTTAAATATTTTGAAAAGTAGTCACTTTCTGAGATCTGTATTCAAATCGTTTTAAAAAGAAGTACTTTTTGGGGATCAGTATTCAAATAGCTGTGGTCATCTCCAAAGTAACTATCTTCCCCCGAAAAAAGTGTATAGTTATCCCAGGTCTGAACCCTACAGCGACGCTTCAGGGGCTTACCTGGTCCAGCACCTCCCTGGGGTTCTCAGCCTCTCTTTTCAGCTTCATCAGAAGTCCCTTGGGAGGGATCAGAATCTAGAAAGAAAGAAAGACCCAAGACAAACACAGGTGAGCATCACAACACAACCAGCTGAAGGCATGCTCTAGTACTAACAAGTCAAATTATTTAAAATGATATAATATTTCAACAAGATACACTAAATTACCAAAAGTTTGGGGACACGTGCTCGTCGAACATCTAATTCCAAAATCATGGGCGTTAATATGGAGTTGGTCCCCCTTTGCCGCTATAACACCCTACACTCCTCTGGGAAGGCTTTCCTAGATGTTGGAATATTGCTGAGGGGACTTCCATTCTGCCACAAGAGCATTAGTGAGGTCGGGCACTGATGTTGGGCGATTAGGCCAAACTTGCAGTCAGCGTTTCAATTCATCCCAAAGGTGTTTAATGGGGTTGAGGTCAGGGCTCTGTGTAGGCCAGTCAAGTTCTTCCACACCGATCTTGACAAACCATTTCTATACGGACCTCACTTTGTGCACGGGTGCTTTGTCATGCTGAAACAGGAAAGGGCCTTCCCCAAACTGTTGCCACAGAATAGTCTCTAGAATGTAATTTTATGCTGTAGCGTTAAGATTTCCCTTCACTGGAACTAAGGGACCTAGCCCAAACCATGAAAAACAGCCCCAGACCATTATTCCTCCTCCACCAAACTTTATAGTTGACACTATAAATTCGGGCAGATAGCGTTCTCCTGGCATCCGCCAAACCCAGATTCGTCCATCAGACTGCCAGATGGTGAAGCGTGAGTCATCACTCCAGAGAACGTGTTTCCACTGCTCCAAAGTCCAATGGCGGCGAGCTTTACACCACTCCAGCCGACACTTGGCATTGCGCATGGTGATCTTAGGTTTGTGTGCAGCTCCGACTTACAGTTCTTTGTGCTGAAGTTGCTTCCAGTGGCAGGAACTCTGTAGTGAGTGTTGCAACCGAGGACAGATGTTTTTTTACGTGCTTCAGCACTCGGCTGTTCCGTTCTGTGAGATTGTGTGGCCTACCACTTCGAGGTTGAGCCATTGTTGCTCCTAGACTTTTCCACTTCACAATAACAGCACTTAAAATTGACCAGGCCAGCTCTAACAGGGCAGAAATTTGACAAACTGACTTGTTGGCAACCTATGACGGTGCCACGTTTTAAAGTCAGTGAGTTCTTCAGTAAGGCCATTCTACTGCCAATGTTTGTCAATGGAGATTACATGGCTGTGTGCTCAATTTTATACACTTGTCAGCAACGGGTGTCGCTGAAATTTTGAAGGGGTGTCCACATACCTACCTTTTGTGTGTGTGTGTGTGTATATATATATATATATATATATATATACAAAAGTATGTGCCACAATCTATAATAATTGGTAAGACGTTTTTTACCTTAGTGTACTGCTCCACCAGCTTGGTGAAGTAGTTGAAGAGGCTGTGTTGAGGTCGCAGGAAGTCAAACTGGTAGTTTCGCTGTTCTTTCTGCATGAGCTGTGTGAGGAACTGGCGCCCGTTGCGAGCAACAAACTGGGCAGTCAGCTTGACAACATCCAGGTCAAATGCCGAGATTGAAGGAGGGTCAGCAATGAACTCAAACTCGGGCGGAGGCTCCTTTGGCACCACTGTCTCATGAATCACCTGAGCCTGCACCTATCGGTAAAGGAAACCATAACTTAGAATAGCTCTTTTTAGGCATCAATCCCATCTTACAGTGAACCATTGATTCATAATCAATAGACAAGGAACCACCCGATGTCTAGGAAGGCACACCTTTTGAGGAAACTGCTGCGAGTTCTGGAGAGCCTGCTGTTGCATGACCTTCGGCACAGCCGCAGACGGTTCCTGGCCCTTGCCCTCCTTGAATTCATTGACCTTGTGGCGGTAGTAAGCATGGTAGGGATCGTTGGGGTTCAGAAAGTTGAACTTCGGGTTGTTAATCTCATTCTGACGGATCCTTGCCTCGAACTCTGGTCCATTCCTGAGAATTATTGGAAGGAAAAGAATGCACGACCATTGCAATACAACATCATACAGAAGACGTCATACAATTATATAAAAAAACATGACAGAATGAGACTGAAAAACCAACCTGGCAACAAAGCTGGCAGTCTTATCAACGATGTTTCTGACCTCAGGAGGTGGATAGATGATCCCAACTATGGGTTTCGTTGCTGGGGTTTCCGCTGTAGGCTCATCTGCCTGTTGAAACAATATATATTGCAGAAATTTACCTGGTTTGAAGTCTCGTCATGGATTTTTCATCAATACAATCCTTTCCGATAGCGCTGGGCGATATCGAATTAATTCAAACCTGTGTTTTTGCACGATATTCCAAATGCCTGTATCGCAAGAATCTAGTTTTAATTTTTTCATTTTTTTATGAATGTTTATGTCCGTTTGTTCTCATGTTGTCTTTTTGGTCTCCTTCAGTCCTTCTGTGCAGTGTGCACTTTCCCATTTACACCAGAGATCAGATATTTTATAAATGTTTACTGACATTAAGATTGTTTGTTTCATATTTGCAAAGTAGTTAAAACGCTGTACGTTCAACTTTAACTCACACCCAAATAATATTTTTGACTCATCCTATACTCATGTGTGGACAAAGCATAATTTGGAGAAAAAAAAAACATTTTAAAAAACCCTACCTCAAACTTGTATCTCAAGCAGACCTTTTTTAAAACATACTTGCTATTTCCTCAGAGGATGAGAGCTGGCCAATCAGCATGAATATTTGTGATGACCGGTAAACACACACACTTATGTTTTTGGGGTATGCCCAACCAATTCCAACAAAGAAAATTGTATTTTTTAACATACTTCATTTAAAAATTGTAATGACAGGTCATATTTCATAGACATCTGGAAAAACTGGACAGTTAGTTTAAGTTACCTAGAGCTAGCTTAAGTAGCTATACAAACAGAAACAGATGGCAACGTTTCTGGGCATACCTAGCTACTATTTTTTAGACAATTTGCAACACCGTAAATCTTCACAATTACAGGAGGTAGTAAAAACGTTAAAGAGCGATAGGTCGCAAATCGTACCTTGCTGTTGGGCTCAAGCTGAACAATTTGTACAGGCCCAGGCGGCATGGCTGCGTCAATTCCTTGATTGGGTTATCTGTTAAAACGTGAAATGTCCAACAAAAACGTTTGTTCTCTTTACAATTACACTACTTGTTCTCGTACTGTATGTCCAGAAACTAAATTAATTGCACAAAAATATTTACAGAAAGGCCCCACGAGTGCGTTTTTCTGTCGTTGACCCGCCTGGAATGGAAGTATTTTACTTCCGGAAACAAATCTAAGCATTGTTGGATTTGCAGTTCTTCTGGCAGGTCGCTATGGAAATTAAGTGACAAGATCCAACCAACTAAGCTCTGCTCGCTCACAGCACCTTCCTGATAGTGATGGGAAGTTCGGCTCTTTTCCGAGAGCCGGCTCTTTTGGCTCAGCTCCCAAAGAAGAGCCGGCTCTTTCGACTCCTGAACGGCTCTTAATTTAGGATTTTTTTGTAGGCCTTTATTTTACCCTAACTTTAAAAAAAAAAAATGGTTTGTGTGTTGAAAACCCTTTCATGTGCAGTGTTTTTATGCATTTATTTTGTTACAAAAGCATTCTTTTGTTTTTAATCATTTTAATCAAACATTTTTTTGCACAAATTAACAACAAAAAAACAGCAAATAAACAGAATTGAACTAGAACAGAACTAGAACCAAACTCAAGCAAACAGTATTAATGTCCTCAGTGAAGATTGGCATTCAAAAAAATCAGATGCCTCAGCTTTGATGGACTGATCCTATTTCTTCTTTCTGAGATTATCTGCCCTGTTTTTGAGAAGATTCTCTCTGAAGGAACCGATGTTGCCACAATACACAGTCTCCCTTCCATCACCTTCGCCAGGCGTGGAAAGACTGAGGCCTTGGCCTGCCACCAGCTCAGTGGGTCTTCTGCTCGTTGGATGATGGGCTCCTCAAGATAAGACCTCACCTCCAGTATAGCATCAGCTGTAGGATTTCTTCTTGTAGCATCTCCTGTAGCTCTTTCATCAAAAAGCCTCCAAACAACAGAGGTTTGTGGTTCCTCATACACTTGGCCTTCTAATGGCGGAGCTGGCTGGCTGCTAGGGGTGCATCTTGCTGCTGCACTAATTCTCTGAAGTGCCTCATCAACAGCTCTGTTGTCATTGAATGCAAGTTTTTTTAAACCTAGGATCCAATAATGTGGTTTCTGAGTGGACAGTGTTGTACTCCATACGCAGAAATTTCCGGTCCATGGCTGAACAAAGAGCTGCAACCAATTCTTTCCCTTTCTGCATGGTTACAGTCTGTTGGGCTGTCACACGCTGCAAACCTTTGCATAGCAGGAGCATTTTTGAGGCAGAAACATAGCTGAGGGAGAGAAACAGCAACTTTTAAAATGAAGCTTTTTTTAAAGTATGTGGCATATTATATGTGGCACATTATACTGTATTGTTTCTGCAATGTATAATAGTGACTGAATGGTAGTAGTGAAAAAAAAATGGTCCAAGGTACCTGTCTGCACTTATTTCCACAGTCACCTCCTCAAATGGTTGCAGGACGGTGCAGACCTCTTTCACCAGCTCCCATTCCTCTTGACGTAGAGCATCAACTGGTGCGTTGATGAGGGCCTTGGTGGAGATGATGGCATCTTTTGTTTCAAGAATTCGTTTCAACATATAAAATGTTGAGTTCCACCTGGTGGCACACTCTTGTTTGGGCCTCAGTTCAGGCATCCCCATCTGGCACTGTGTGGACTTTAGCCTCTGTGTTGCAACTGTGCTTTTGTGGAAAAACTCCACAACAGCCTTCACCTTATCCACGGTTGGTTTGACCACCTTTAGGGCATCTCTAATCATGAGGTTTAGTGTATGTGCCAGACATGGGTGATGGGTCCACTTAAGAATTTTTATGGCTTTGGTGATGTTTGCTGCATTGTCACTCACACAGCACACTACTTTGTCCTCTACTTGCCACTCTTTTGCCACTCTTACTAGCTCATCTGCTAGGTTTTCTGCAGTGTGTCTCTCTGTGAACTCAAAGCAGTCCAAAAGGCAAGATGTCATCTTGTAATTTTCAATGAAATGGCAAGTGACAGCCATGAAAGAGCAGGTTGTTCTGGAGGTCCAGCAGTCAGTTGTCAGGCAAACTGATGGAGCTTGTTTCACCCTTACTTGCCATAATGCCCGTTCTGTGTCATATAGTTTAGGTATTGTTGTTTGGGACAATGTTTTTCTACTGGGAAGAGTGTATGTGGGATTTTAAAGTTTTGACAAAACTTTTAAAACCTCTGTCCTCCACAATTGAAAAGGGTTGGAAATCAGTAGCTATCATTTTAGCTAGCTCTACATCAATGCTGTGCTGTTTGGATGGGGTCATCACTTTGGGTATAAACTGGCTTATTTTGCTTTGAGCTGCAGTAGGAGAGGTTATACCTGCATGTGTGGGGAAGCCAGTAGATGCTGCTGCAGTTGCTGTTTTTTGGGGATGAGACACACCAGGATCTGTAGATGGGGTGCTAGCTTGCCCTCTCTCCTCTAACTGCACTGTATGATGGACAGTTCTCATATGTCTATGCAGGTTTGTGGTGGAACCTGCTCTTAAAGTAATTTTCATCTTGCAGTGAACGCACTCTGCTTTGTTGTTTCCATTGTCTTTAAACTGGAGCCAGATGCTGCTTCTCTTTCGGGTGTCACTCATAGTTACGACTCACACACTCTCCTCACCGCTATCTGACAGACAGTGTCGTTATTAACGTTGTTACGACTCATTAACTTGCAGTGGAGTGCCGCTTCACTTCACCCCCCTCTCTGTTTTTACATAATGGTATGATCCCATATCCTCACATCTGATTGGCCGCGATGCGATTGCTGACCAATCAAAACAAAGTTCTGCCTGTAAGCACGCAGCGTAAGGAAAAAAACTGGGAGCCGGCTCTCACTCGATGCGAGCCGGCTCTTCTGATTCACTACAAAGCATCGGCTCTCAGAGCCGCATCTTTTGCGCATGACACATCACTACTTCCTGAAGGCACAACACATGAGAGAAAGAGTGCAAGCTACTAAGTTTTGTCAAGATGACCCATCTCTTAGGACGTCAGGACTGCGTTGAAAGTCTCTTGAGAGATCTAATAGATATTCAAGGTGCTGTTCTGGATGTCTTCTGTCTCGGACTGGCCCAGTTCGATTCCACTCCTGGAAGTTCTCAGATAAACTTTCATGCGATCTGGACCTGGTGTCACTATTAGAACAATACGATTTTGTTGATGGGGAGGAGGAATTCAATCAGCATTCACACATAGTTTTACTGGAGTTGGTGATTTAAGTGATAATGCCCGAGAAGCCGGTGTTTGGAGGATATTGGCACGGGTGTTGTTCGTAGAGAATAGGTGTCGTGGCGAAAAGCTCCCCCTGTCGTAATTCTCCCCCCTTAGCGTGATCGCGCACACGCTTAACTCTTCATTGCAGCGACTTGCTTGCTAGTTGAGATTTCTGCTCTTCACTCCGTTGTCAGTTTAGCCTACATTTCACTGATCTTAGTAGCATAAAGCATTTTTATTTGTGCTGAAGGAAAGAAAGAGCAGAAATCTCAACTAGCAAGCAAGTCGCTGCAATGACTAACTTTCCCTCCAAATACACCTCCTCTGTTTTCAACCAGGATCTCAGCGATCACTGCCTCATTGCCTGCGTTCGTAATGGGCCCGCGGTCAAACGACCACCCATTATCACTGTCAAACGCTCCCTAAAACACCTTTTTAATCGATCTGGCCCGGGTATCCTGGAAGATATCGACCTCATCCCGTCAGTAGAGGATGCCTGGTTGTTCTTTAAAAGTGCTTTCCTCACCATCCTAAATAAGCATGCCCCATTAAAAAAACGTAAAACTAAGAACAGATATAGCACTTGGTTCACCCCAGACTTGACTGCCCTTGACCAACACAAAAACATCCGGTGGCGCACTGCATTAGCAGCGAATAGCCCC
This sequence comes from Thymallus thymallus, assembly GCA_023634145.1. NCBI lineage: Eukaryota > Metazoa > Chordata > Actinopteri > Salmoniformes > Salmonidae > Thymallus > Thymallus thymallus. Next base: position 23,224,459 of record CM042402.1, on the reverse strand, counting down.
CACGATATGCAACTTTTCAGGGAAGTCAGGAACCAATATACACAGTCAGTTAGAAAAGCAAAGGCCAGCTTTTTCAAACAGAAATGTGCATCCTGTAGTACTAATTCCAAAAAGGTCTGGGACACTGTAAAGTCCATGGAGAATAAGAGCATCTCCTCCCAGTTGCCCACTGCAGTGGGGCTAGGAAACACTGTCACCACCGATAAATTTACGATAATCGAAAATTTCAATAAGCATTTTGCTACGGCTGGCCATGCTTTCCACCTGGCTTCCCCTACTCCGGCCAACAGCTCTGTACCCCCCACAGCAACTTGCCCCCCCCCCCCTAGACAATCTGAACCCTTTCTTTCTAAAATTATCCACCGAAATTGTTGCAACCCCTATTACTAGCCTGTTCAGCCTCTCTTTTGTGTCGTCTGAGATCCCTAGAGAATGGAGAGCCGCCGCGGCCATCCCCCTCTTCAAAGGGGGAGACACTCTAGACCCAAACTGTTATAGACCTATATCCATCCTGCCCTGCCTTTTATAAAGTCTTCGAAAGCCAACTTAACAAACAGATCACTTACCACTTCGAATCCCACCGTACCTTCTCTGCTATGCAATCTGGTTTCCGAGCTGGTCATGGGTGCACCTCAGCCACGCTCAAGGTACTAAACGATATCATAACCGCCATCGATAAAAGACAGTACTGTGCAGCCGTCTTCATTGACCTGGCCAAGGCTTTCGACTCTGTCAATCACCGCATTCTTATTGGCAGACTCAACAGCCTTGGATTCTCAAGTGACTGCCTTGCTTGGTTCTCCAACTACTTCTCAGATACAGTTCAGTGTGTCAAATCGGAGGGCCTGTTGTCCGGTCCTCTGGCAGTCTCTATGGGGGTTCAAATCTTGGGCCAACCCTATTCTCTATATATATCAACGATGTCGCTCTCGCTGCTGGTGACTCTCTGATTCATCTCTACGCAGACGACACCATTTTGTATACATCTGGCCCCTCTTTGGACACTGTGTTAACTAACCTTCAAACAAACTTCAATGCCATCCTTCCGTGGCCTCCAACTGCTCTTAAATGCTAGTAAAACTAAATGCATGCTTTACAATCTAACGCTGCCCGCACCCGCACATCGGACTATCATCACTACTCTCAACGGGTTAGGCGTCTGGTTAGACTGTAAACTGCTTCCAGACTCACATTAATCATCTCCAATCCAAAATTAAATCTAGAATCAGCTTCCTATTTGTATGTTTTGAGATCTTTCTTCTTCTTGTTAACATGTTTACACAGGGCACAGCCGTAAAAGAGATCTAGGTCTCAGTCTGTTTTCCCTGTTTAAATACATTTCGCAACAAAGCCTCCTTCACTCATGCTGCCAAACATGCCCTTGTAAAACTGACCATCTTACCGATCCTTGACTATTTTGTCATTTACAAAATAGCCTCCAACACTCTACTCAGCAAATTGGATGTAGTCTATCACAGAGCAAAAATGCAAAAATCCTTGAAGCTCCCTCACTAACTTTAAGCATCAGCTGTCAGAGCTGCTTATCGATCACTGCACCTGTATATAGCCCACCCTACTACCTCATCCCCATATTTATTATTTTTGCTCATTTGCACTCCAGTATCTCTATTTGCACATCTATCAGTCCAGTGTTAATGCTAATTTGTCATTTATTTCGCCACTATGGCCTATTTATTGTCCTACCTTCCTAACCTTACTACATTTGCACACTCTGTACATAGATTCTCTATTGTGTTATTGACTGTACGTTTGTTTATTCCCATGTGTAACTCTGTTGTTGTCATTCAGTCTTTTTGTTCTGTATAGACAAGACCAAGTCGTACGTTCTAAATGTCTCATTGCCATAAAGGCTGGCAATGACGGACTGCCATCTGGAGCTCCGGGAGTTTTCCCGGTGGGCCGCTTGGCAATTGGGGCCGATGCAACGCAAAATTTAAATAACCCCAGCCCCCACTTAAATAAAAATAACCAAGCGCTGTGTGTCTGACTGGTGGCCCTGGCGAGTGTGCTGCCGAGCCACTGCGGTTTGGTATTACATCTGCCCCACCCCTTTCCCGTCTCTGTTAAGTAATTTGGATAAATAGTGGAGTGAAACAAGACGGCCAAACAAAAAGAGAAAAAAACGTAAAGGTGGTGCTGAAATGCGGAAAGAGAAGAGGTTGAAGGCTGCAGCCAAATGTTTTAAAATAACAAATTATTTGTTTGGCGCTGTTACTAGTCAATCATCTCAGCCTAGTGAGCCTGGAGGCAGCAGAGAGGAGAGAGAGAGCAGCCCATTGAGCCCAGCGATGCCAGCTCAACTGTTAGATAGATAGATAGGTACTTTATAGTCAAGTTTTTGAAGCTGAAGTGGTAAGACAAAAGACAATAGGGATAAAATAAGCAATGTTTGGGTTTGGCTATTTAGCTATATCGGGTGCATTTTGTTGAAACAAGCGCTTTTCAATGTCACATTTTGTGAAGCGACCAATCACAGCCTGGATGGGGCAGGACATTAAAAAAGGTTGACGTGTGCTACAGCAAACTTTCGAAATGTTGAACTCATTGTTATGCATGAATGGTTATGATTATTGACAAGTTAGTACTTAGCATTATAAAATTAGAGACTAACCACCAATGTAGACCATTTTTCTTGCACAAGGATTTAATGACGGAACAAAACCTACAAAAATTCAAAATGTTGGTTGTGTATTTCTTAAACTGCTGTATTGTCCAATTGGAATTAATATTATACTAGTGGTATATAGTATACTATTATATGAAATTATATGAATATACTAACATTATATAATTAATGTATTAATATTATACTAACATTATACTATAATATTTTATTTAATGTTATATTATATTTAATGCCACTGCCACCCCAATTTGTTATTATTTTAAGAGGCCGAAGTCAGGGGACCTAGATATGTTTTTTAGTTTCCACCCCCAACAAAAGTGTGAACAGTCTGTGGTGCAGAAGGTTTTCTTTTGTAAAGATGGGACCAACAGAAAGTGGCTGTCATACAGTGAAGAGAACCAGGCTTTATTCTGTTTCATTTATATGGCATTTTCAAAGCCCACAGAGAACAGCCCTTTAATGAATGGAATGGCAGACTGGAAGCATATCCACCAGAGAGTGGAAGAGCATTATGCATAGAGGTCATGCTGAGGCCTACTTTCTAAGGTCCTCCAAAGGTAACATTGAGAGCCTGTTCATCGGCAGTCAGATGTCTGCTCATTGAGAGCAAGTGCACAGAAGAAGGCAAGTGCTAGAGCACATTATAGATGTTGTTAAAGTCAAAGGCAAGAGGGGTCTGAGCTACAGAGGCATGCAGTCTGAAGCAGCTTATACGCTAGATGACAGCAGCATTGACCATGGCAACTTTTTAGAGATGATCATTCTGCTGGGAAAGTACGACCTGTGTATGAAAGAGCATCTCACTGCCTGCATAGAGAAAAGCAAAAAACTGCATGAGTCTGGGTCAAGAGGGGGCAGAGGCTCTCTAATTACTCTATTATCAAAGACTACCATCGATAACGTCATTACCACCATCCAACACACAATGCAGGCCACCATAGCAAGTGAAATCCAGGAAGCTGGTATGTTTTCAGTCCAGATTGACACTACGCAGGACATCACAACACAAGATCAATGCTCTGTCATAGTCAGATATGTGACGAACGTCATCAATGAGAGACTTGTGGCTGTGGTGAAATGCGAGGCATCCACTGGACAATACTTTGTCCAGGTACTGAGTGAAGTACTGGAAAACACAGTGAAGTACTGCAATTCCACTGATGAAGCCTCCAGTATGCAAGGCCAGTATAAAGGTAAATCAAGTGCATGTGTGGTGCTATGCACACATTTTGAACCTTGTTTTGGCAGACACAACAGAGAGTGTCTTGGCAAGTGGGTCACTTTTTTCTCTCATTAACAACATAGCTGTGTTCTTCCGTGAATCATACCAGAGGATGAACATTTGGGAGAAGGAGAGCAAGGACCCAAGACAGACGTCTTGCTCCAATTGGAGAGACACGCTGGTGGGCTAAAGACAGTGCCTTAAAGAAGGTCTTTGGAGCTTTTGGAAATCCAGATGAGTCTGTATGTTGATGTCCTTCTCACTCTTTCAACCATACAAGATTGAAAAACATCAACACTACTGCACAGGTCAAGGCACAAGGATACATTGAGGGGTTGCTGAAGTATGAAACAATACTTACAGCTCAGTTATTCCTCTTCAAACAAGTGGAATGGACATTCTGTCTGTGCATCGTATGGTTGTGTCTACAGAGGAGCAGCTGAAAGGAATGGCAAGAGATTTGGAAAAAGTCAAGGCAGCTGCAGACACATTTGTTCTGTGGGCCAACAGGAAGTTGCAGGAACGGGATGAGGAAACAGAACTGGAGTTAGAGACCACTCTGCCAACGAACAGGGCTCAAAAGAAAAATAAAAACCATGCCTGGAGAGATGGCACAATATTAGACTTTTACTGGGGCAGAGAGTGCATACAGGATTGGTGTCCATAATCAAATTCTGGATACAGTTATAGATAGCATCCATTTGCGATTTGTATGTGTCATGGTTCATAAATTCATTGACTCGCTCTGTGTGTATGTGTGGGTGTGGCCGCTGATTACCACTCTGCTGATTATCAGCGCCAGCTGCCATTCATCATCTGTCTATTTATACTCTTTGTCATTCGTCTTGTGTTTGGTTTATTCCTGTGAGTTTGTCTGTTTTCTCCTGGCCGATTCTCCAGTCTCCTGTGGAATTCCTATTGAGTTCGCGATCGCTCTGCCTGTCTTCTCCGAGGATCGTACGTCATTACTTCCTTGTTCTGTGGCGGGTTGGATCCCCTTCGCTCCACTCACCACCACGGAGGATCGGGTTACCCATTCAGTCCCTGCGCTGCCCAGGCTCTGGTGGTACCAGACATTATCTACATCTGACCCCGTTTCACTACTCTCTCTTTTGCTTTGTCAATAAATAATCTACGCTTGCAATTGAATCTTCTGTTTATTTCGAAGTAACAGTATGCCGACATGTCTCTTCTGGACCTTAAAAACTTTAGTTTGTTTCAAACCCATTGGGTGCTGCCATAGAGTTACATTAGAAGTGTGCGTCCTAGAAGGCTCAAGGTCATTGGTCACAGATAAAATGATGTCAAATCACTTTATATCTACAGTAGCTTTGATTAGACTGATCATGTCAACATACTTTCAAAATCTTAGCTAGCAGTCATCATGAATCAAGTCGACAATCTACTGGCAAATCCTTTTTAATCCTTGTCATATGAAGAGAAATAATAGATAAAACGTAACGGTGCACATCAGCCATTGGAGATAAACATTACAAATGTGGTCAAAAGTTTTGAGAATGACACAAGTAAGACCTTAATCCCATTGAGAACTTGTGGTCGATCCTCAAGAGGCGATTCCCCACCACGTAGCAATGCTGACTACCACCCCCAGCCTGGGCACCGGTAGAGAGGACTGCTCCGGACTCTGGACCGACACGGAAGGCTCCGGGCTGTGAACCGTCGCTGGAGGCTCCGGGCTGTGGACCGTCGCTGGAGGCTCCGGGCTGTGGACCGTCGCTGGAGGCTCCGGGCTGTGGACCGTCGCTGGAGGCTCCGGGCAGTGGAGGCGCACCGTTGATCTGGTGCGTGGAGCAGGCACGGGCCGTACCGGGCTGTGGAGGCGCACCATTGGGCTGGTGCATGGACCGTACCGGACTCTGGACCGGCGCTGGAGGCACCGGACTGGGAATCGGTGTTGGAGATCTCCGACTGCCCCCGTCGTCTTCTCTCCACCGCCAATCCCCATCCTGTGAGAGCTCCTCCGGGAGCCCCCACGAGTGAGGGAACAGGAGCACATCGTCGTCGTCGTCCTCCGACTCTTCTGTGTACTCCCGCTCCCATGGCTGTAGGGGCTCCTCCTGGAACCCCCACGAGTGCAGTGGCCGGGGCTCCTCACCGTCGTTCCCCGACCTCCCCCAAAAACAGTTTGGGGGCTTTTCTGGGCTCCAAGCTGGTCCATCACCTTCCTGGCCTGCCGACGTTTCCTCCGACGACGGCGCCACTGCTCCGGACACCAGCCTTCCTCCACCGTAAATTACAGAGGAGGATATCTCCCAACGTAAGTCCCCGTTGCGTCCCATGGTGGTGGATTCTTCTGTCACGTTCTTGAAATATGGGACGGTAAACAGAGCATTGGTGGAGTGACATTCCTTTTTATTTTACACTTTTAACACTCAGACGTAAAACAACAAAGGAGAGAAAGCAAACAGTGAACTGGCGTGAGAACAAAACCTATGCAACATACACGCACAAGAATCCACACCAAAGGTGGAAAACGGTGAACATAAATAGAATCCCCAATTAGAGACAACTCAACAGCTGCCTCTAATTGGGGATCGAAATTAACTAAATACAAAAAACACCCAGTGCACTGTCAAGCTCTAACTGCGGCCCTACAGCTCCCCCCTAGAGGGAACCAGATAACCTGGCCACAGTCAGAACCTGACATTAGTGAGTTCAAGACAACTGCTAACTCTGGAAAAAATTAGCTACGACTGGGAAAATAAGTTTTGAACGGTCATCCAACTCGGAATTGTAAATCCGGAACTCGGGGCTCTTTCTAGAGCTACGACCTTAAGATCACTGACGTCATCATGAATCAACCTTGTTTTTTCCAGAGTTCCCAGTTGTCTTGAATGCACCATAAATCCAGAAAATGCTAGACTTTTGTCACGAGTAGGTGTAGAGAGAGAATAAGACGCAGCGCAGGGATTGTGGTGCAGAGCCTGACAACTTTGATGACATAGTTTGATGACAACATTTGCCCACGAAGGACCGCCGTGCTACCTTCCTGTTCAAGTGAACATAAGTTTATGCTGCTGCATAAATTATGTAATATGCCAGGGAGATTTGTATACTGTAGATTAAGAAAGTAATACTAAGTGTATGTTGTGTAGTAAGCTGTTAGTAGCTGTCCTGGAAATTCTTTCACACAGGGTCAATCTTAATATTGTCAGCGCGCTGGAGAGGTTCCAACCAACTCAATGCACCATAGTACACATGTCGATCAGGAGCTCTGCCGGGGCAGTCCCAGCAGTTGTCTTATATACGGCTATACACAGACAAGTTATATTTGCATGATTTAGTATAATTAATTAATCATGAACGTTTGCTTCATTCATGTGACCGACCAATACTGGTTCATAGCATGTGACAGACTCATACCTCACAAGTCTTCTTCTCTCTAAGCTGAGACTTTGAAACTGAGATATCTCTTGTTCGTTCTCAAAACAATGTCTGGGTGTACTGCCAAATTGCAGCTACTGATAGTGAGGATTCGTCCGATCAGTCACTTGCATGAACACAGAAATTAGTTTATAGAACAGCACATGAATAGAACACAGATATTAGTTATAAGAATAGCACAAACATAAATATTTCCCTTACATAGCTCATGTGCCTCACCCTAATATTTTGGTCTATATTAATGTCTTAATTTCGCCTACTGTTCTGACTTGGTGGTGCACATGTAGTCTATAACCTGTTTTAGAGAAATGTAATCATCAAATATTGTAAGGGCTCTCATTGTCTGCTTTAAATGCCCCCTTTATTTATCCTACGGTTCTGAACAGAATTCAGAACAGCACATGTTCTGAATTCTGTCGCTGAACAAATAGTTATTTTGATTACGTCCATTCTAGCTCGCTCATTATTGTCTTAATCTAAATTAAGGATTGCCTCTTATCTGCTTGTCGTCCCCTTATGCCATAGTTTGTATATCTCAATTGTCAGTAGAAACCACATTTTTTTAAGCAAGTCAGCCATATCATCTGTTTTTTTTTAAAATGCAGAAAATGAGGCTGAATGAACTGTTTCGCTGCCAGACAAGGCTCCGCTGATAGCCAGGTGTAGCAGTGGTAAGGTGTTGGGACTCTGCTGTTGGGACAGCTTTATGTATGCCCTAACAGTTTGTGGGCACCGTTTGTCACTGTTATAGTGCAATTAATGTATTGTTTAGTGTTGTGTAGTGGCTTTGCTGGCATGCATCCCACAAATATATATTTTTGCCCCACCAAGATTTACATGCTAAATTCGCCACTGCTATGGGACAGCTGGAGATCAAATTTGAATATTTAAACAATGTTGCAAATGTCGGAGAGACAGACAGCGATGTTTATACAAATATCCACTGTTGAAAACCAAATGTTAGTCTAAAATAAATGTGAGATAATGTCTAGATGCTTTTTATAGTGGAGATCAAGTTTATAAATTGCTTGGTTGGGCTGATGAGACAGTGGATTGTGCAGTCAGATGGAACAGAGAAAACAGGCATTTTAAGGTCATAGATTTATCTGGTGGTAACTTGTGGAATAGACACCGTCTGGAATGCGGTTTTAAACAATCATCATTCAGGATTAGACCCACCCGTTGTATAATGTACAATATAACCTATTGTAAAGATATTGTAATGAAGCGTCAGCGGAGTGAGGATCCATCTGCAGTTTATTGCAAATCAGACTCACAAGCAGTAAAATATACAATAGAAACAGCGTAAACTGGAACAGGCCGAGGTCAGGGTAGGCAGCAAACATGCAAATTCCAAAGGCAGGCAAAGGTCAGGGCAGGCAGCAACGAATCAAGGTATGAGAAACAGTCCAAGTCAAAAACTGGAAAAATACTATCAACAGGAATAAACACTCAGAAACGTTCACCAGGGCAAAACAAGACTTCGCACTTATACTGTTTAAATGGTGTGCTTAAGTAGTGTGTGTGTGTGTGTGTGTGTAATGAACTGTAGGTGTGTGTAATTAGTCCCAGGAATGAGGGCTTATGGTAGATGAAGTCCAAATGATAAACAGTTATTATTCGGGTGATGTCTCCCTCTGGTGGTGCGAGTGAGGTGGTGCGGAACCTTCATTTGTAACAGATATGATGTGGCTAGAGAATAGTTGGAAATTACGATACATGACTGTAATCCATTTCTTTTCCCTAGATTACTACTCCTGCTGCAAAGTTTCAATGCACATGCAGAGCATTTGAAGTTTGGACAGAAAGAAAACATTTAGCAAACAGCTCCATGTGTATCAATTGGCCTCGTAGTTGGACACTATTGGAATAACTTTATCCAGATTGGCAACACACTCCTGGTGTTTAAAAAAATATATTTTCACATAAAATTAATATCTTATGACCATGTTGTTCCCCCCTCTTATTCAGAGAGTAAACCAAGATATTCAAGTATTGATTGAAACTACAAAGTGTGAGGATAATACCACTTTCTCTTTAGTATCCTCACTCCTGACCACAAAAATGTATCTTTGTCCACAGTCTCCATCTGTAGTGTCTCAGCACTGTACTTCCAGAACAGCAGCAAGCAGGGACGGACTGGAAATTAAAAATGGCCCTGGACTTTTTGACTCAGACCGGCCCACCAAAACCCCCCCAGCGATACACCACCACCCACACAACCCATGCCACACTTTATGTAAACAAGATTATTGAACAATATTTATAACAATAACTTTAGTAAAATAGATGTAAAATAGAACAAGGGGAACGTGTTGCTCTTAGGAGGAGGCTGGCTAGAAGGAGCACATATTGGCACAATGGCACTGGCAGCAAGGTGGCAAGAATCTCTGGAACCATCTGGCCAGTAAAATAAATAATTCAGGAAGAAATGTGTTAGTGAAAAGACTGGTGAGTAAGCAAGTAATAGAATAAAATAAAAATAAACATATTTCCTACCTTTCTGCAGCAGCTCACTTCTCTCAGCAATGCTATCTATAACCAGTTCACTGTCCAGGACCATTAAAACATCTCGCTCAGTAGCCATGAGCATAAAAGCCTCCAGGTGCTGTTGAGAGAGTGCTCCTGAGCCTACTCTTGATGAATTTCAGAGTAGAGAAGCTCCGCTCGCAAGCTACCTGGGTTACTGACAGGGTAAGTAGGAACTTGTAAGCAAAGCCCAGGATGTGGTATGCGTCGGTCAATAGGTTGTACTGACTAAGAATATGGTAGCAACACATTGGACAGTCCTTGCAAGACGAACAGCTCTTGTTCACCATCTCCACCTCGTCTTCATTTCCTTCAGGTCCATGATCCTCCATAGTACTGGTTGTGTATTCTTCAAATCCCGATTGTTTTAACCTAGTCCACTGTTCTGGCAGACTCATGAGCTCACTCTGCAAATTGGCCACCGTTGCTCTGCTGTCAAATTTGATCATGATGTTAGCTGACTAAAGTTTTTAGGGTCCAGAAGAGCCACGTCGGCATACAAATCGCAGATGAGTGCTATCTATAACTGTATCCAGAATTTGATTATGGACACCAATCCTGTATGCACTCTCTGCCCCAGTAAAAGTCTAATCTTGTGCCATCTCTCCAGGCATGGTTTTTCTTTTTCTTTTGAGCCCTGTTCGTTGGCAGAGTGGTCTCTAACTCCAGTTCTGTTTCCTCATCCCGTTCCTGCAACTTCCTGTTGGCCCACAGAACAAATGTGTCTGCAGCTGCCTTGACTTTTTCCAAATCTCTTGCCATTCCTTTCAGCTGCTCCTCTGTAGACACAACCATACGATGCACAGACAGAATGTCCATTCCACTTGTTTGAAGATATGTTGAGACTGGTGAGGTAACCTGAAATATTCAGAGGAATAACTGAGCTGTATGTATTGTTTCATACTTCAGCAACCCCTCAATGTATCCTTGTGCCTTGACCTGTGCAGTAGTGTTGATGTTTTTCAATCTTGTATGGTTGAAAGAGTGAGAAGGACATCAACATACAGACTCTCATCTGGATTTCCAAAAGCTCCAAAGACCTTCTTTAAGGCACTGTCTTTAGCCCACCAGCGTGTCTCTCCAATTGGAGCAAGACGTCTGTCTTGGGTCCTTGCTCTCCTTCTCCCAAATGTTCATCCTCTGGTATGATTCACGGAAGAACACAGCTATGTTGTTAATGAGAGAAAAAAGTGACCCACTTGCCAAGACACTCTCTGTTGTGTCTGCCAAAACAAGGTTCAAAATGTGTGCATAGCACCACACATGCACTTGATTTACCTTTATACTGGCCTTGCATACTGGAGGCTTCATCAGTGGAATTGCAGTACTTCACTGTGTTTTCCAGTACTTCACTCAGTACCTGGACAAAGTATTGTCCAGTGGATGCCTCGCATTTCACCACAGCCACAAGTCTCTCATTGATGACGTTCGTCACATATCTGACTATGACAGAGCATTGATCTTGTGTTGTGATGTCCTGCGTAGTGTCAATCTGGACTGAAAACATACCAGCTTCCTGGATTTCACTTGCTATGGTGGCCTGCATTGTGTGTTGGATGGTGGTAATGACGTTATCGATGGTAGTCTTTGATAATAGAGTAATTAGAGAGCCTCTGCCCCCTCTTGACCCAGACTCATGCAGTTTTTTGCTTTTCTCTATGCAGGCAGTGAGATGCTCTTTCATACACAGGTCGTACTTTCCCAGCAGAATGATCATCTCTAAAAAGTTGCCATGGTCAATGCTGCTGTCATCTAGCGTATAAGCTGCTTCAGACTGCATGCCTCTGTAGCTCAGACCCCTCTTGCCTTTGACTTTAACAACATCTATAATGTGCTCTAGCACTTGCCTTCTTCTGCGCACTTGCTGTCTATGAGCCTCTGTAGGAGTCTGAGAGAGGCTGACAGATATAATACCCAACTGCAGTGGCAGTGGACCAGTCATACACACAGCACTTGGTTATTTTTATTTAAGCGGGGGGCTTGGGTTATTTATATTTTGCGTTGCATCGGCCCCAATTGTCAAGCGGCCCACCGGGAAAACTCCTGGTGCTCCAGATGGCCAGTCCGTCATTGGCAGCAAGCACTCCATGTCCTCCACAAACAGGAGCAAATGGCAAAAAGAGCAAATGGCGGCTCCCCCTGTCCTACTCGCAGAACAGCAAGCACCATCCCCTCCTGCCTTCCTCTTATATCCACAGACACTCATAATGTAAGTTACTAGACAGTATAATCCTCCCTTGTCCCTTGTGATGCCTGTGCTCAGGTCCAGTCCAGCCTGAGGGAGACTGGTGATGCTCTTCTGGCGCTGTGTCGTCTCTCTGCAGCACCTCCTGGTGGCTGTGGATGACATCCTGGAGCAGGGCTGTCTGACTGTAGGAGATGTGTCCCAGTGGTCCACAGAGCAGCGCAGGGACATGGGTCGGGTGGGAAAGCATCTGCTGAAGGTGCGGTCCACAGTGCAAGGTTCAGCTGGGGAGGGCAGAGGAGGAGGCATACAGGAAGGAGACAGAGAGGAGACTGTAGGAAGAATATGAGGAGCTGAGTAGAGGTACAGTAGCACTCAACATGTGAGGAAACCTCGCTGACAATAATATATTTGAAGGGGGACGAAATATTGTAACATTTCAAGAGTAGACAGCCATGTATGGGGTTGGGTAATGGGGGCAGTTGAGAGTCTTTAAAACCAGACTTGGGGCAGTAATAGAAAATGTGTGTCAGGCTCTATGTGTTATATTTCTGTGGAGTATTTTGTGTTGGATCCCTAATTAGAGGCAGCTGCTATGCATTGTCTCTAATTAGGGATCCTACTTATGTTAGTATGTCCCACACCATGTTGTGGTCCATTATCTACATGTCCGATAAAAGTGATGTTGAACTATTACTGCGCTGCGCCTTGGTCTGTCTTTACACCAATCCATGACAGAATGGACCACCAAAAGACCAAGCAGCGCTACTCGGGAGGAAGGAGGAAGGCCCAAAGGCAACCCCAATAAAATGTTTTGGTGGGGCTATGGGGGTGGTCTGGCCGCGAGGAAGACGCGCCAGTACCACTCCCCATGTGGAACATGGAGAGGTCGAAGTACAAATGGGGGGCGCAGAGTAAGGAGGAATAGGTGTATTTAGAGGCATACTTTGGAGGGATTCTTTCCTTTGGAGGAAATGATGGAAATAGAGGAAGAGGTCGAGAAGGAGATGACGGAGTGGCTCAGTCCGGGTCCGGTCGTCTGCTCCGCTCCAGTGCCAGAGCAGTCCGCTCCACTGTTGCCCAGTCCAGGTCCGGTCGTCTGCTCCACTCCCGTGCAAGAGCAGTCCGCTCCACCGGTGCCTAGAACGGGTCCGGTCGTCTGCTCCACTCCAGTGCCGGAGCAGTCCAATCCACCGGTGCCAAATCCGGGCCCGGTCGTCTGCCCCACTCCAGAGTTGGAACCACCTGACACACCGGTGCCCAGTCAGGGCCCGGTCGTCTGCCCCGCTCCATGGCCGGAGCCGTTCGCCACACCGGGTCCCAGTCCAGGACTGGTCATCAGACCCGCATCAGGGAAGAAGTTGTCCACTTCACCGGGGCCAGAACCGCCACCAAAGTGGATTGTCCCTCCTCAACCCTCCCATGTCAAGTTTTTTTTTTTTGTGTGTTATTTAAAATTTGTATGCATTTTCGCAGTCGGGAGTCCGCGCCTTTGGGGGTGGGTACTGTCAGGCTCTGGCCATAGACAAGCCTTTTGCTTCTCTATGTGGCCATGGTCAGAGTCTGAAAGTTCTATGTGTTATATTTCTGTGGAGTATTTTGTGTTGGATCCCTAATTAGAGGCAGCTGCTATGCATTGTCTCTAATTAGGGATCCTACTTATGTTAGTATGTCCCACACTATGTTGTGGTCCATTATCTACATGTCCGATAAAAGTGATGTCGAACTATTACTGTGCTGCACCTTGGTCTGTCTTTACACCAATCCATGACAATGTGTTAAAGGCCACATCTAAACTCTGATCCTGAAGGTTGATTTGAGTCTGTTTTGCATGAGTTGTTACTGCACAGCCTCACTCTGTGTGTTCGACAGTCACTGCAGGCCAAGCAGATTTTTCTATTGGAGCAGTCCCTGAGACTGCGCTGCAGCAGGAGAAGCAGAGACTGGAGAGTCATGTCGGCAAGCTGAAAGAGTGTGGATCAGCTGAGAGGCTGCTGGTGGCATTACCGGAGCTCAACCCCCTGCCTCAGAGACCTCCACAGAGTAGGATCACTTCCCTAAATAACTCAGAACGTTGTTTGTTAATGTGGGTTTACTTACATATGGTTTTGAATAGAAATACCGGTATTACAAGCATAGACCTGGTTACAACTATGTTGATTATGCTAACTGTTCAACTGCTCTGTGCATATTCTAAATGTGATGAAAGGGACTGAGGGGATAATACTTCAATACTCCTGCTGGAGAACTACAGATGTAGGATCTTAATTTAATTTCCCCTTTAAAATGTCAGACTCGATTTGCCGTAATGAAAAATGTATCAACCGCTACAAAAAATGTCCATGATTTATAATCCACATATTAATTCACATTTCCTGCTGTAGCAAACTGGCTCAAATTTGGATTCTCCCAGTCTCTGCCTGACACTCCCAGAGAGAGACCGCTAAATCCCACCCCCTGCGTACAACACAGCCCTCTAAGTCAACACCACAGAAAGAACATATACATTTTGTATACTGCAGGTAATACAGCAATCAACTGTTTTGCTTGGCCAACAGTTTTTCTTGGGGACAACAAAAATTGAATCTTACCTTAGCATGTATATTGTTTTAATTCTGGTAGCATTTTCATAAATATGTCATGTTAGGATGTATTTATGACTCTTCATCTTTTCTCTCATTCTGCCCATCCCAGGCAGACCTCCAGTGCAGGAGTGTTGAAACATGGAATGAGGAGGAAGGGAGCAGACAACAGGGATTTCCCTGTGGTGATGGGGCCTTGGGATCACGTTTCCACCGCTGCCTCGTCCGTCTCTGCCACCTTTTTTTACATCTCCATGATGTAAAAAACCTACGCAAAGATACGCCAGGCGTCCCGAACCTGCTCTGTAGGCAATCTCCAGAGGAAGAAAAATTTTGACAATTTTTGGGGCGTAATAATGCTGAAAGAGGCTGAGGCTGAAAGAGGCTGTTGTTTGACGTGTACGTCAGGCTTCTCCATCAGGAGACTGCAGTAAGGCATTGCATTTTGGCTCGCATACATAGTTATTTGTGTATCAGCTGAGGCAGACACAGAAAAGTTATAGAGTTCAGGATCTTGGCAACATTGAGCTGGCTTGAAGTCACTATTTAACTGAAAATGAATTTGTATTCATACACAATTAAACTGTGGTATCATGTTTTTTCTTTCTTTAACTGTTGTGTTAATCACTTTGCTACTTTGGATTACAAATGTGTATTTGCTGAAATTCTAAAATGCTTTTAGCAAAATTATCCACAAGGGGGTAGTGAAACAGTTTTGCTGAGTTTGGAAGGTAAAGCAATAATAGCATAACGAGCCTATCAAAGCACATTCATTATTTAACCTCATGAATAAAGAATATGGTAATGCACAAACACACACACAAAAATAAATGTCGTAAAATGATCAGTCTAGGGACAGGCTAGGTGAAACACAAGCTATGGCGTCATGATGTGTGTCTGTGTGTTTAGCTAAGTGGATGGCCTTTTAAAGGCTCTACTATTGTGTCACCAACACAATGCCACGAACGCAGACGTGTCCAATGATTTGCAGCGTAATCTGACGAGGGAGGGGAAAGTTCCCATGGCAACATTGTTGATCAGAGCATGACATGTTGTGTGCGTTCCCTCCTGTCCTTACTGTCAGTCCAACCCTTCACCTGTTGAGGAGTAAACTTGGTGGTAGACCCACCACTTCGTTGTGAAGTATGCTTCCCATGGAGTGTTATGTTGCAATGCTTTTGTCCTTCGTTCATATTTCCTTGCACTAGAAATGCCAGATGACTTTTCTGCAAGGGGGTTGGGTCATGGAGATACTTGTGATCCACATACTAGATAGATCCACATACTAGATATTAACTAAACCTAAAACTAACAGGAGAGAGTTCTTTGTATGCAATTCAAGCCCATACTATTGTTCATGCCTGTTCAAATGGCTCTACATGAGTTCAGAGGTAGCACAATAGTGGGTTTCATGTTCAGGGATATACCTAGATACTGAAGTATTTGGGGAATGCAGATGTACTAATCATTTTAATAATTTCTTAAAACCCACTGTTGAATGGATAAATGCCATGTCTCACTAATCCTTCTCCTCGGTGACAAAATTGCTTGATCAAGTCTAACCTTGGACCTCAGAGTTCAGTCTTTCAGTTGAGCTATAATTATACAGCTGTGTCATCATCAGTCAAGCATGTAATTGAGATTTGATTAATTTATTGTCTATGGTATGCTTGTCTCATGCTTGACAGACTGATTTAGCCTAATTGTTAATTGTTGCATGGAGTATAAAAACACAATATGAAAGACACACAGTATTTCTCTGAAAATATTAAATGGAGCATTGTATAATCAATGTAGTTATTTTAATAGTATGCTACCCTGTAAAAATAACAATATTCAGAATGCTGCTTCAAAACATTTATTTGTCACAAAATAACACAACTTCTTTTAGACTTTATACAACATTTGGATGTGGTAGTATAGAGTACATAGGTACAGTCAGACCTCATAGCGCACTGTGCTTACTGGCACACAAAAGACAGAGACAGTAACTCATAGAGGTGAGGAAATGTTCAGCTTGCCAAAAGCACCACAGTGTCAACACCTGCCACTTGCCCCAAAAGGAAAAACAGAGACACAGTGGTAGAGAGACACATACAGTCATTTGCAGTTAAAATCTTAGACACAATGTGCAAAGTTGTAAAAAGAAATCCATTTAATATTTTTGGTATCCCCACATCCACCAACATTCAATTATTTCAAAAGTTATATCTGTTGTTGAAATCAATTTAATGTTATATAATAATTTACGATATAATATCCTATGAGTAAACACTGAGATTATAACAGGGAAAACTACCTGAACAACTAAAGTCATTTAGATTTCACTTAAGGTTTGTGAATCATTCCGAATTCATGAAAACATCTTTAAGGCCATTGGTTGCTTCTGTCATATATTTACATAAACAAATCAGTATGTTTACAATAACTAATAAATAGTAATAAATAAGAGACAAAACAACATATTGCTGAGTACAACACTAAGTTGAGCTACAGACACTTGTGAGGGTGGTAGCCGGTAGCTGTGATATACAGAAAATGCTAATAACATTAAGGCAATGTTTTAGTAACATTATTATAACACAGATAAATGGTAAATGTTTTAACGCAATCTCCAAACGTGACAACCATGCAAATATACACCTAATAGGTAACAAAATAACCCTTTCTCAGGAATTGACTGAAAACATCAGCCATTGGAATGCTATGATTATCACTTTGAGACATTGTTGTGACATCTTAGACACTGTGCTAGCAGACCTTGTGGCTGAGAGTGCTATCCCTCTAAAACAGTCAGTGTAATCCAGCACTGTGACTGAGAATAATCTCACATATGCGTGTTTTATAATCTAGGTCAAGCTATTAGGCAGCTGCAGGGACCGCTGCAAATCTGTCAGATTACAGAGGCCTCATGAGGATGAGGGATGTCCTATGGCTGCCATAGTCTGACAAAACTCCCAATCTCTGTTTGTCAATATGCTTTTAAGCAGCAGCAGCACCACCACCACCAAACACCCTGTTCAGGTACATCATGCACTGGGTTTGTAATTGCCTTACAAAAAGCATATATTAAAACATATGTTTATAACTCTCGTTATCCCTCTTGTGTATGAGGAGAAATGAAAACAAAACAATAGCTAAAAAAATCCATGTGCTTTTATATCAGCGGGTTGTATAATCTAACCTCATGCTAGCAGAGCGACGGGGAATGGGCCGCTGTCTAGTTATTGTGCATGGGAAAAAACCCTTCTCAGCAGAGATTAAGTTGATTGAGACTGCAAATTCTGGGACACATAAAAGAGAGTGAGGTCATGGGATGGAAGTCAGGGGATTAAGTGAGAGGTCTTATGATATGAAGCGAGGTACAAAAATCATTCCAAAATATAATCTGTGTGTGATATGTTGATTGGCTAGTCACTGATAGGGGAAGACACAGATTAATTAAAGCCAGTACCATATGAGAGATGCCATCATCAGTGAAATGCTAAAATAAATGTTTCATAGTTCGGAGAATACACAAAATAGATAAATCTAAAAAATCCTTAAAGCAGAAAAAGTATGTTTAAGAAACTTCAGCAAAGTAGTTGATTTGCTTTTGGCTGAGCAGCCACCAGTGTGTGGGTATGAGGGAGTTGTAAGTAGAGCCACATGACCCACTGACAGAACCTAGTCTATCCTCAGGTGAGAATAATGCTTTTGTGTGTGTGTCTGTGTGTGTGTGTGTGTGTCCCCACAAGGATAGTAAACAAACAAAAATTTGACCAACCAGGGACATTTTGTTAGTCTCCACAAGGTCAAATGCTATTTCTAGGGGGTTAAGGTTAGAATTAGTGTTAGGGTTAGAATTAGGTATAGGGTTAGGGTTAGGAGCTAGGGTTAGTTTTAGGGTTAGGAGCTAGGGTTAGGTTTAGGGTTAGAGTTAGGGTTAAAGTAAGTTTTGGGGGTAAGGGTTAGAGTTAGGGTTAGGGAAAATAGGATTTTAGACAAAGTAAAAATATTTGTTTGTACATGCGTGTGTATACAATGGGCCATTCATTCCTGTGCTTGCAAAACAAAAAGTGCAGCAAATGTATGCCATGATCATAAGCACTTTCCATCTTCCAAAAACATTCAATTGTGAGTGACAAAGTGACCTTAAAGTTGAGAGCAATGCTAACAAGGAAATAACACCTGTGCTGGTTTATTGAAATAAATAATATACTAAACAATGCTGGATAGCTATAAAGGTATGTTCCCATATTAACAGATATTAAATATGTTTCATAATGAGTCCCAACGAAGTGTGTTAACTAATGCAGAGAGATATGAGGCAGTCACATGAGGGAGGGGTGAGAAGAGAAGAGAGTGAGGTAATGAAAGCAGTAAAAGTATACGAGTCAGAGCAGATAGACGATAATGGCTCACTTTAATAAGAATGGCTCCCTTCTTACACATCATCTCTTTGCCTGCTGCTCCTCAGCAGACGGGGAGGGGGTGGTGTGGAGGGTGCTGGTGTCCCCCTGTCCATTTGGCTGCACAGACTGGACTGTCTCTACCAGGCTGCCACTGGGGAGCACCACGTACCTGGCTGCCATATCCTTGGGCTGTAGCTCCCTCAGGCCCTCCTTACTATGCCAGATCCCATAGCCAAAATACACAAGCAGACCTGGAGAGGTGCAACACATACTGTTAGGTCCCAAACATACGCTTACATAATCAGAATTACACAGACATGTTGTTGTTATTGTTGTTATCATACTGTATGTGCAACTCTGTTGAGAACATACAGCTATAGCAGGGATATGGTGGTGGTCAACAGTCACCATAACCTATAGCTACATCTTGGCCCATCCCAGCTGGGTGTTATGGTCACATAACTTTCACCAGGGAAATCCTTACTTAGACATGGCTTAGCCCAAGCCCCTGTCATGTCCAATACTCCCTGTGAAGCCAGTTAACTCTCTGTAGGCAGACAGGTGTGTTTAAATTGTTTACATGGTCCAGAAGACCTCTGAGCCCATACAGCCACTCATTTTTCCTTGATGATCCTCTTTGATGACAGAAAACTCTACAGCCAATTAACACCTTCTCACTGCAGCAGGTGCTGGCTAGAAAACTCACTGTCCCTTCAGGGGTTTACTTGGTGGGTTTACCCTCAAGAATACCTGCAGATGTTTTAATACAAACATATATTATCTACAAAACCCTGTAGGTATAAAACTCTGTTTCGTATCCTGTTATTTAACATCAATCAGCATTAAGTAACCATACTATTTGTCGATCATTTAGGTTAAATGGCACAGTATTTCAACCACTGAATGCAACCGTTTCAGTTCTGCTTGACATGATGTTTGGCTTACAAGGCCTGTCTGTGATACATAGCACATAGTCCTCACACAACACATATTTGTGCCACTAGCGGACGTAATCTTACCTGCGGCCACCCATACAGTAAAGCGGATCCAGGTCATAGAGCTGAGCTTCAGCATTAGGAACACATTCATGAGGATGCTTGCAGCGGGAATGAATGGGACCAAGGGTACCTAGACAAATTACAACAGCAAACAACCATTCTGACATGCATTATAATGTGTAAAATTCGATAAGTGTTTGTCATTGACAAAAAGGAAGCTGGAGAGCCAAAAAGACCACTAGTCTTGACTAAAAGATTAATAGAGCTTGGTTCACTTAATATAATTCAGCAGAATGAAGGGAATATGAATAGGTCGTCACGACAAAATGTCATAATTGGTTGGTGCCAGGGGGAACGTGGGTCCTGCTTGAGATCACAGAAACTTCTGCCTCTCAGATATGAGTCACAGAAACAGCTTTTATTTTATATGAGGAGCAGATCGACCACACAGCGGAGAGTGAGTGTCTGCTGGGACTCAGTCTAAGAGCTCGCTGATAATGTGGCTCCCTGTATATTGGGCTCTAGTCAGTCAGGGCTCTGCTCAGTTTATCACAACAGCTCAATTAGTCTGTGAGAGATTTAAAACTCATAAAGAGTGGCATCAGTTTATCATAGCTACATAAGGATTTAAGGAAATATAAAAGGCTGTTTGCTCAACTTCCCAGGCAAACATTATACAACTAATATCTCTAAGGCGAAGGTTTAGTTCTGCTTCCCTAACTTTATGAGTGGGCCTACACTATTCTATACAAGTGAAAGTCAACAAAGTTGTGAACTGCTTTGCATCTCAAATTTGTGCATATGAGCAGACATAAAATGCAAAAGTGAGAACCTGTTTGGCTCACCTGGAAGGTTTTGGTGTTGATATGAGGTTCATGGGCATATATGACGACCAGGCAGAGAAGGAAGGTTGAGCCAAACATCACTATTAGCAGGGCGAAGCTCCACGTAGGCAGCTGAAGTTGGTTACTCCCAAACACAAACACGGCACAGAGGGACACAGAGCTCACCATTACCGCCAGCACAGAAAAGGCCACCACCTCCCCCGGCTCAAAGTCCCCCAGCACCCTGCCCAGGTAGGGCTCCCAGCAGGCCTTCAACACCCCTGGGGCACTCCGTTCCCTGTTCTTCTGCATCTCTACCAGCTGCAGCTTGTCTGAGAAGGACTCATACTCCTTCAGCTCCCCGCTGTCCTGAGCTATCATCTGAGACTCTGAGACTTCGGGTGAGGGCTCAGGGTTAGAGTTGGGGTTGGGGGAGGTGGTGGAGTTAGCCTTGGAACTGGTCTTCTCCTTCTCAGGCTGGAAGCGCAGCACGATGACACTGGCTGCCACAAAGGTGTAGGCCAGGAGGGTGCCGATGGACAGGAACTGGACCAGGGCCTCCAGGTCAAAGATGAGGGCCATGACGGCCATGAGGAGGCCAAACACCAAGATGGCATTCACAGGGACTTTGGTGACAGGGTTGACCTTTGCGAAAAAGGAGAAGAAGAGGCCATCTTCTGCCATAGCGTAAACAATCCGAGGGAGGGAGAAGAGGTTACTGAGGAGCACTGTGTTCATGGCTGGAAGAGGGGATGGAGAGAGAGCCACATTATTAACAGCGCAAGAGAGCTACTATATGAAGTACAAATAAATAAAAGTCATACACATTTGCCCTCAATCATTTATATCATCAACTAACCAAAATAAACGTAATGACATGATACATTGGTGTAGCCTCGTAATTACCAGACTAATTACTGCTGCACTATCATGATTCCGTGGTAGCAAACCATTCATGTAAGCTAGCGTCATCAGGCGGCTTGCGAGGCTAACATTGGTGTGGTTACAGTCTTTCAAGAGACACTTACCACAGATGGACCCTACTGCCACAATGTAGCCAGCCCAGCTGTAACCTCGGCGGAAGAAGGCGTCAGACAGGGCTGAGTTCGGATCGAGCGAGTGCCAGGGCACCATGAGAGTGAGAACAGTGGAGACCAGGATATAGGCTGTGGCTGCCATGCCCAGGGAAATGGCTGTGGCCATGGGAATGGCTCGCTGGGGGTTCTTTGCCTCCTCGCTGGAGGCTGCAATCACATCGAAGCCAACAAATGCATAAAAGCAGGTGGCTGTGCCCGCCATAACCCCATTGACACCGAACGGTGCAAAACCTCCTTCCTTCTGGCTCCAGTTGACTGGGTCGGCCAGCACGAAGCCAAACACCAAGATGAAGAGTATGACAAGCAGACTAACGGCGGAGAAGATGTGGTTGAGCCAAGAGGAGACTCGCACTCCGAAGGTTATGAAGATAGTGGCAACAACTAGAATCCCGGCGGCCAGCAGGTCAGGGTAGTGAGCGATATAGGGAACATTCCACTTCATTATGTGGTTCTCTGTGTAGTTCTGGATGGTGTGGTTAAACATGGAGTCCAGGTAACCACTCCACGCCCGTGCCACCGCGGCCCCACCAATCATGTACTCCAACACTACGTTCCAACCAATGAGAAAGGCCCAGATCTCTCCACAAGAAACATAGGTGAACATGTAGGCTGAGCCTGTTCTGGGAACGCGAGCTCCGAACTCTGCATAGCAGAGGGCGGCCATCAGGGAGGCAATGCCTGCTATGAGGAAGGAGAGGACCACGGCAGGTCCGGCGGTGTCCTTGGCAACAGTGCCAGTTAAGACGTAGAGGCCAGAGCCCACCATGCCCCCAACACCCAGCAGGGCCAAGTCCACCATGGTCAGGCAGCGCTTCATTGATGTCACCATCAAGTCATCATCCAGGGTCTTCAGTCGGTTCAGCCTCTGGCAGAAACGCACTGCTGGGACGCAGCCACGTCCGCAGGTCGCCATGGTTACAGGATCACACTCAGCAACTGGACAGGGTCTTATCAGTCAAGATGTTCAAACTGGATCCATTCTTCTCCTGATCGATTAACCTGAGAGACAAAAACACACATGCATACCATCATGCAGGGACAAAGCAGCCATCATTGAATTGTGACTTCAGAGCAGGTACACATTTTTTGTATTTTCCTTATGTTGAGTAGTTTATTAAATGTCTGAGTTATGTAAAACCTATAAATAAAGCTATAAAGTATGCAATTTAACAAATGTGATCTCTCTGTCTATGACTGATTAATAATTGCCCATACTAAAAAGTTCTGTGTTTGATTTGCTATGGATATTTGACACGTCTTATATTCACTGGCAGTCCAATAGGCCTAATGATGGTAGGCCTGTTGGCTATTATATTCAGCTTCCTGTAATGAGACTGAAAGCGTCCAATATCAGAAAAAAAGAAAGAAAAGTAGCCTAACCATATTGATACACAACTGTTTGGCTAGGTTTAACGCTGCTGTACCAAAATCAATCATCAATGGACGCTTTATGTGATATAATACATTTACAAATAGGACCAGCCAGTTTCCGACGACTGCGCGCGGCGGACATATGGCGAGTTCTGCCTCAATGCTAGAAATACATTACGTAACGCTTTTATTCCCTAGAAATAAACACCCACACAAAGTGAAGCGACCCATACATCCGTTCTCCATAAAAACCGTATGATTCGTGTGTAATAATTGTAGGGTCATGGCGAGAATGAATGGCTTTATGAGCGTCGTTTATCAAAAGCCACATTAATAATTTAAAATAAAATCTAAACTCACGCTATTGTTATTAATGACAAACGATAAGCTATTTCAATAAAGCGATGGCTGACTATTCTTTGACATTTTACGTTTTATATTGTTTTATTATGGCACAAACAAGGTGGTTGAATAGGTAGCCTATGGCAAAAGCCAGGTGAGAAACACCACCATTACTGCTATTCTGCATATAGAGTAATATAAAACGCTCGAATATGGTAACACATTTATTTATTGGTTTACCTTGAATGCTGAATATCGCTTATCAGTAGCCTATCTCAGGCCCGGTTGATATCCCTTGAAGCGCAACGGGAGGGAGGAAGATGGAGAACCAGAGGATAGTGAGCTGAGCTCTCGATTCTTAAAGGCACAGTACGGGTTTATTGTTCATCTGATGACGATGGAATCAGCAATCAGAGAAGGGTCGCATTCCCCTTCTCAGACATTGCATGCATCAACCAATGGTTTCTTGCCTTGTCATCGACTGTATCGCTGACTGGCAGATTGCTATAACATAATGATATGGTTAGCGAAATGTAAAATACCTGTCCACAAGTTATAAGATCTGATATAAGTCAGCAATGCCTGTGAAGAGGACCACACCCACAAGGCCTGTGGACAGCCATTTAACTCTGTAACTGGTTTAAAATCACCATTGGCCTCATGCTGAAATCCCTGAGCTGTTTCCGGTCTCTCCATCAACTGAATTTGGACGGACGCCTGTATCTTTGTAGTGACTTGGTGTATTGACACACCATCCAAAGTGTAATTAATAACTTCACCATGCTAAAAGGGATATTCAATGTCTGCTTTTTATTTTTTTACTCATCTACCAATAGGTGCCCTTCTTTGCAAGCTTTGGAAAACTTCTCTGGTCTGTTTTGGTGAATCTGACATTTCAGCTCTGACATTTTTTATTAATTTGTAAAAATGTCTAAAAACATTTTACTTTGACTTTATGGGGTATTGTGTGTAGATGACATTACAAGATGACATGGCGTCATAATCTGGGTTGTTCTGAACAGAATTAGCCTATTGTGAAGAAAATTGGCAACGGAACACTCACCTGAATGCACTCATGAATCCATTCTATGCGCACCAAATTACTATCTGCTTCTTTGAATTGCCTTGTGAAAGCCTAACACAGTAAAAACGGATGTTATAACTTAGCTAGCCATGTTGGCAATAGAACAAGCTTTCAAATGGTGCCCGCTTGACCCAGATTGCAATTTATAATGGACTGTTTTTGGATTGTTCAAACAACAACAGTTATTGGGTGATGGCTGGGATGCAGGTCAAACATGGCTGGGATACAAGTGTGTTTTCTCTAGTTCCTCAATGGCACAGAGAGATCGAAAAAGCACCTTATAGTTGAAGATTATTCTTGACTCATAAAAGTGCATTGAAATTACTTAGGAACTGTGAACACTTTGAGACATGTCTTATGTTGCACCTACCCCACATTTTCCATGAATATTCTTATGTTACTGAATGTATCCAGAGTATTTCAAGATTTCGTTATGAACAAATACAACGAAAATTACAGAAAATGTAAAATGCACATTAAATCAACAGTGCATTGTTTGATTTCAGTCTTGTGTCATGTGAACGTGTGTCCTTACCTTTAGTCTAATAATTTCCCCATAATCTCCAAACTCTTACCTTTTAATGGCTACCATGGTTATGCATGATTTTTATATTTCTTCTGTAAGAAACATTTCAATTTAGCTCTATCCATATAGGCCAATTTCCACGAGTGTGAAGGGTTAACATAGGCTTAAAGTAAAGTTTGAAGCTGTCAGAAGTATTAATCCACCATAGTAACAAATTACTGGATTCTACAGTTTCAGAATGCAAATTATTTTCAAGTCCTCTAAGTTTGCATAGTACTAGTCAATTTTAATACCTTTTAACCAATGTAGGTTGACCCTATTGTCACAGACTACACTAATAATGAAACATGAGTCGCAATAATCAAAGTAAATTGACTTTATTTCATTAACACATTTTACAGTGGCCAAAATCATGATAAACATGTAATGTTGATAAACATGAATGAAAAATTATAATTCATATTATCACGAACATGATAACTTTTATTAATTATTTAAATATTTCACCTGTGTGACAGTGGCAACACAAATAGAAACTTATCTACAACTTTCAGTGATTCTTCAAATTCCTGCACTCTCATCATGGCCCCATTGCCATCCAGAACCAGTATTTCTACATAGAATCACAAAGCAATACAACTTCTTGGTTTCCATGTGCATTTAAGCGAACAAACACAGCTCCTGAGGACATGAACCTGAACATTTTCCAAGTGATCGTTAATCCTGAGCCCTGCTCAAGTGCTCACTAACAAGAGGACAGGATGCTCTTTGAAGTGTCTATCCACTCTTGGATATGCTCTTTAGTGTCCAGTACTTTAACACAATCATCTCATGTCTGTCTGTCTCTCAGGACAGAACTCCTGACTGGGACTCTTTCTGTTGAAGTTTAAGGATCAGTTCCAGCAGGTTCATCTGCATCGTCAGCTCCTGCAATGACAAGGGAACATGAAACCTCCGGAGTCATTACAGACCTACTAATACACTGGACATGCAACATTTGCCGGGTGTGAGCTGCTAGTGACGCGCGCCTATTGCTGCCAATGAAGCCTGATACACTGGCCACATGAGCAGAGCAGTCCCGCAAAAACAAGAATTTGATAAGCAGCTCACGATACTGTGAGATTCTTGCAATTAAGCCATTTTTCTACTTAACAGTCAGATTAACTTGTGGATACCATTTTATGTCTCTGTGTGCAGAATGAAGGAAGTTAGAGGTAGTTTTGCAATGACTGGAAGTCTACAGGTACAGTAGGAAGTAGAAAAACAGCTTAATTGCCAGATTCTCGCAGTAAGTGGCTGTCGCTCTGCTTGCACTGCCTCCAGGATAATCTTCCAGTGAAGCAGCTGAAAACCCACAATGGGGTGCTTTGGCTATGCCTGTAGTGTAGCAGGTCTGTTACAATGGTGGAACGAGAGAGCCTCTACAACCATCTGCTGGAAATGTTTCTACACTGCAATCTGTGTTTCACCCCCTGACCCCAATGGCAGTGTACTTAGATTTCAACACTTCAAACTGCAGAACAAATCATTTCTCTAGAATTCAAGGCAATACATATCCCTAAATAAAATCAGGATTACGTCAACATTAGAATGGTGAAACAAACTAAAATCTACCATATTATTTGATAGGAGAGACATCTGGTTATGAGTATGAGCTTATGTAGAGGCACACAA
This sequence comes from Thymallus thymallus, assembly GCA_023634145.1. NCBI lineage: Eukaryota > Metazoa > Chordata > Actinopteri > Salmoniformes > Salmonidae > Thymallus > Thymallus thymallus. The sequence goes on along the minus strand of CM042402.1, from coordinate 23,197,579 downwards.
TGACATTGAACCATTATGTTTCATGTATCTTCCATATGCACTAGAATGTACATTTACAAATTGTTTATTCACCTGGGGATTGGTGGTTATGTAGAACCCTGGGACTCCAGCCATCTCCAAGGTGTTCTGCTGGTCTATCACCTTTTGGTCCATCTCCACCACAATCTTCTCATCCATCATCCTCTGCTCCTCTCTCACCCTAATCTCCAGAGCCTGATAGGGACAATCATAATGTCCTCAGATATGATCAATAGAAATGTACTGTGACTGTGATATACAGTGTATTCAGAAAGTATTCAGACCGCTTGACTTTTTCCACATTTTGTTACGTTACAGCCTTACTCTAATATTGATTAAATTGTTTTTCCCCCCTCAAAACTACACACAATACCCCATAAGGACAAAGCAAAAACAGGTAGATTATTTTGCAAATGTTTATAAACCCTTTACTCAGTACTTTGTTGAACCACCTTTGGCAGACTTGAGTCTTCTTCGGTATGACGCTACAAGGTTGGCACACCTGTATTTGGGGAGTTTCTCCCATTCTTCTCTGCAGATCCTCTCAAGCTCTGTCAGGTTGGATGGGGAGCGTTGCTGCAAAGCTATTTTCAGGTCTCTCCAGAGATGTTCAATCGGGTTCAAGTCCAGGCTCTGGCTGGGCCAGTCAAGGACATTCAGAGACTTGTCCCGAAGCCAATCCTGCGTTGTCTTGGCTGTGTGCTTAGGGTCGTTATCCTGTTGGAAGGTGAACCTTTGCCCCAGTCTGAGGTCCTCAGTGCTCTGGAGCAGGTTTTCATCAAGGATCTGTACTTTGCTCCGTTCATCTTTGCCTCATTCCTGACTAGTCTCCCAGTCCATGCTGCTGAAAAACATCCCCACAGCATGATGTTGCAACCACCATGCTTCCCCGTAGGGATGGTGCCAGGTTTCCTCCAGAAATGATGCTTGGCATTCAGACCAAAGAGTTCTATCTTGGTTTCATCAGACCAGAGAATCTTGCTGATCATGGTCAGAGTCTTAAGGTGCCTTTTGGCAAACTCAAAACGGGCTCTCATGTGCCTTTTACTGAGGAGTAGCTTCCGTCTGGCAACTCTACCATAAAGGCCTGATTGGTGGAGTGCTGCAGAGATGGTTGTCCTTCTGAAAGGTTCTCTCATCTCCACAGAGGAACTCTAGAGCTCTGTCAGAGTGACCATCAGGTTCCCCCGATTGCTCAGTTTGGCCGGGCGGCCAGCTCTAGGAAGGCTCTAGGAAGATTCTTGATGGTTACAAACTTCTTCCATTTTCCATTTAGGAATGATGTGTTCTTGGGGACCTTCAATGCTGCAGAAATTATGTCATTATGGGGTATTGTGTGTAGATTGCTGATTTGTTTTATTTAATCCATTTTAGAATAAGGCTGTAATGTAACAACATTTGGAAAAAGTCAAGTGGTCTGAATACTTTCCGAAGGCACTGTTGAAGGAGGGATAACATGTAAAACTAATTTAACAGTGCATCAAAAACAATTGTGTGCAGTCAGAGCAAATTGAATTTTAATAATGGCATGATGCTTTGTCAATTCCATACCTCTGTTTCTCCTTGTTGATTGGTTTTCATAACTGCAAGGTTGTGGGACTTGCAAACCTGTATGGCTTCTTTATGCTTACGAACCAAATCCTGCTTGAGTGCTGGGCATGAGGAAGAGAATATTGAGACATTGTAATGGTGAAGGACCTCAGATCTCTGGTATAATGGGCACACTAACATACAAAATATTTTTTTGATAAGACAGAGAACATGTGAAACCTAAAGAGAGAGACACACCTCGATGCTCACAGTGCAGCTTTTGTCTCTGGTTGTACAGATTCCTCTCAGTCAGGTGCTGGATGTCCAGGAGTCCCTGCACTATATCATACACTGTTCCATCTATGAGTGCCAGAGCCAGGTCACTCAATGTGGTGTAGGACAGGCGCTGCTGAAAGGAGCTGGACATGGGGGATAAATAGTTCAACAGATTTGTTCCTGGAGGTCAAGTCTAGTTTCTGTAACCTAGGAACCAAACAGACCGAAACAAGGAAGGGCCTACCTGAACTAACTGAAATTAACATGCCTTTGACATCCAACAGCTGCAGATAACTAGGGAACATGTGTATATAAGATATGTGGAGAATCTCAATTGCATTTACGTTTTGGGACCATCCAATGGGTTTTTAGATGGACGCGAGGAAAGAGGTTCCGAGGAATAAAGTAAATGCAATTGAGATTCTCCCATGGTGCTAGGTTGGGCTGGTTACCTGGGCAAATCTTTGACAAGGGTTTGTAGTTCTGAAAGTAAGTAGTAATGTCTCTCTTGCTGTTTTGTAGAATCGGTCTGCTCTTCGTACACCGCAGGATAACCCTCCATTTTCTAAAGTGAACTCAAAGAATCATATCGATCACCAAAATCCATAATATTACACCAGAAGGTTGATGTTGTTGTTAGCTAGCCCCGAGTTAGCTTTCGAAAACCCAAAGGAATTGGATACATGGATAAGGGTTAGCAACCCACCATGATAGTTAGCTTCACTCTGAGCCATAGCATATGTTATCAAACTCTTTACCGTAAAAGCTTAGATGAACCACATACTTACCAAGTAACCTAGCTACAGTTATTTTCCTTTAGAAATTCATCAAAATGCAGTATAAACAAAATACTGTGCATTCCTGCTATAGCTGGAGGCTAGCAAACAGTCAGGCAAGCGGCTGATGCTCTGTGGAAGGACCCTAACAAAAGGTTTGTTGTCTATAAGATGCCTTTTTGTAATTCTTTTTTCTTATGATTTTCATTTAATGGCATTTGTTATTATTCTTGGCATTTATTATATTAGAAAAGATACGTTCAATTTAACTATTATTTTAGTCAAACAAAAGCGAATGTGGGGGCGCGAGAACTAGCAGCAGGTAAATTCGTCCGCTAGATGGCATGCGCCGCACACTGTCTGTCAATCGAGTGAGGTAAAGATGCAACAGGTCAGCAGCTGAGCATCGCGGATGACTTGAGAATGCCTGAGTTTCCTGCTGTAGTTGACCGTGTCATGTGTGTTATTTCGGCATTCGGCAAGTCGTCAGGTTAATGAGACGTCAATGAAGCCTAAGTATGTATAGTTTATTAAAGTAGCTACTATGATCTGCATTTTTTTATTAAAACAGATGGCTAAAAATTGGATCAGGAAATTCGAAAATAACGCATGGGATGATTCTTTTCTTCAATGGACCAAAATGAGGAAAGTCTGAAAATATATATTGGTTATATACTTTTCATATATAACACATTTGGTTGTTTCCACCCAAACATTTAACAACATTGTTTGTTTGCCTACATTGACCGTATCATACATTTGAAAGGTGGCTGTTAATTATATATCTATACTAAACCTGTACATTGCAAACGATACTGCATTCATTAACATGCGCACGACGCGCCGTCACGCGCAAAAGGTACCAGAAATGAAGAGAACACACTTGCTGAGGAGGGGAGCACCATAGGGAGCACCGTTGTAAGGATTGCGGATGGGCAGAAGAAGCAAAACCACTATCTGACAGAAATGGCCAAAAACACATCCCTATATTTCCGTATTGTAGAGGGCAGGAGCCTACCAGCCAAAGACGTGTGAGTATGTCGTAATTGTAATGATGCAACAGGCAGCAATTACTCCTATTTGCTTATTTATAGGTTTCTCGTTGTGTGAAGTCAAGAATACCTTTGTTTTACAGCACTTATGGAAAGACTAGAGCATGTTAAAAATGAGTCTATAAGTAGACTTGACAGGTATTTTCTATGAAATGTCTATCAATAAGGTCTTAAGGAAATACTAAGTGAAGAGATATCTGCAGGTTTCCTCTCCCACTCGGCACACACTGGTTGAATCAACGTTGTTTCCACGTAATTTCAATTAAATTAAGTTGAACCAACGTGGAATCGACGTTGAATTGACCTCTGTGCACAGTGGGCTGCTACCTTATTTCAATTTTATATAACTTATTTTTTTATTTGTTTTATCTCTCAAGCTCTGGGACCAGTGACCCATACTGCATTGTAAAAGTTGACAATGAAGTTGTGGCCAGGTGAGTCCATCAAGTCCTATGCATTCTTGTTTTGTTTGCTACTGAATTTGACTATTTTATGATCATAAATGCGATTGATAAGTGGGCTATACATTCACTTTAGCATTTCTTGTGACAGCAAGTGCCATGCTGCTGCCAAGAACATGAAAACTGATGTACATAAGGTGACTACTGTAAATGCAAAAATATGAATCAGTTCAAAGGAAACTGTTATATCCTATCATGTTGTCCTTACTCTAGACTAATCTCTGATTACCCTCGCACACATGTTTAATTCAGAACTGGATGAGAACAGAATGTATGATGAGGGAGTAGGTTGTTGGACTTTGGATGCCCTGCTATGTTTTATATAGGAAAGTAGGGCAGGGGTGTGATTACTGATCAGGACTGTGGTGTTCTTAGCTTGAGCCCCCCAAGCACATGAGAACCTGATCCAGGGATTGCCTTTAAGATACCAGCAGGTAACCATGGTTCAGGCAGTGCATTGCCCTGTTTTTGGCTGTGTGTGTCCACACAAGCAAGGGTGCATGTTTGTGTTTGATATTGGGGGGTCAGGGTCAATGGTTTCTGGTGTCAGTTCACCCCCTAGGGTGTCCGAGGTCCCCCCAGTGTTAAAAAAAGAAGCTTTGAAATTGTGGTTTCTGGTGAATTTTGAAGGAAAAATACATCCCAAAATATCCTGATCATTTGGTAAATTATACCCCAATCACAACTGAAACACCAATATGTTTCTATATTACTTTAAACTGTGTTCTTATTCATAACTCTTCAGAAAATCACAACCCTTCTTTAACCACATTTAAAAGTCAAAAACCATTATTCTAGTTGTGTACCCTTCACCACATGGTCTTCAATAAAACATTTCTTATACCCAATTAACTTAAAAGGAGTCGAGGCAATCTGAGCCCAGAAACGTCTTACTTGATTACTCCTTCTCCTTGCCTCAACATGGGCGGTGCTCTCTTGCTCACTCTCTCTATTGCCTATCTTTGAACCTTGCCATAATCATATGACCAAATACCATTATCATATGACAAAAATTTCCGGCCTTAGCAATAATGAGGTTAGCTTATTAACATTAATTAGATTTTGCTTTTATTAGCTAAATTATTTATTCACTGTCTGGCAATAGGTATATCTAGCTAGCTGACTACGTAGTCCCAGTCTATTAAATTGTACAGTGTAGCTAGCTATACCTATTGCCAGGCAGTAAATAAATAATCTAATAAAAGCAGAATCTAATTCATGTTAATAAGCTAACATTTACTTACAGTCCTCTGCACTCCCCACAAAAATCTTATGTCCTGCACCTTTCTTCTCTTTGGCATTGGCACCTCCATTAAAGTGGAATTGACAGCGTTTTAGCAACATGAAATCTTATTAAAATCTGTTCATATAAACCCCCAGGAAGAATTACACAATTTTTAAAAAATGTTGACAAGTGAGCACTTAGATATGGTCATTTTCTCGTTTTCATAAATGTATAGAATGTTTGGGAGTAACGTAAGGCATTTGTCAACAATGGCATTGCATTTGGACAATTAATAGACACTGCAATAAAACCTAATAAAAACATGATTTGTCCAGGTCTGGACTCTACACAGACCGGTGCGCCATAGTCAATCAGATCTACAGTAGGCCTATATGCAAATAAGCCATTTGCCACACGGGCCTGCCATCATACATTTTTAACTGGACTGTGTGTTTACAGGCAGTAGCAACAGCGCGACTTAAAATCATTAGAACGCGTTATCCAAAAGCCACAAAATACTCCTGAATGGATTTGTGCAAATATGTAAATACCACGAGAGTACTCTTACATTTGCGAACTTTCCAGTACTATTGATCAAGCAACCATGAAAAGGTAGGCTCTCTCCCTCAGTTGCCTATGCACATCAACAACAACAAGATCAACAACTAATGCTAGTCAGAGCGAGATGACGAGGGAACCCTAGATACAATTCCTGACATTTAATACTAGTAAAAATTCCCTGTCTTAGGTCAGTTAGGATCACAACTTTATTTTAAGAATGTGAAATGTCAGAATAATAGTAGAGAGAATTATTTCTTTCAGATTTTATTTCTTTCATCACATTCCCAGTGGGTCAAAAGTTTACATACACTCAATTAGTATTTGGTAGCATTGCCTTTAAATTGTTTAACTTGGGTCAAACGTTTTGGGTAGCCTTCCACAAGCTTCCCACAATAAGTTGGGTGAATTTTGGCCCATTCCTCCTGACAGAACTGGTGTAACTGTCAGGTTTGTAGGCCTCCTTGCTCGCACACACTTTTTCAGTTCTGCCCACAAAGTTTCTATAGGATTGAGGTCAGGGCTTTGATGGCCACTCCAATACCTTGATTTTGTTGTCCTCAAGCCATTTTGCCATAACTTTGGAAGTATGCATGGAGTAATTGTCCATTTGGAAGACCCATCTGTGATCAAGCTTTAACTTCCTGACTGATGTCTTGAGATGTTGCTTCAATATATCCACATAATTTTCCTTCCTCATGATGCCATCTATTTTGTGAAGTGCACCAGCCCCTCCTGCAGCAAAGCACCCCCACAACATGCTGTCACCCTTGTGCTTCACGGTTGGTATGGTGTTCTTCGGCTTGTAAGCCTCCCCCTTTTTCTTCCAAACATAACAATGGTCATTATGGCCAAACAGTTCTATTTTTGTTTCATCAGACCAGAGGAAATTTCTCCAAAAAGTACGATCTTTGTCCCCATGTGCAGTTGCAAACCATAGTCTGGCTTTTTTTATGGCGGTTCTGGAGCAGTGGCTTCTTCCTTGCTGAGCGGCCTTTCAGGTTATGTAGATATAGGACACGTTTTACTGTGGATATATTTACTTTTGTACCCGTTTCCTCCAGCATCTTCACAAGGTCCTTTGCTTTTGTTCTGGGATTTATTTGCACTTTTCGCACCAAAGTACGTTCATCTCTAGGAGACAGAACACGTCTCCTTCCTGAGCGCTATGACGGCTGCGTGGTCCCATGGGGTTTATACTTGCATAATATTGTTTGTACAGATACCTTCAGGCATTTGGAAAGTGAAATAATCTGTCTCTAAACAATTGTTGGAAGAATTAGTTGTGTCATGCACAAAGTAGATGTCCTAACCGACTTGCCAAAACTATAGTTTGTCAACATGAAATCTGTGGAGTAGTTGAAAAATGAGTTTTTATGACTTCAACCTAAGTGTATGTAAACTTCCGACTTCAACTGTAAACCCTCTCAAACTTTTTCAGATAGATTGCTGTCAAAATTGCACTTATAAACAATGGGTAATAGTAGCCTGCTCGTCCTTCTGCAGCTTGCCTGCCAATGCATGCTTGTCCCAAACCACGTTTTGATAACTATGTAGCCAAAGTTTTAATTACATAAATATAGACTAAACGGCAGTCATATTTGACAAATATAATGTAGGATAATTAACATTAACATCTAAAGGCTTGATTCTGTAGACATTCTCAAGGCACAGTTCGTTCAGATGAAATGGTCACAAGAGCGGAGAGAAAGCCACATCACCTACTTTGCATTCTGATCGGAGGCAGTCAGAATTTTGAAACAATTTTTGTTTAAAACCTGGAGGTTTTATGGCGTTTTATGAGGCATATCTTATCTTGTTTCAAAGTAGCCTAGCCAAATTCCGACCATAGAAATGTTGAGGGAATGATTTTAGAAACACCTTAAGCCATTGAAACCAGCATTTCTATAATGTTCTATTGGTTTTAACTTTCTTTCATTGTCCATAAGCCAAAGACACAATCGTAGTCATATTAGCAACCCATGCTAGTTGTTGCATCTTTAGATCTCCCCTTTTTCAAAAGTTCGAACAGATATTTTCATTTTTGTCACATAAAATCGTTCGCATGTGCGGTGCGCTTTTTAGAATGGTGTATTCTCGCTAATTGCATTTTGGAACATTCACGTTCATCCTATACTGCGTGTGCGCATTGCTGCACTTACCGAACAGTCTGTTGCATATTTGGCAGCGGGGGGATCCAATCATAAATTGAGGAGCTGAGTCTCCGGTGCAAAGGCACATTTATTTATTTATTTATTTATTTTTATTTCACCTTTATTTAACCAGGTAGGTCAGTTGAGAACAAGTTCTCATTTGCAACTGCGACCTGGCCAAGACAAAGCAAAAGCAGTGCGACAAAAACAACACAGAGTTACACAGTAAACAAACATAGTAAAGCCAGTAGCTGCATTGGCGCTTTACAGTAGGGACATTTTTACCAATCAATCAAACTAATCATGGTGTGTTTCTAATATGGGGGGGGTGGTCATCTTCCCCCTGCAAGTTACGTGCCTGCACACAAGGGTACTCTGTATATACATTTCCCATACGTTACATTTTTTGTAATTTAGGGACTGTGTTTGAGTCCTCTCTGTAAGAACTGTTGGGTCGCTTTGTCCTCTTGTGGAACGACTAACGAGTTGGCTAATCAAGACTCCTGGCACCTCTTTGTACATTTAATGCAGACAAGATCCCAAGGCATAGTTTCTACTTCCTGACAAACTGAAATGTTTCAGAGGTTTATAAGATGCATTTTTTTTTCTTTTCTTTTTGTTGTTTGCTCTCCCATAATGAGATGAGTTGGATGGTTGACTGACTGCAGAGATCTGCATCAGTCTCTGGCTGGCACATTGTCAGCATTTTGGTGCTTTGGCCCTGCTGTGTGCTAATGGTGTCTGGAAAAGCAGGGTGTCATTATAATAAAGGGATGCACATTACTGATGAAAATAGACCTTCCAGCTATCCATTTGCATAGAGGACATGATGCATATGTCATTCCTCAATATCATGTCTAGACAGCAGGTTTGCAATCTCCAGTTTATGGTTAGTGGAAAACACTAGGTTTGTTATTTTTTATTAAAACAAAACCGATATTCATTAAATACTAATACAGAACTGTTTTTTGCGTGGATTAGTTTTAACAGCTAGGACCGCTATTTCTTGTTTCGGAATCCCGCGTAACAGACGCCGGCTTGACAGAGACGCTAAGCTGCTAGCCATCAAGCTAACAAAGTTGGTATCAGATCAGTTTTGCAATGGATCCCTCTTTGTCTGGAGAAATAAATGAATGGTTTGAGCGCTGTAGGAGCTGTACCTTTTACGCTTTGTTTTGGGACAAACCGGATCACTTGGAGTTCCAATGCGGCAATTGTTTACTTGCCGAGGATTATAGGCTTGAGGTGGCCTCCTTGATCACTCAGGTCGCCAGCCTACGTAAAAAACTGGGGAAAACGCAGAATGGAATGTTTACATTTTCTACGCCGGTGGCTGGACGGCGTCGGCGCTTGTTGGATGCAGCTCCACCTTTGTTTGTCGTTATCCGACTGGCCGGTGTTGCCCAGAGCTCTCCCATCTGATAGCGGAGTCAAAGGAGCACAGCATGAGGAGAAAGGAAATCAGCGATGGTCGCATGTCACGAGCCGTGGACAGCGACCTCCCGCAAAGCAGTCTACACTACCAACGAAAGGCCCGGAGTGGATAGAAACCACAAATAGTTTTGCCGTCCTGGAGCCTGATCTCCCTGTTACTAATAAGCATGCACCCATTAAGAAAATGACTGTAAAAACAGTTAAATCCCTGTGTATTGATGAGGAATTGAAAACTTGTATGGTTGAGAGGGAGGAGGCAAAAGGAATGGAAAATAAGTCTGGCTGCACCACTGATTGGCAAACGTATTGCAAATTGAGAAATCATGTGACTAAACTGAATAAAAAGAAGAAGAAACTACACTATGAAACAAAGATAAATGACATAAAGAATGATAGTAAAATACTTTGGAGCACCTTAAATGAACTCAGCTCCATCATTCATTGAATCAGATGGCTAATTTATCACAAAACCAACTGATAGTACTTTTTCATTGGCAAGATTAGCAAATTTAGGCATGCCATGCCAGAAAAAAACACTGGCACTACACATCCAAGTGTATCTGACCAAATTACCTGTCTAACAGAACACAGAGGGTGTTCTTTAATGGAAGCCTCTCCAACATAATCCAGGTAGAATCAGTAATTCCCCAGGGCAGCTGTCTAGGCCCATTACTTTTTTTAAATGACATGCCACTGGCATTGAGTAAAGCCAGAGTGTATGCGGATGACTCAACTCTATACATGTCAGCTACTACAGCAACTGAAATGACGGCAACACTTAACAAAGAAATGCAGTTAGTTTCAGAGTGGGTGGCAAGGAATAAGTTAGTCCTAAATATCTCTCAAACTAAAAGCGTTGTATTTGGGACAAATCATTCACTAAACCCTAAACCTCAACTAAATCTTGTAATAAATCATGTGGAAATTGAGCAAATTGAGGTGACTAAACTGCTTGGAGTCACCCTGGATTGTAAACTGTCATCGTCAAAAAACATATTGATTAACAGTAGCTAAGATGGGGAGAAGTATATCAATAATAAAGCGCTGCTCTACCTTCTTCACAACACTATCAACAAGGCAGGTCCTACAGGCCCTGGTTTTGTCTCACCTGGACTACTGTTCAGTTGTGTGGTCAGGTGCCACAAAAAAGGACTTGGCTGGCCCTTGGATGTACACCGAGAGCTAATATTAATAATATGCATGTCAATCTCTCCTGGCTCAAAGTGGAGGAGAGATTGACTTCATCACTACTTGTTTTTATGAGAGGTATTGACATGTTGAATGCACCAAGCTGTCTGTTTGAACTGCTGGTGCACAGCTCGGGCACCCATGCATACCCCACAAGACATGCCACAAGAGGTCTCTTCACAGTCCCCAAGCCCAGAACAGACTATGGGAGCTACACAGTACTACATAGAGCCATGACTACATGGAACTCTATTCCACATCAAGTAACTGATGCAAGCAGTAAAATTAGATTTAAAATCCAGATAACAATACACCTTATGGAACATCGGGGACTGTGAAGCAAAACAGACATAGGCACAGACACATGCATACGCACACACACAACACATTACTGGGGGCAAACTTCCCGCCCTCCTGGACACCTACAGCACCCGTTGCCACAGAAAGGCCAAAAAGATCATCAAAGACATCAACCATCCGAGCCACTGCCTGTTCACCCCGCTATCATCCAGAAGGCGAGGTCAGTACAGGTGCATCAAAGCTGGGACAGAGAGACTGAAAAACAGCTTCTATCTCAAGGCCATCAGACTGCTAAACAGCCACCACTAACACACCAGAGGTGGCTGCCTATAGTCACCAATTAGAAACCACAGGACACTTTACTAATGTATCCGTACCTGTATCACCCATCTCTATGTATAAACTGCACTCTACACTATTTTACGGTATTTTAGTTACTCAAATTGTGTGCAATATGGCATCACCCTTCTCATATGTATATACTGTATTGTACTCTATACTTCACCATTGACTGCTAAACAACCATCTCTAGTACATCAGAGACTGCTGCCTATAGACATAGATTAGGAATCAATGGCCACTTAAGGAATGTAACACTAGTCACTTTAATAATGTTTCTGTATCTTGCACTACTCATCTCATATGTCTAAACTGTACGCTATACTATTCTTCGGTACCTAGTCACCTCATCGTGTTTACATACTGCATCACCAATATCTTATGTATATACTGTATACTATAAAGCTTACTATGCCACTGGATCTTAGTCCAATGCCGCCTTGACATATATGCATATATTCTCAATCCTTTCTTTCTTAGATTTATGTGTGTTTGGGTATATGTTGTGAAACTGTTAGATATTACTTGTTAGATATTACTGCACTGTCGAAGCTAGAAGCACAAGCATTTCGCTACACCCGTAATAACATCTGCTAACCACGTGTATGTGACCAATAACATTTGATTTGATAACATGCGCTCTATACACACATGTACACATTGATTTTGTACTGTAGATATGTGGTGGAGTAGGGGCCTGAGGGCACACAGTGTGTTGTGAAATCTGTGAATGTATTGTTATGTTTTTTAAATTATATGAACTGCCTTAATTTTGCTGGACCCCAGGAAGAGTAGCTGCTGCCTTGGCTAATGGGGATCCATAATAAATAGAAAATACAAATACAAAAATGTTTCATCATGAAAAGGTTGATTAAGAAGGATTGAATGTAGACTTGTATTTTGTTATGCTATACACACTACTTATTGCATTGTTATTCTCCCTGTGTTTCATTACTTCCAACACATCACAATATTCTCCTCATCTTTCATTGTTACTGACATTCATGACAACATGGTATATTGTTATTAATAAGAAACAAGGACCATACAGTACTTTCTGAGGTTACTGTCACAAGTATTTGCAACTTTTCCTTGCAGGACAGCCACTGTGTGGAAGAATCTTAACCCTTTCTGGGGAGAAGAATACACACTGCACCTCCCAATGGGGTTCCACTCTCTCTCCTTCTATGTCATGGATGAGGACACCATTGGGTAAGATGGTCTTAAACAGCTGTCAAAGATAATTCAGAGAATTGTTGTAGAGTGTCAACAAACACTCTAGTTGATAATAGTGTATCTATATAACCTGTGAAGGTATCATAGTTTTATGTTTGTTTTCTGCTTGTTTAGCAGAGGCTGTGATTGAGAGTTTTGTTGCCCAGACAGACTGGGTTGGAAAAAACCTGCATGCTTTTTAATAAACAAACATCAACACGCAGATGGTACCACATATTGAAAAATGAAAGACAACCTCAGTATTTTCCTTCCTCTCCTGATCAACAATCTCGTCAGTCTATTAATATATTCTAGCAGTTATATCATGAAACTCTATAGGATATTAAGTAATTTTTTGAGAAATACCTCTTGTGAAGTCCTCTACAGATCTTCTATCTTAATTTGATTACTGTTGTCACAGATACTTTTCCAGTGCAGCAGGAAATGCAAATTGTAGTGTATTGAAGGTTTAACAAGGCTTCTAAAGTTTGTAATTTACACTTTAAAATGTCAGACTTGATTTGCCCAAATGAAAAATGTATCAACCCCTACAAAAATGTCCATTCATTATAATCCACATATTAATTTACATTTCCTGTTGTTGCTGGATTGTTTTCCTGCTGTGAGAAGCACGGTCAATTTTAGATAGTATATCTGTATTTTCTATTAGAAGTTTTTGTTAATATGGTATTGTGGTATTACAATTCTCTCTTTTTTGCCCAAGCCATGATGACGTCATTGGGAAGATATCGCTGAGCAAAGACGCCATCGGGGCCCAGGCTAAAGGTATACTTGATCACTATGCCACAATACTGTTGGTGTCTTTAAATGAAAGGGTGGCACCATCATGATGGGGGAAAAACTACCAGCACAGAAACAATTCTGCGGTTGATATCTATAGTTCTTCTCTGCCTATGACATGCTAGAGAGGGCAAGCCAAAAGAGGGTCACCAGAGAGGGGTTATTCCCATGACTCTGAGTAAGGCTCTGCCAGGTCACTGTGATTGAGGAGCTGGGCCTTTTTTAGATCCTCTTGCTGGGAAATGTTGCCAGTGTATTATCACACATCCATGGGTTAATTTAGTAATGTATTTTCTGATTTGTTAATTTGCATACTGTCCACCTCTTTTCTCTACTGATTGGTGTCTATGAGCAAGACAGCTCCCATTTCATTGGACAGGCTATAGGCAGAGGGAATGGCCTGTACATGGTTACATTTGAGCAGGATTGCTCTTTGAATCAGGGTTTGCATCAACTCCAGGATCATTCATTGTACAGTGCAGCTGTCCTTTTGTCTGAAACCCCACTGTAGTCTGTGAGAAGCAGCCAAAGCTTTCTTTACCACAGCACACCTGGCTCTCCTATAGTGGCTTTTAACGTGTGAATTAGTTAGAATTTCTAGCAATACGGTATATCCATGAAGTGCTTTTTCTTATCCATGGCAACTAGGTTTATAACCCAGAAGAAGAAAAAAACACACAAGTGGGTTTGTTAGAAATATATTGTTACTTTGAATGTGTTTTATCGCTACATAAATCTAAATGTAAAACCTTTTCTGTTAGTTAGTGTCTGATACCAGACCTCTCTCCTTGGAACATTCTGCATTCAGTCCTGTGATTCACTGCAACATGTTGCCACTGAGTCAACAACTCCTTCAGAGGATCTTAGGAATTCTCTCCTCTTTTGGCTGTGAAACTGAAGTCACTGCCCTCGCCAACTTGTATCTCAACCAGAAATGTCAGCAGCCAGTGCCCATATTATTACACACAAAAGGATCCTCTTGTCTTTTGATATAAAGTACCTTCAGAAAGTATTGACACCCCTTGACTTTTGAAACATTTTGTTGTCTTAAAGCCTGACTTTAAAATTGATTAAATGTAGGTTTGTGGAATTATGTTTTACGAAATTCTTACAAATTAATTAAAAATGAAAAGCTGAAATGTCTTGAGTCAATAACTATTTAACCCCTTTGTTATGACAAGCCTAAATAAGTTTAGGAGTAAAAATGTGCTTAACAAGTCGGTTAATAAGTTGCATGTTCTAACTCTGTGTGCAATAATAGTGTTTAACATGATATTTTAATGACTACCTCATCTCTGTACCCCTCTGGGATCAATAAAGTACCTACCTACCTACCTACCTACCTACCTACCTACCTACCTACCTACCTACCTACCTACCTACCTACCTACCTACCTACCTACCTACCTACCTACCTACCTACCTACCTACCTACCTACCTACCTACCTACCTACCACACATCCATGGGTTAATTTAGAGATGTATTTTCTGATTTGTTAATTTGCATACTGTCCACCTCTTTTCTCTACTGATTGGTCTCTATGAGCAAGACAGCTCCCATTTCATTAGACAGGCTATAGGCAGAGGGAATGGCCTGTACATGGTCCAATACCTTGACTTTGTTGTCCTTAAGCCATTTTGCCACAACTTTAGAAGTATGCTCGTCCATTTGGAAGACCCAAGCTTTAACTTCTTGACTGATGTTTTGAGATGTTGCTTCAATATATCCACATAATTTTCCTTCCTCATGATGCCATCTATTTTGTGAAGTACACCAGCCCTCCTGCACCAAAGCAACCCCACAACATGATGCTGCCACCCCTGTGCTTCACATTTGGGATGGTGTTCTTCAGCTTGCAAGCCCTTTTTCCTCCAAACATAACAATGGTCATTATGGCCAAACAGTTCTATTTTTGTTTCATCAGACCAGAGGAAATTTCTCCAAAAAGTACGATCTTTGTCCCCATGTGCAGTTGCAAACCGTAGTCTAGCTTTTTTTATGGCGGTTTTAGAGCAGTGGCTTCTTCCTTGCTGAGCGGCCTTTCAGGTTATGTCCATATAGGATTCGTTTTACTGTGGATATAGATACTTTTGTACCTGTTTCCTCCAGCATCTTCACAAGGTCCTTTGCTGTTGTTCTGGGATTGTTCAAAGTACGTTCATCTCTAGCAGACAGAACACGTCTCCTTCCTGAGTGGTATGACGGCTGCGTGATCCCATGGTGTTTATACTTGCGGACTATTGTTTGTACAGATGAACGTGGTACCTTCAGGCGTTTGGAAATTGCTCCCAAGAATGAACCAGACTTGTGGAGGTCTACAATTTATTTTCTGAGGTCTTGGCTGATTTATTTTGATTTTCCCATGATGTTGAGCAAAGAGGCACTGAGTTTGAAGGTAGGCCTTGAAATACATCCACAGGTACACCTCCAATTGACTCAAATTATGTCAATTAACTAATCAGAAGCTTCTTAAGCCATGACATCATTTTCTGTAATTTTCCAAGCTGTTTAAAGGCACAGTCAACTTAGTGTATGTAAACTTCTGACCCTCTGGAATTGTGATATAGTGAATTATAAGTGAAATAATCTGTCTGTAAACAATTGTTGGAAGAATTACTTGTCATGCACAAAGTAGATGTCCTAACCGACTTGCCAAAACTATAGTTTGTTAACATGAAATCTGTCGAGTAGTTGAAAAATGAGTTTTAATTACTTCAACCTAAGTGTATGTAAACTTCAGACTTCAAATAACACACACATACAGTGGGGAGAACAAGTATTTGATACACTGCCGATTTTGCAGGTTTTCCCACTTACAAAGCATGTAGAAGTCTGTAATTTTTATCATAGGTACTCTTCAACTGTGAGTGACGAAATCTAAAACAAAAATCCAGAAAATCACATTTTATGATTTTTAAGTAATTAATTAGCATTTTATTGCATGACATAAGTATTTGATACATCAGAAAAGCAGAACTTAATATTTGGTACAGAAACCTTTGTTTGCAATTACAGAGATCATACGTTTCCTGTAGTTCTTGACCAGGTTTGCACACACTGCAGCAGGGATTTTGGCCCACTCCTCCATCCAGATCCTTCAGGTTTCGGGGCTGTCGCTGGGTAATACGGACTTTCAGCTCCCTCCAAAGATTTTCTATTGGGTTCAGGTCTGGAGACTGGCTAGGCCACTCCAGGACCTTGAGATGCTTCTTACGGAGCCACTCCTTAGTTGCCCTGGCTGTGTGTTTCGGGTCGTTGTCATGCTGGAAGACCCAGCCACGACCCATCTTCAATGCTCTTACTGAGGGAAGGAGGTTGTTGGCCAAGATCTCGCGATACATGGCCCCATCCATCCTCCCCTCAATACGGTGCAGTCGTCCTGTCCCCTTTGCAGAAAAGCATCCCCAAAGAATGATGTTTCCACCTCCGTGCTTCACGGTTGGGATGGTGTTCTTGGGGTTGTACTCATCCTTCTTCTTCCTCCAAACACGGCAAGTGGAGTTTAGATCAAAAAGCTCTATTTTTGTCTCATCAGACCACATGACCTTCTCCCATTCCTCCTCTGGATCATTCAGATGGTCATTGGCAAACTTTAGACGGGCCTGGACATGCGCTGACTTGAGCAGGGGGACCTTGCGTGCGCTGCAGGATTTTAATCCATGACGGCGTAGTGTGTTACTAATGGTTTTCTTTGAGACTGTGGTCCCAGCTCTCTTCAGGTCATTGACCAGGTCCTGCCGTGTAGTTCTGGGCTGATCCCTCACCTTCCTCATGATCATTGATGCCCCATGAGGTGAGATCTTGCATGGTGCCCCAGACTGAGGGAGATTGACCGTCATCTTGAACTTCTTCCATTCTCTAATAATTGCGCCAATAGTTGTTGCCTTCTCACCAAGCTGCTTGCCTATTGTCCTGTAGCCCATCCCAGCCTTGTGCAGGTCTACAATTTTATCTCTGATGTCCTTACACAGCTCTCTGGTCTTGGCCATTGTGGAGAGGTTGGAGTCTGTTTGATTGAGTGTGTGGACAGGTGTATTTTATACAGGTAACGAGTTCAAACAGGTGCAGTTAATACAGGTAATGAGTGGAGAACAGGAGGGCTTCTTAAAGAAAAACTAACAGGTCTGTGAAAGCCGGAATTCTTACTGGTTGGTAGGTGATCAAATACTTATGTCATGCAATAAAATGCAAATGAACATACAATGTGTTTTTCTGGATTTTTGTTTTAGATTCCGTCTCTCACAGTTGAAGTGTACCTATGATAAAAATTACAGACCTCTACATGCTTTGTAAGTAGGAAAACCTGCAAAATCGGCAGTGTATCAAATACTTGTTCTCCCCACTGTACATGCTGAGGGCAAATAGAGCCACTCTCCAAATGATCACTAACCCAAACAGGTCTATAATAGATTAAAAGACTATGTTATAACTTCCCCTGGTCTCCCCTAATAATTGTGAGCATGCAACTTTCAAACAATTTCTGAAGAGGTTGACGAGGATATTGAGGATATTTTTAAACTAAAGTAAAGGATGGTAATGCTATGAGTAAAGTAGGAAGCCCAGGTTTCAATGGGTTATTAATATATTCATGTGTCATTAAAAGAGTGTGGCTATTTGTCATGACCAAGCAGTTTTTACTGGTATCGTAAAGAAATTACGATTCCACATTGTCCGAGACCGAGTCAAGACCACTCAATATGTAGGCTTGAGTACTACAACACTGCTTGTGGGCTTTATTAAACACCACATACACCAAAAGTATGTGGACACCTGCTTGTCGAACATCTCATTCCAAAATCATGGGCATTAATATGGAGTTGGTCCCCCCTTTGCTGCTATAACAGCCTCTACTCTTCTGGGAAGGCTTTCCACTAGATGTTGGAACATTGCTGCGGGGACTTACTTCCGTTAAGCCACAAGAGCCTTAGTTAGGTCAGGCACTGATGTTGGGCGATTAGGCCTGGCTCGCAGTCGGCGTTCCAATTCATCCCAAAGGTGTTCAATGGGGTTGAGGTCAGGGCTCTGTGTAGGCCAGTCAAATTCTTCCATACTGATCTCAACAAACCATTTCTGTATGGACCTCGCTTTGGGCATGGGGGCATTGTCATGGTGAAACAGGAAAGGGCCTTCCCCAAACTGTTGCCACAAAGTTGGAAGCACAGAATTGTGCTGACGTTGCTTCGAGAGGCAGTTTGGAACTCGGTAGTGAGTGTTGCAAACGAGTACATACAAGTTTTACACGCTACCCGGTTCATCACTCAGAGGTCCCGTTCTTTGAGCTTGTGTGGCCTACCACTTCAGGGCTGAGCCGTTGTTGCTCCTAGACGTTTCCACTTCACAAAAACAGCACTTACATTTGACCGGGGCAGCTCTATTATGGCCAAAATTTTATGAACTTACTTGTTGGAAAGGTGGCATCCTATGCCGGTGCCACATTGAAAGTCACTGAGCTCTTCAGTAAGGCCATTCTACTGCTGATGTTTGTCTATGGAGATTGCATGGCTTTTTTCTCGATATTATACACCTGTCCGCAATGGGTGTGGCTGGAATAGCCAAATCCATTCATTTGAAGTGATGTCTACATACCTTTTGTATATATTGTGTATGTATTGTAAAATGTCCCCTGTATCCAGGGCTGGATAACTGGCTGAATCTGACCCGGGTGGACCCAGATGAGGAGGTGCAGGGGGAGATCCATCTGGGTCTGGAGCTTCTCAGAGATACCAAGAGGATAGGATTGCGCTGCCATTTCATAGAGGCCAGGTAAGACACACACTTTATTGCCTAATTCATGCTACAGTAAGCCGTTATGGTCTCTTGTTGAAATGTACAACTGCTTCTTCAATCTCAAAAGGTCGTCAAAATGCTCATCCATGTTTGACAGATCATCATGCAGTGCTTTGATCTTGAATTCACAATATCTGCAATGTTCTTTATGACTATTAACCTCCAGAGAGATAAAAACTTGTTAGAACAATATTTAATGTTACCAGGAATATCACACTCCGTTTCAGTGTTTTATAAAAGAGTCTTGTATGCACAATATGGAAATTGTGAGAATTTAAGGTTGATTTGGCAGAGGGATCTTAATTGTGACATTGAGGAGGATGTATGGAAAAAATACTGGGGATGCACATTATAAGATTGTTCATAGGTACTATTGGACGCCAGTTAGATTATATAGATGACATAAAATGGGTTTATTGCTAAATAATTTATGCTGGAAATACAAGGGTGAAGTAGGTACCTTTTTGTATGCTATATGGGAATGTCCCATGATGCTCCTTTTCTGGAAGGAGGTTCTTAAAAAGCTTGATGAATGGGTGGGACAGCCTATCCCAGAGTCCCCACAGCTGTGCTTATTAGGGGATATATCTATTTTACCACCAAATGTTAGCAAAGAAGAGGTCTTGCCTCAGTGGGTTTTCTTACTGCGGCTAGACTCATACTACATAACTGGAGGAGTGTAGATTGTCCGAAATCAACAGATTGGCTCAAACTCATGGTGGAGACTGCATCTCATGAATCAATGATAACAAAATTACAGTAGAGGAAAGAGAAATGTAATATGATTATATAAGGGACGTGTGGCTGAGAAGCTAGCGTATAAGTTAGTACAAATGTATGTGTAATAGTTTTGTATAACTTTTTGATATTATTATTATTATTAAATACTTTTTTCTTGCTGTTTAATATTGTTTGCTGTCTTGTTGGGTGTTATGTTTTGGTTGTTATTAGTGTTATGTAATGGTGTATTGTCATATCGATAACATTTTTTATTATAAACTTTATTGACAATATCTGCAATGCTCATCAATCAATACAGTGCCTTCAGAAAGTATTCATACCCCTTTACTTATTCCACATTTTGTTGTGTTACAGCCTGAATAAAAATTTTAAAAAAGGCTCACCCATCTACACTCAATATCCCATAATGACATAGTGAAAAAATGTTTTTTTTTACATTTATTGAAAACGAAATACAGAAAAATCGAATTTACGTAAGTATTCACACCCCTTTGTCAATACTTTGTATAACCTTTGGCAGTCTTTCTGGCGGGCCGCCAATTGGAGAACCCTGATCTAAGAGCTTTCCACACCTTGATGGTGCAATGAATCTTTTCAAACTTCTTCAAGCTATGTCAAATTGGTTGTTGAGCATTACTAGACAACCATTTTCAGGTCTTGCCATAGATTTTCAAGAATATTTAAGTCAAAACTGTAACTCGGCCACTCAGGAACATTCACTGTCTTCTTGGTAAGCAACTCCAGTGTAGATTTGGCCTTGTTTTAGGTTATTGTCCTGCTGAAAGGTGAATTTATCTCTCAGTGTCTGGTGGAAAGCAGACTGAACCAGGTTTTTGTCTGTGTTTAGCTCCATTCCGTTTATTTTTTGTCCTGAAAAACTCCCAAGTCCTTAATAATTACAACAGGATGCAGCCACCACTATGTTTGAAAATATGGAGAGTGGTTGGATTTTCCCCAAACATAACACTTTGTATTCAGGACAAAAAGTGAATTACTTTGCCATATTATTTGCAGCATTACTTTAGTGCCTTGTTGCAAGCAGGATGCATGTTTTGGAATATTTTGATTCTGTACAGGCTTCCTTATTTTCACTCTGTCAATCAGGTTAGTATTGTGGAGTAACTACAATGTTGTTGATCCATCCTCAATTTTCTCCTATCACAATTAAACTGTGTAACTGTTTTAAAGTCACCATTGGCCTCGTGAATACTTTCTGAAGGCACTGTACAGTATGTATTGATGTAGTCTTTATTCTTTATTTATTTTCTACTAATAAATCGTAACAACATTTGTACGCTGTAGTGATGTCAGCTAGATATCGCCGAAATTGATTGGTTATGCGTGTTATCGTCATAACCGGATGTGACTGACCTAGTGAACTAGGCTAACTGGACTAACCTAGCAATGAGGACTAGTAGATAGTAGCTCGTAGACTGCATGTTAATTGTCTGATTTAAGAGTTATTAAACATAACTAAACTGGATAATTCACTGCCTAGTCTCCATTATGACATACACTAATCTCTGCACAAAGGGTGAGAACCAAGAATAATGAGGATAGTGTTCCAGAGAATTGAGATTACGGGATGAAACAACTTTGTTTTCTCTCTTGGAAGCAGAGCACCGAATGGGAAACATCCCTCTAGGCACAAACTGGTTGAATCAACGTTGTTCCAACCTATTGTGACGTGGAATCTATGTGAAAAATACATTGGATTTGAAAAAAGTTAACTGTTTTAAATGTAATTACATGTTGGATAAAAAACGTCATGACAGGCCTGATGGAAACAGAAAAATGTTGGGTAACTTTCCAAAATACGTTACACAAGGTGGGATCTTTTTTTCTGTAAAATTACAAATGCGAGAAATGTCGGTGGAAATGCTTTTATGCGCTAATATTGATATAATGACAATCATATCAAAGTAAACTTGCGAGTTACGCAATGACAGGTTGTGTGGTCCTCCCACTACGACTCCTCGGGAAAACATGCAGGTTATTAGGCTACAGATGAAATAAATGATGATGAACTTCACAGGGTGATCAAAGGTGATGCGCTTGATGCTACTTTTCAATAAATATCGAGGGTCTCATTCTGGTGACATGATTTTCGATGCTTGGCTGCTGTTTGGAAAAACATGTTTTGTCCATAATAATGTCATGTAGGCTATACGTGCGCTCTAGCCAACAGCGCACAGAAACAGTACAGTATCTGCACGTTTTTGGCTAGAGCGCACATGCCAATAGCAGAGTGGGCACACTCGCTATATAACGCAACATTTTTTTGTGAGAAAACATCAATGGAGTTGAAAATACAATGGAAACCCATTTAACTTGTCACCAATTGTATGGAAACTACTGACAAACCTTGTATAAAATATGTTGAATTGGTACCTTTGAAACAAAGTCAGATCTTCAACGTTATATCCAGTATTTAAAAAAAAATGTCTTGGCAGCACCTACTGGAAAGTTGATCTACAGCTATTAATTTCCCATCCAGGGTTTTAACCAAGCCCTGCTTAGCTTTGTAGTCACTGACTACTGTATTATCACGATACTTGTGACGATATGATATGTATTGCGGTTCGATACTATGATTTTATTGCGATTTGATGTTCCAAGCATATTTATTAGAGAGAGAGCCATGAGAAAAATCAGTCATGGAAATAAAAGTGCTGAAAACAAATTGGCTCACTATTTAAAAAGAATATGGAGAACATACATGGAGTTTGGGTGCAGGTACAGCCAACTAGCGCAAAAATGTAATTGCGATATTGTCAAAACGATACGATATACAGTGGGTGAAATAAGTATTGAACACGTCACCATTTTTCTCAGTAAATATATTTCCAAAGGTGCTATTGACATGACATTTTCACCAGATGTTGGTAACAACCCAAGTAATCCATACATACAAAGAAACCAAAACAAATAAGTTCAGAAATTAAGTTATGTGTAATAATGTGAAATGACACAGGGAAAAAGTATTGAACACACTTACTGATATTTATGTAATACTTTGTACAAAAGCCTTTGTTGGTAATGACAGCTTCAACACACCTGTATGGAGAAACTAGTCGCATGCATTGCTCTGGTGTGATTTTGGCCCATTCTTCCACACAAACAGTGGGCCTCTTCTATGAATCTTGATCTTCAGTTCTTTCCATAGATTTTCAATGAGATTTAAGTCAGATGATTGGCTGGGCCATTCTAGCAGCTTTATTTTCTTTCTTTGAAACCAATTGAGAGTTTCCTTGGCTGTGTGTTTGGGATCATTGTCTTGCTGAAATGTCCACCCTCGTTTCATCTTCATCATCCTGGTAGATGGCAGCAGATTTTTGTCAAGAATGTCTCGGTAAATTTGCCCATTCATCCTTCCTTCAATTATGTGAAGTTTGCCAGTACCATTTGCTGAAAAGCAGCCCCACACCATGATGTTCCCACCTCCAAACTTCACTGTTGGTATGGTGTTTTTAGGGTGATGTGCAGTGCCATTTCCCCTCCAAACATGGTGTGTATTATGACATCCAAACAGTTCAATTTTGCTCTCATCTGACCACACTATATTCTCCCAGTATTTCACTAGCTTTTCCAAATGTTGTGCAGCAAACTTTAAACGAGCTTCAACATGCTTTTTTTTCATTAATGGAGTCTTGCGTGGTGAGTGTGCATACAGGCCATGGCGGTGGAGTGCATTACTTACTGTTTTCTTTGAGACAACAGTACCTGCTAATTGTAGGTCTTTTTGAAGCTCTCCACAAGTGGTCCTTTGCTCTTGGACAACTCTTCTGATTATTCTTTTCACTCATCTGTCAGAAATCTTGCGAGGAGCACCTGGTCGAGGCAAATTTATGGTGAAATGATTGTCTTTCCACTTCCGTATTATGGCCCCAACAGTGCTCACTGGAACATTCAGAAGCTTAGAAATGCGCCTATAACCAATGCCATCATTATGTTTTGCAACAATTAGGTTGCGAAGGTCTTGAGACAGCTCTTTGCTTTTACCCATCATGAGATGTGTCTTGTGTGACACCTTGGCAATGAGACCTTTTTGTAGGCCATCAGTTGGGACTGAACCAGCTGATATTAATTTGCACTGACAGGGGGCTGGATTGTTTTTTAATTACTGATAGTTTTCAGCTGTTGTCTTGGCTTTCCATGCCTTTTTGCACCTCCCTTTCTTCATGTGTTCAATACTTTTTCCCTGTGTCATTTCACATTATTACACATAACTTAATTTCTGAACTTATTTGTTTTGGTGTCTTTGTATGTATGGATTACTTGGGTTGTTACCAACATCTGGTGAAAATGTCATGTCAATAGCACCTTTGGAAATATATTTACTGAGAAAAATGGTGACGTGTTCAATACTTATTTCACCCGCTGTATATTGTAAAAAATACTATCCCCATATGCAGGGTTGGGAAGTAACGGATTACATCAGATTACAGATACTTTTGAAAAACTAGATGATTACTTCGAGGATTACTTTTAAATTCAGAAAGGATGTTTGTGGAAAAAAAGTTTGACAAAAATGCTCTCTTGCAACAGCTGCATAGTCTGGATCTAAGCCTATGGAATAAAAGGGGAGGCTTTTATTGCTCAAACTTTTGATTGATTTAAAGGGGCAATCTGTTGTTGCTACATCCATTTTTGTACTTATAAATTATATATACAGTTGAGATCCTTCAAAGTAGCCACCCTTTGCCTTGATGACAGCTTGCATACTCTTGGCAAAGCATGCCATTCTATGAGCGCAGCATTTATTTTTCAACTCCTATCAATGAGCCCAATCAGTCCTCCATGACAACAAAATTATAAACAAAAGAGTAGGGCTGTCTAATAAGTCCTTAGTTTTGGGGTCATGTTCATGTAAAACAAATGAGCTAATCTACAGTGGGGAGAACAAGTATTTGATACACTGACGATTTTGCAGGTTTTCCTACTTACAAAGCATGTAGAGGTCTGTAATTTTTATCATAGGTACACTTCAACTGTGAGAGACGGAATCTAAAAGTCAAAAATCTAAAATCCAGAAAATCACATTGTATGATTTTTAAATAATTAATTTGCATATTATTGCATGACATAAGTATTTGATCACCTACCAACCAGTAAGAATTCCGGCACTCACAGACCTGTTAGTTTTTCTTTAAGAAGCCCTCCTGTTCTCCACTCATTACCTGTATTAACTGCACCTGTTTGAACTCGTTACCTGTATAAAAGACACCTGTCCACACACTCAATCAAACAGACTCCAACCTCTCCACAATGGCCAAGACCAGAGAGCTGTGTAAGGACATCAGAGATAAAATTGTAGACCTGCACAAGGCTGGGATGGGCTACAGGACAATAGGCAAGCAGCTTGGTGAGAAGGCAACAACTGTTGGCGCAATTATTAGAAAATGGAAGAAGTTCAAGATGACGGTCAATCTCCCTCGGTCTGGGGCACCATGCAAGATCTCACCTCGTGCGGCATCAATGATCATGAGGAAGGTGAGGGATCAGCCCAGAACTACACGGCAGGACCTGGTCAATGACCTGAAGAGAGCTGGGACCACAGTCTCAAAGGAAACCATTAGTAACACACTACGCCGTCATGGATTAAAATCCTGCAGCGCACGCAAGGTCCCCCTGCTCAAGCCAGCGCATGTCCAGGCCCATCTGAAGTTTGCCAACGACCATCTGGATGATCCAGAGGAGGAATGGGAGAAGGTCATGTGGTCTGATGAGACAAAAATAGAGCTTTTTGGTCTAAACTCCACTCGCCGTGTTTGGAGGAAGAAGAAGGATGAGTACAACCCCAAGAACACCATCCCAACCGTGAAGCATGGAGGTGGAAACATAATTCTTTGGGGATGCTTTTCTGCAAAGGGGACAGGACGACTGCATCGTATTGAGGGGAGGATGGATGGGGCCATGTATCGCGAGATCTTGGCCAACAACCTCCTTCCCTCAGTAAGAGCATTGAAGATGGGTCGTGGCTGGGTCTTCCAGCATGACAACGACCCGAAACACACAGCCAGGGCAACTAAGGAGTGGCTCCGTAAGAAGCATCTCAAGGTCCTGGAGTGGCCTAGCCAGTCTCCAGACCTGAACCCAATAGAAAATCTTTGGAGGGAGCTGAAAGTCCGTATTGCCCAGCGACAGCCCCGAAACCTGAAGGATCTGTATGGAGGAGTGGGCCAAAATCCCTGCTGCAGTGTGTGCAAACCTGGTCAAGAACTACAGGAAACGTATGATCTCTGTAATTGCAAACAAAGGTTTCTGTACCAAATATTAAGTTCTGCTTTTCTGATGTATCAAATACTTATGTCATGCAATAAAATGCAAATTAATTACTTAAAAATCATACAATGTGATTTTCTGGATTTTTGTTTTAGATTCCGTCATTCACAGTTGAAGAGTACCTATGATAAAAATTACAGACTTCTACATGCTTTGTAAGTGGGAAAACCTGCAAAATCGGCAGTGTATCAAATACTTGTTCTCCCCACTGTATATATCCAAGTCCTATTCTTGAAGATCAAGGGGTATGACATTTATTTATTGGAATGACTGGAATTCTGATAGACTTTAATGTAATTCATGTAAAGATTACATTTAATCATATTATTATATGTAGTAGAAAGCAATGGGTTAGAAGAAGCCTTATATGGCCAGCTATGTAAACGTTAACATAGATTTATCCTACAATGTTGTTCAGTTGGTAACATACATTTTTGTCTTCTTCTAATGCCTCTTAAGGGGTAAGTAATCTAAAAGTAACAGAATGTATTCAGATTACATTACTGAGTTTGGGTAATCCATGTTACATTACTGATTACAATTTTGGACAGGTAATTTATAACTACCGGATTACCCCCCCATCATTACTAATTACTACCAATGTGCTATCGTGAGAATGAGAGACCTTTTAATAACTCAATATATTCACTGTTACTATCGAAGTCATTGGGGTAAGTTTAACAGGGCAAAAGAAATGTAACCATACTTTATAAGTCAAATATCATCAATGATACTGTGTAGGCCTATATAGCATTTGAAAACGTCATCAAAAGCTATTGTTTAAATTCAACCCAGGTCTCAACTAAAAATAGACAATACAAGGCCTAGGGTATCAAGCTTTTGTTGATTTCAAATGTAATCTTCACGTTAATGTTGAATTCACATCTCCATCTCAACCAAAAATCGAAGTTAAAGAATAGGACTAAATCAAATCAAACTTTATTTAAAGTGCATTTCATGTTTGATTAGATTTAGTCCTATTTTTTTACTTAGAATTTTGCTTGAGATGGAGACATGTATCCAACATATAAATGATTTATTTCTATACAAACTGGATATTTATATTTTGTTTGGTTGTCAATGAAACCAAATATCAAGAGGTATCTTCTGCTTGGATAGTTCCATCTATGCCACTGAATTAGTCTGTCTTTAATTCCAGTTTATCTACAAATTAATAATTTATATTTTTTGGTATTTCATTAGGATGACAATTTTTTTTACAAAAGGCAAATATGTTTTATTCACGTCTCCATCTCAACCAAATATCTAAGTTAAAGAATAGGACGAAATCTAATCAAATCAAACTTTAAATGCACTTTAAATAAAGTTTGATTTGATTTAGTCCCATTCTTTAACTTTAATCCTTGATTGAAATGGAGATGTGAATCGAACATATAAATTATTATTTTGTAGACAAACTGGAATTTGTTTACAACCAAATACAATTCAGTATTGTAATAGTATAAATAGGCTATTAGCTTGTCGACAAGTTAACAAATTAAATGTTGGATTCACATCTCCAACTAAACCAAAAATAAAAGTTAAATCATATAATTAAGCCAGTGGTTCAGATGGAACTACTATAGAAAGCGTGCATGTTTAAGATAGCATGCAAAGGTCGCAGATCTCTGTGGAGATCTTCACAGTTGCTGTTATAATCTGCAAAGAATCTGGAACAGCATTGAACACTTGCACAATGTACTTTGAATGTAATCCCAACTGCAATCCAGGTAATTTGGTTGTGCTATTAGATTAAGCACAGTGATAACACATTAAATTGTTGTATAAATACAACATATCTGACATTGTAATCCCATTTGAACTTTGTTGTGCATTTAAATGATTGAAAGCGCAGTGCTGTAGTAAATCGACATATTTGGTTACACAAAAACAACCAAAAGGAACCGACGCAACCATGAACTGGAGTGCTACATGCACAAACAATAACCCACACACAGGTGGGAAACTCATCAACTTAAGTAGAATCCCCAGTTAGAGACAATGCAGGGCAGCTGCCTCTAATTGGGGACCAACAAAACCGAACAGAATTTTTTAGAAACCTCCCCTCTGTCAGGCCCTGACAGCCACCTCCAGACCAACATAAAGATGGCTAGAGGCCTCCCTTCAGTCAGGACCTGACACACATTTAGATGATAACTAAACAAAAAATGTGATATTATTTTTCCATTGGAATTTGGCTTTGCTTTTAGATGGTTGAAAGCATAGTGATAGCATAGTCCTGACTGAAGGGCGGTGATTAGTTCTTGCTTTTTCCAGCTACGTCTTCTCTCTAAAATCAAATCCTCTCTCTCTGAGAAAACCTTAGAGATTGCTGTCCATGCGCTCATTACATCGCGGCTGGATTATTGCAACTCTCTTTATTATGGCTCACCCAAACACTCTATTGCTCGTCTCCAATTAGTACAGAATGCTGCTGCAAAGTTCCTCAAAAGAAAACGTAAATTTGATCATGTTTCACCGATCTTAAAATCACTGCATTGGCTACCTGTGCATTTTAGAATTGAGTTTAAAATTCTTCTTTTTGTTTTTAAATCCGTAAATAATCTGGCACCGAGCTATTTGTCTGAGCTACTCCGTCCACACAATCCCACACGAAACCTGAGGTCTGGTGATCAGAGACTTTTGTCTGTCCCCAGATCACGGTTAAAGAATAGAGGGGACAGAGCCTTTGCGATTGCTGGCCCTAGGCTGTGGAACAGCCTTCCGGTTTACATCAGAGCGGCTCAATCTCTAACTGTTTTTAAATCCTCTCTTAAAACCTATTTTTTTTCTTTAGCTTTTAATTCATTGTGAGCTTCAGTCATGAATGTGGGGTTTGTCCTTGTTCTTTATCTTGTGTATTGTTCAGCACTTTGGTCAGCCCTGTTTGCTGTTTTTAAATGTGCTATATAAATAAATACAAACTTGAAACTTGAAACTTGATAACACATTGGGAGTTCAGCAAACTTCTGGCTGTCTTTTTGAGTGGGTGATTAAAGGTTGAAATCCCATTGGTCTCAACCAAATATTGCCAAAATGTCCACGTTGAAATGATGTGGTGTGCCCAGTGGGATTGTATCAAACAGCAGAGTTAAGAAAGTCTGGTGCTCCTTTGCCTTTGTGTCCTCTAGACAGCAACAGGTTCACAATGAGAACATGGATTATGTGCCCTTGCCCCTGAATGTGGGGATGATGCTTTATGTTGTGGTGCAAGTATTTTTGCTGCTATGATGACGGTGACATAGCTAATTATCTTACGTGCCCATTCACATCTCTTACACATGAGAATGTATTCAAGAAAATGTATCCAGCATAGCTTTGTCACTGTTTGTCAGAGTGTGAATGCACCTCGTCTTAGCACTGGAAGCAGGGAGAGACAGGTTTGATCATGAAACCTGGGTGCATGTGAAAGAGTCTGGCTCTAGCCGACCTCTGTGGTGAAGTCACTGTCTCTGTGCTGCTCACGCTTCATAACTGTCACTCAGCAGCATGAATTCTGCTCATGTATGCAGTTCAGTCTGAGTCATACTCTCACTACACTAAAATCATCTAAAAATGAAATAACTTTGAGCAGCATAGAAGCCTGTTAGATGGGCATGTGCTCTCACCATCTCGCTACACATGCCCATCTAACAGGCTTCTATGCTGCTCAAAGTTATTTCATTTTTAGATTTGGCAGAGTAATGTAAAATCTAAGGAAATGCACATATCATCCCACTAATTGAATCATTCCAGCACCATGTTTAAGGACAGGTAAAGGGGCAGGGGGGTTGCTCATGCATGAATGTGTTTCTAATCGTTGACCTCTTAGAGACCTGGCGCCAAGAGACATCTCTGGAACCTCTGACCCCTTTGCCAGAATCCTCTTCAATAACCACAGTGCAGAAACTTCGGTGAGGAGGGAGATGGGCCGGATAACATAACATGTTTTATCACCAACTTTAGTTGAAACAAAGACTGATTTGAGTATGTCAAATAGTAAATTAAGTTTTTTTTTGGTGTGTGTGTCAGATCATTAAGAAGACTCGTTACCCACACTGGAGTGAGACCCTGGAGTTGGAGCTGGAGACCACGGAGCTGACTGAGGGAGGGAGTGTCAGAGTGGAAGTCTGGGACTGGGACATGGTGGGCAAGAATGACTTCCTGGGAAAGGTGAAGAGGTTATGTTCCTAATGTCCAATCCTTCTATGGGTTACTTATGTTATTCTGTGAGGACACATTATACTATGTAGAAATATTCTAATTTTTACAAATGCAAATATGTATTGCCTTTTCAGTTTAGTGTATGGTTTGTGTTTTGGTTATTTGTTTTCCTGCTCAGGTGGAAATCCCCTTTGCTTGCCTACACAAGACAACTCTGTTGCAGGGTTGGTTTCGTCTGCTGCCCCTGGGAAACCATGAGGATGATGCTGGGTAAGGAGTGTGTGTGCGTGTGTGTGTGTGTGTGTGTGTGTGTTTTTTGGGGTTTGCTATCCTTGTGCGGTCCAGAAATCCTCACAAGAATAGTAAATCAAGGAACATTCAGACAAGTGGGGACTATTTTAGGCTTAGAGGTTAGGTTTAAGGTTAGGGTTAGAATTAGGTTTATGGTTTGTGGTTAAGGTTAGGTTTAGGGTTAGGTTTAGGGCTGGGCGATATGGCCTACAAATCATATCTAAACTTTTCCAAACTTAAAGGCGATTCCCGATATACAGTGCATTTGGAAAGTATTCAGACCCCTTGACTTTTTCAACATTTTGTTACGTTACAGCCTTATTCTAAAATGTATTAAATTGTTTTTTCCCTCATCAATCTATGCACAATACCCCATAATCAAAAAGCAAAAACTGTTTTTTTGAAATATTTGCAAATTTATTAAAAATAAAAAATTGAAATATCACATTTACATAAGTATTCAGACCCTTTACTCAATACTTTGTGAAGCACCTTACAGCCGTTGCGGAGGTCGATTTCTTGGGTGTCACGCTACAATCGGAAAATAGCTGAAAGTAGCTGGGAGGACAGCTATTTTCAGGTCTCTCCAGAGATGTTCGATCGGGTTCAAGTCCGGGCTCTGGCTGGGCCATTCAAGGACATTCAGAGACTTGTCCTGAAGCCTCTCCTGCGTTGTCTTGGTTGTGTGCTTAGTGTTGTTGTCCTGTTGGAACGCGAACGGTCCCCCCAGTCTGAGTTCCCGAGCGCTCTGGAGCAGGTTCTCATCAAGGATCTCTCTGTACATTGCTCCGTTCATCTTTCCCTCGATCCTGACTAGTGTCCCAGTCCCTGCGGCTGAAGATCATCCCCACAGCATGATGCTTGGCATTCAGGCGAAAGAGTTCAATCTTGGTTTCATCAGACCAGAGAATCTTCTTTCTCATGGTCTGAGTCCTTTAGGTGCCTTTTGGCAAACTCCAAGTGTGCTGTCAGGTGCTTTTTTACTGAGGAGTGGCTTCCGTCTGGCCACTCTACCAGTTTAGTTTGTCAGTGAGGTGTACACCAAGGAACTTGAAGCTTTCCACTTTCTCCACTGCGGTCCCGTCGATGTGGATAGGGGGGTGCACCTTCTGCTGTTTCCTGAAGTCCACAATCATCTCCATTGTTTTGTTGACATTGAGTGAGAGGTTGTTTTTCTGGCACCACACTCCCAGAGCCCTCACTTCCTCCCTGTAGGCTGTCTCGTCATCATTGGTAATCAAGCCTACTACTGTTGGCCTACTACTGTCACCTGCAAACTTGATGATTGAGTTGGAAGCGTGCTTGGCCACGCAGTCATGGGTAAACAGGTAGTACAGGAGGGGGCTGAGCACGCATCCTTGTGGGGCCCCAGGGTTGAGGATCAGTGAAGTGGAGGTGTTGTTTCCTACATTCACCACCTGGGGGTGGCCCGTCAGGAAGTCCAGGATCCAGTTGCACAGGGCGGGGTTCAGACCCAGGACTTCAAGCTTAATGATGAGCTTAGAGGGTACTATGGTGTTGAATGCAGGGCTATAGCCAATAAACAGCATTCTTACATAGGTATTCCTCTTGTCCAGATGGGATAGGGCAGTGTGCAAAGTGATGGTGATTGCATCATCTGTGGGTCTATTGGGGCGGTAAGCAAACTGAAGTGGGTCTAGGGTGACAGGTAAGGTAGAGGTGATATGATCCTTGACTAGTCTCTCAAAGCACTTCATGATGACAGAGGTGAGTGCTGGGATAGGGAGAGATTGAATATTCCTGTAAACACACCAGCCAGCTGGTCTGCGCATGCTCTGAGGATGCGCCTAGGGATGCTGTCTGGGCCGGCAGCCTTGCGAGGGTTAACATGTTTAAATGTGTTACTCGCGTCGGCCACGGAAAAGGAGAGCCCACAGTCATTGGTAGTCATTGGCATTGTGCTATACTCAAAGCGAAGAAGGGTCTTGGAGAAGATCAGGATGTTGTCGAGGTAACCAAAGACTAACCAATTGGAAGACTACCGGTGAGTTTGATAATCCGAATGGCATGACTAAATACTCATAGTGGCCACTAGGGGTGTTAAAGGCAGTTTTCCATTCATCTCCCTTCCTGATTCCCACCAGATTGTAAGCGTTGCGGAGGTCCAGTTTGGTAAAGAATTGGGCCCCCTGGGCCAGCTACAAGGCGACAGACATCAGGGGTAGGGGGTAACGATTCTTAATCGTAATCCTGTTCACCCCTCTTTTATCGATGCAGGGGCGCAGACCTCTATCCTTCTTTCCCAAGAAGAAGTAGCCTGCACCAGCTGGAGATGTTGAGGAGCGAATGAAACCTGCCTCCAGCAACTCCCGGATGTAATTGTCCATGACTGCTGCTTCAGGGGTCGAGAGGGAGTAAAGACGGCTGCTGCAAAGGACAACAGAAAACACACCTCTTTTAACAGGGAAATCATAATGAGTAAATAGGACACACCCAGAGTGTCGTTAATGTCTCTAGAATGGTCTCTGGCGCCCTCTGGTGACAGGTGTAACCATGACACGCAGAGTAGGTGAACGGATGATCTCCACATGTGTGGTTCCCACCGTGAAGCATGGAGGAGGTGTGTTGGTGTGGTGGTCCTTTGCTGGTGACACTGTGCTTTATTTAGAATTCAAGGCACACTTAACCAGCATGGCTACCACAGTATTCTGCAGCAATACGCCATTCCATCTGCTGTGCAGTTAGTTGGACTAGCATTTGTTTTTCAACAAGACAATGACCCAACACACCTCCAGGCTGTGTAAGGGCTATTTGATCAAGGAGAGTGATGGAGTGCTGCATCAGATGACCTGGCCTCCACAAATCACCCGACCTCAACCCAATTGAGATTGTTAGGGATGAGTTGGACCGCAGAGTGAAGGAAAAGCAGCCAACAAGTGCTCAGCACATAGAGT
Source organism: Thymallus thymallus (assembly GCA_023634145.1). Classification (NCBI taxonomy): domain Eukaryota; kingdom Metazoa; phylum Chordata; class Actinopteri; order Salmoniformes; family Salmonidae; genus Thymallus; species Thymallus thymallus. The sequence goes on along the minus strand of CM042402.1, from coordinate 23,164,089 downwards.
GTTGGAAATTTATTCCAGGTGAAGCTGGTTGAGAGAATGCCAAGCGTGTGCAAAGCTGTCATCACGGCAAAGGGTGCCTACTTTGAAGAATTTCAAATCTCAAATACACTCACCGGCTACTTCATTAGGTACACCTTTTCAACTGCTCGTTAACGCAAATATCTAATCAGCCAATCACGTGGCAGCAACTCAATGCATTTAGGCATGTAGACATGGTCAAGATGATCTGCTGAAGTTCAAATCAAGCATCAGAATGGGGTAGAAAGGTGATTTAAGTGACAGAGAATTGGCCGAGAATGAGAAAATATCCAGTGAGCGGCAGTTCTCTGGGCGAAAATGCCTTGTTGATGGCAGAGGTCAGAGGAGAATGGCCAGACTGGTTCGAGCCGATGGAAAGGCAACAGTAACTCAAATAACCACTTGTTACAACCAAGGTATGCAGAAGAGCATCTCTGAATGCAAAACACGTCAAACCTTGAAGCAGATGGCCTACAACAGCAGAAGACCACACCGGGTGCCACTCCTGTCAGCTAAGACCAGGAAACTGAGGCTACAAATTGCATGGGCTCACCAAAATTGGAAAAACGTTGCCTGGTCTGATGAGTCCTGATTTCTGCTGCGACATTCAGATGGTAGGGTCAGAATTTGGCATAAACAACATGAAAGCATGGATCCATCCTGCCTTGTATCAACTGTTCAGGCAGGTGGTGGTGGTGTAATGGTGTGGGGGATATTTTCTTGGCACACTTTGGGACCCTTAGTACCAATTGAGCATCATTTAAACGCCACAGCCTACCTGAGTATTGTTGCTGACCATGTCCATCCCTTTATGACCACAGTGTACCCATCTTCTAATGGCTACTTCCAGCAGGATAACGTGCCATGTCACAAAGCTCACATCATCTCAAACTGATTTCTTGAACATGACAATGAGTTCACTGTACTCAAATGGCCTCCAAGGTCGCCAGATCTCAATCTAATATAGCACCTTTGGGATGTAGTGGAACAGGAGATTCGCATCATGGATGTGCATCCAACAAATCTGCAGCAACTGCGTGATGTTATAATGTCAGTATGGACCAAAATCTCTGAGGAATGTTTCCAGCACCTTGTTGAAACTATGCCACGAAGAATTAAGGCAGTTCCTCAAGGCAAAAGGGGGTCCAACCCGGGACCTAATGAAGTGGCAGGTGAAATTCTGATTTGTTTAACAATTTTTTGTTTACTACACAATTCCATGCGTTATTTCATACTTTTGATGTCTTCATTATTATTCTACAAAGTAGAACAGTGGTCACCAAACTTTTCTGAGTTGAGATCTACCGCTCAGATTTGCCTGCATCTGATGGTCAGTCTCAGTGGAGGGAGAGAGCAGAAGACTGAGGGTCCGCCTCTCAACATCCCTCTGCTCTCCCTTTCCTCCACTCTCACTGACCAAAAAGGGACACTGTTTTCCAGCTGATGGCAAAACTCGAGTCGCACCGCATTATTTATGCCTCATGCATGAATTAATGTTGTTACTCCTATGAACAGAGAAAGTGAAATATTCCTTGATATTAAAAAAGGTAATAATAACAGTTAATAATAACAACAACACAAGCCAATCACTACACTGTCCTACTCATTCATTACTGCTGCAGTGCTTCTTGTAGCGCTAAGTGGAAATAGGAAGAACACGCATTTTATGGCTTATAAAAGTTTTGATCAAGGTGCTGAGTAAGAATTTAAACATGAACTCACTCATACAAACAGCAGCTTTTTGCTGTTGACAGTCTCTCTAGTCATGGTTTTAAACGTTTTAAAATCTCACAGTATCAGCTTTGCTGTAGCTTTCTTTTATGCCTGCAACGTTACTGCAAACACGGTAATCTGAGCCATCTGATTGGCTGCAGTGACCTATAGTGCACTTGATTTTTCTCTCCGGGCCCGCCGGAAGGCAGAGTTTGAACCTTCAGACACATGAAATGGTTCAAAATGGTTCAACAGTTCAACAGGCAAATTTATGGTGAAATGATTGTCTTTCCACTTCCGTATTATGGCCCCAACAGTGCTCACTGGAACATTCAGAAGCTTAGAAATGCGCCTATAACCAATGCCATCATTATGTTTTGCAACAGTTAGGTTGCGAATGTCTTGAGACAGCTCTTTGCTTTTACCCATCATGAGATGTGTCTTGTGTGACACCTTGGTAATGAGACCTTTTTGTAGGCCATCAGTTGGGACTGAACCAGCTGATATTAATTTGCACTGACGGGGCTGGATTGTTTTTTAATTACTGATAGTTTTCAGCTGTTGTCTTGGCTTTCCATGCCTTTTTGAACCTCCCTTTCTTCATGTGTTCAATACTTTTTCCCTGTGTCATTTCACATTATTACACATAACTTAATTTCTGAATTTATTTGTTTTGGTTTCTTTGTATGTATGGATTACTTGGGTTGTTAACAACATCTGGTGAAACTTTCATGTCAATAGCACCTTTGGAAATATATTTACTGAGAAAAATGGTGACGTGTTCAATACTTATTTCACCCGCTGTATAGCCAATCCCTAGTTAGGTTTAGGGTAGCTCTTGAAAACTCTAGACGGGATTCTGCCTTCTCCCTTCTGTTCTCAGCCATTCGCATCACCCACGACTGCCTCATGTGAACTACAATCCCGACACTGTGTTTTAACACTTAGAAAAGCCAATAATAATTTTGAAACATATGTCAGCGAGAAAAAATAACTCAAATAAAAATATGCACTTACTGTAGCAGTTTTGCACAGATGGGTGCCGCCATCCGACAAAACTACATTTCCGCTACACTTCCCTAGTTACGCTTACGCAAAGGTGTTCGGAGCATGCTGTTAGCTAATTAGCACAGTTGGTCGCCTCGTCTTCCGTAGTTTTCCGTTAACAAGCGCTGAAACATGAAGATATGGCTACGTGGGAACCCTAACCATAACCCTATCAAGGTGTGTATCAATTTAAACTTGGTTTTTGAAAATGTTTTTTCGCTGATATGAAAGATAAGGTCCTTATAAGGTACTCCCCCCTTCAGAAGACGCCTTCGTCCAATGACACTTTTGTGTAATGTAATGGAACTGATAGTCATGATCAAGGGTTAAGGATTAGGGTTAGGGAAAATAGGATTTTGGTCCCCACAAGGATAGTAAAACAAATGTGTGTGTGTGTGTGTGTGTTCCCTCTCTTTAATGCCAGAGGTCACAATTGACGTCAGAGTTGCTAGTCTGGTGTCTTGTCTGAAATGGGTTTTTTATTTTTTCTATTTTTATCTTTTCCTTTTGAAAACACAGAGGGACAGTCATCCCTTTTTTAGTGATGAACATGAACTGAACAAACAGAAAAGACACAATCACAGTCAACAGCATAAAATGGCATACAAGAAGCTCCAGCCCATGATAAAAAATAAATTAAAAAAAGACAATTTGATGTACAGATTGGGTCATGCCTCCAGCCCTCCCGCCCTGACAGTCATACCTTGACAGTTATAAATAATACAAATAGCTGCTAAATATACACTGAACTAATGTATAAATGCAACATGGAAAGTGTTGGTCCCATGTCTCATGAGCTGAAATAAAAGATCCCAGAAATGTTCCATACAGTATATTTCTCTAACATTTTGTGCACTAATTTGTTTACATCCCTGTTAGTGAGCATTTCTCGTTTGCCAAGATAAGGAGATCCTGAGTATTTCTGTCTGTAATAAATCTCATTCTGATTGGCTACCCATGGCTGTGCCCCTGCCCAGTCATGTGAAATCCATAGATTAGGAGCTAATAAATGTATTTCAATTGACTGATTTCCTTCTATGAAATGTAACTCAGTAAAATCTTTGACATTTTAGCATGTTGCGTTTATATTTTTGTTCAGTATATTTAGCTAAAATAAAAAATTACTGAAATAATATGGACAACTGGAAAACGGATCCCTAAGTATTTTCTTAGGTGTTTATTACCCTATCAGGTGAATGTCAGCCTTATATGTATAAGGCAAAGGTCTGGAAGGATCACTGCTAAAGGATCTTATTCCCTCACCGAGTTTCATCAAGAGACAAGGGTATACAGCTAGGGCTCTGCAGGCATCTGTTCTCAGTGATAACATTAGAACAAGGGGAACTGTGATAGCAAGACACACACACACACACACACACACACACACACACACACACACACACACACACACACACACAGAGTCATTATGAGTCACAGCTTTAGGGGGGTGTTTGTTCCAGAAGGAATGACAAGGTACTATCAGAAGGGAGGTCTGTCACTCCCAAGATGGCAGGGTACAGGAAACTGAAAAGGCCATTACAGGGTGGTTGTCACACATCATACCCCGCATGGCAATCCACCAAACCTACCCCCATTGTGGGCACATTCCCTTTGTTATGCCCAGCCCTGCTAAGCAAACTTCCTGTGAGTGTTGTTTGAGTGACGTGACTGTAGTGTCTCTGAGGCCTCCCTCTCTCTCTCTGTCCACAGAGGTAAGCTGGGTGCGCTGCGTCTAAAGGTGCGTCTGGTGGAGGACCGTATCCTGCCCTCCATGTACTACCAGCCTCTCATTGACCTGCTGGTGGAGTCTGTCATCTCTCCTGCTGTGGTCAGCATCACACTGCTGTCACACAAACAGCCCATTGTTATTAACTGTTATTAACTCATTCTACAGGACATTCTTATGATTTATTCAACCACTAAGGAATTATATTTTCATGCCATATGAAGATGCCATGATGCGTGATTCCTTTCTATGAAAATCTATTTCCTTCTTTAGATTTCATAGAATATGACACATCCTTCAACCACAGGGTTAGAGAGCATAATGTACTCCATGGTTGGCAGACACAAATTCAGCTTCCTCTCATAAATTAACACCTGGCTAATAGACCCTGACTATCTCCACCCCCTGAACCATCTCAGGTGGAGGACAGCAGCCCTCTGACCATGCTGGAGGAGGTGACCACGGTTGAGAGCCGGCAGGACGTGGCCATGACCCTGGTCAAGATCTACCTAGGCCAGGGCCTGGTGGTGCCCTTTCTGGACTACCTCAGCACCCGCGAGGTCAACCACACCTGTAAGAGAGGCTGGATTGGGAATTTAACATAGGATTGGAAAGTCATATTTATGAGGTTAAAAAAATAGTATGCTCTTGTTTAAAATCGTGGTTATATGACCACTGAGTCTCTTGGATGTAGTGAAACAAATCCCTGTGCAGCTGTGAACAGCCAGACAGTGTGTAGGTTAAGCTAGTGTACAGTGTGGGAAGGAGCTTTCAGCGTATGTGTGCCAGGCAGACTGAATAAGAGCCCAGCTGCTTACCTGCTCTTGTTCCTGCGTATCCCACAGAGGCTCTAAGCGTTGCTGGTATTTAACTCTGATTTGACGCTCTTTCTCTAATCGTAGCAGCAGCCACGTTGGTCTGTGTGGGCGGTGCACGCCTGCCAGCACTGTATTTATCAGACCTCTGACAATTATCCACCTTGACAGTCGTTTCACAAGTTCTGCATGTTCATTAATTATGTTTCTGTCTCCACCCGGGTCTCCAGGCTAAGTCGTAAGGAGTTTTGTTGTGCTGTGTGTGTTTTCTTCTCTTTCTGTTAGTGTGGCTTGCGATAACAAGCAAAGTGCCCAAGTTTCCATAGCAACTCCACACGATCTGAAAGGGAGATCAAAATAGATGTTGGTAAGCAGCAAGCAGGGCACAAGGACAAATTAGACAAAAATTACCTTCAAAGTTGTGTGGTGGACCCAAACTTCTAAATATCTTTTCTGTCATGAAAGTGCAGGCAGCTCCTCCCTATCTCCTCTCATAAATGACCTTTAGGTATACAACTAAAACACTTTGCCTGGCAACAGGTCATATCACCATGACTACATCAATGTTCCTCCCTCCAAGGATAAAGGTAACTGGGTAGCAAAGAGGGCCAATGAAAGTCGTCTTTGAATACTGAAATTAGAGTAGCGCTAGTATTTGGGTAACCCTAGTAGACCAATATCAATATCTGGTTCATGACTCCTCTTAGCCCCATACACAGTGGTTTAGAAATATGATGTCCCTGAAATGTATAGCCTGTCCTATGTTATAAAGATATGTTAAATGTTTATTATTTACATTCCTCTTCTCTTTCATGTATCCTTCTGACAGCGGATCCAAACACCCTGTTCCGGTCCAACTCTCTAGCTTCTAAAGCCATGGAGCAGTTCATGAAGGTGAGTGGAACATGAGTAAATCATCATGTTGTCTAGGCATGCTCAATCCAACATGTTAGCTGGATTCTCTCTTGACAGTCTCACTATGCGCACACCTGTCCCACAGTATAGCACTATAACATAGTCCCAAGTACATGCCAATGACTTAAATCTAAGAACCACTATTGTTCTGAATAATTGGTATTAGCTGGATAAATATAAAATTGCTTTGAATGGATGTTTTGTAAATGTGTGGTATTGTGCACTGGCAGGCTGTGGGGATGCTGTACCTTCATGAGGTCCTGAAGACTATCATTAACCGCATCTTTGAGGAGAAGAAGTACATTGAGCTGGACCCGTGTAAAATTGACTTGAACAGAACCAGGTAAACAGGAAATAATGGTGTAGAAATACAAGTGTAAAAAATTGTTTATGAGATGTAATAGTTGGATAACAGCACATAACATCTTCACAGTTGGACTAGACAACAACATCAAGATATGGAAAAGGAATGTAAAAATGGGGGATGTTTGTTGCCTGGCAACCAGAGAGAACCCCCTAAGATAGACCCAGTCGGTATTAGATAGAACGTTGTGACCCTGTCCGCCTGTGGGGGGAAAAAAGCCGGTGGTTACCTAGGTTACCCCATTGGCTCACAGCAGAAACGGTATCTTTTTCAAACACAATTTTATTTTTGTTTTACTCAGTTACAAAACTACATTGAAGAAAATTACAACATGTCTAAAGATTACTTTTCAACATTGTCTGCTCCCTAGCGTTCTCAATACTTAGAAAAATGTAATACTGTAGGGCTTCCCTCATGCTCCTTTTCATGACGATGCTTGCAGCCATTTGAGTGAGTGAATGCTAGCTAGCTACCGACTGGAACATTAAGCTAGCCAAGACCAACAACACAAACAAATGGACTATTCAGCTACAAGTAGTGAGTGGAGTTACAAACAGCCTGTACTAAACAAGTTAAATGTCTTACCTGTGATTAAATGTTTTATGTTTAGCCTTCTTGGACACCGCATCCCCACTCTCCCACACTGAATAGCCTGAAGCCAGAGGGCTCTTCTCGTAGGCTCTGTATCCCTATGTCGGAGCATTACAAATCGTAGGTTGGGATTTTTGACCTGGCTGCATGTACATTAAACAACACAGCAGCTTTAAGACCTGGCTGCATGTACATTGAACAACACAGCAGCTTTATGACCTGGTTACATGTACATTGAACAACACAGCAGCTTTATGACCTGGTTGCATGTACATTGAACAACACAGCAGCTTTATGATGTGAGGTCACTACATAACAAGATGGATGAGTTGGAGGGACTTGTTCGTGGACAAAGGATTTATCGGGAAACGAGCCTAATGCTTTTTACTGAGACTTGGCTGAACGACAACATCCCCATACAGAACGTCACTATCGACGGTTTCCAGACAATCAGAGCGGACAGGGATCGCGTCTCTTCCGGTAAGAGTAAGGGTGGTGGGCTGGCTTTATTAGTTAACAACAGATGGTGTCATCCGAACCATATTACTCTTAAGGAACAGTTTTGTAGCCCGGACATTGAACTGTTAGCCGTTAGCCTGAGACCCTACTATTTGCTGAGGGAATTCACGGCGGCCATTGCTGTTATTGTTTACATCCCGCCCTCCGCGGACGCAAACACAGCGTGTGACGTCATCCACTCTGTTATCGCGAGGTTACAGACAGCGCATCCCAGTGCCTTCTTTGCCATTTCGGGGGATTTTAACCATGCATCTCTCTCTTCAACGCTGCCTACGTTCAAACAGTTTGTGAAGTGCCCAACCAGGAATAATAAAACTCTGGACTTGTTATATGCTAATGTGAAGGACGCATACAACTCAACTGCACTCCCTCCCCTCGGTAGATCGGATCACAACCTTGTCCACCTCACCCCACTCTACAGGCCTTTGGTCCAACAGCAGCCTGCAACCACCAGGACCATTAGGAGATGGTCCCCGGAGGCGAATGAGGCCCTACAGGACTGCTTTGAAACAACAGACTGGGATGTGCTCTGTGAGGCTCGTGGGGAGGACATCGATGGACTCACTGACTGCATAACAGACTATATTAATTTTTGTGTAGACAACACTGTACCCACCAGGAAGGTACGCTGTTTCCCAAACAATAAACCCTGGGTCACCAGCGACCTGAAGGCCCTGCTGAATGAGAAGAAGAGGGCCTTCAAGGAGAGGGACAAGGACAAGGACAAATTGAAATGCGTCCAGAGGGAGCTGAAGTTGCGGATTGCTGAGGGGAAGAGAGTGTATAAGGAGAAGATGGAGGACAAGCTGAGGCAGAGCCAGATGAGAGAGGTGTGGAAGGGTTTGAGAAATATCACTGGCTTCAAAAAGTCAAACAGTGGGCAGACGGAGGGGACCCAGGACAGAGCCAATGAGCTGAACCAATTTTTTAACAGGTTTGATACTGGCCCTGTCCACCTCCCCTCCAGCTCCCCAGACCACACACCCTCACGGCTGTCCCACCCCCACTTTGCTCACAACACCTCTGCTGAGACAATCAGTGACCCCACCTCCGCCCCTGCTCCCCCTGGACTGATCCTCAACACCCCCCTTCCCCCCACCTCCCCACCTGGGCTGGCTTTCACCACCAACCAAGTGAAGAGAGAGCTGGAGAGACTACATCAGTGGAAAGCGGCGGGCCCTGATGGCATCAGCCCAAGGGTGCTTAGGGTCTGTGCTGACCAACTGTGCGGAATACTCCAGCATCTTTTTAACCTTAGCCTGAGCCTAGAAAGGGTCCCTGTGCTGTGGAAAACATCCTGCCTCGTCCCAGTGCCCAAGAAGGCACACCCCACTGTCCTGAATGACTTCAGACCCGTAGCGCTAACATCCCACATCATGAAGACCCTGGAAAGGTTAGTCCTCGCTCACCTCAGACCCCTGGTGTGTTCATCAATGGACCCCCTGCAGTTTGCATACCAGCGCAACATCGGGGTGGATGATGCAATCATCTACCTTCTGCAGAGGGCCTACTCTCACCTGGACAATGCAGGTTGCACTGTGAGGGTTATGTTTTTTGACTTCTCCAGTGCCTTCAATACCATTCAGCCCCTGCTACTGGGTGAGAAGATGAGGAGGATGAAAGTGGAAGCACCCTTAGTCTCCTGGGTCACGGACTACCTGACCGGTAGGCCACAATTTGTGCGACTACAGAGCTGTGTGTCAGAACGGGCAGTTAGCAACACAGGGGCCCCCCAGGGAACGGTCCTGTCCCCCTTCCTGTTCACCCTCTACACCTCAGACTTCAGATATAACTCTGAAACATGCCACCTACAGAAGTTCTCGGATGACTCTGCTATTGTAGGGTGCATCAGGGGTGGGCAGGAGGAGGAGTACAGGAGCACAATCAGTGACTTTGTGTTGTGGTGTGAGCAGAAACACCTTCAGCTCAACATCAGCAAAACAAAGGAGATGGTGGTGGACTTCAGGAGAACCAAGGCACAACTGACTGCAGTCCCTATACAGGGGATGGATGTGGAAATGGTTGGGTCATACAAGTTCCTGGGAGTCCATATGGACAACAGGCTGGAATGGGCTGGTAACACCGGGGCCCTGTACAAAAAGGGCCGACTCTACTTTCTGAGGAGGCTCAGGTCCTTCAACGTGTGCAGTAAACTACTGCATACCTTCTACCAGTCTGTGATCTTTTTTGCAGTGGTGTGCTGGGGAGCAAACATCGGTGAAACAAAGCCGGTGATGCTTCTCGGGTAAATAAGCTGATCAGGAAGGCTAGCTCTGTCCTGGGGATGAGCCTTGACACTCTAGAGGAGGTGGCGGAGAGACGGATCCTGCTTTTAGTATATCGAATGTGCAATACGTGCAGTTGTCTGTAATTAAACCCTGCGCACTAAGGACTGTATTTTAAGGGAATTACTACTATTACCCCAAATGATATCATACACACATTTAGCTATTAAAGTATCTCTTCCTGTCATTTACCTGTACAGTTTGTGTAACCATGCTAGTATTCACTTATCTGTAAATATAACTGTATACTTAACTGTACAGCTAATTTAACCATGCAAAATTTTCACTTACCTGTTCATTTACCCAGTCTGTCTATTAAGTAAACTATTATTACCCTCGCTCATATCATACGCATTTTTAGCTACTGAAGTATTTCTCTGCCATCGACCTGTATGGTATAGTTAACCATCCAACATCCACCAATGTATAGTGTACATATTCAGCCAACCACCCATATTATGCTATGTCTTTTTTATAGCTTTTATTTTTTTGCACTCCAGATATCTTGTATTTCTATACTTTTTCATACTGCCGCTCTATGTATCATGTACCGTGTATCTGTCTTTTGTGTACTTTCGTTGTGGCATTTTGCACCTGCCCTGTGTTTTGTTGTAGCTGCTTGACAATGACATTTCCCCCCCGGGGGATCAATAAAGTATCTATCTATCTATCTATCTATCTATCTATCTATCTATCTATCTATCTATCTATCTATCTATCTATCTATCTATCTATCTATCTATCTATCTATCTATCTATCTATCTATCTATCTATCTATCTATCTATCTATCTATCTATCTATCTATCTATCTATCTATCTATCTATCTATCTATCTATCTATCTATCTATCTATCTATCTATCTATCTATCTATCTATCTATCTATCTATCTATCTATCTATCTATCTATCTATCTATCTATCTATCTATCTATCTATCTATCTATCTATCTATCTATCTATCTATCTATCTATCTATCTATCTATCTATCTATCTATCTATCTATCTATCTATCTATCTATCTATCTATCTATCTATCTATCTATCTATCTATCTATCTATCTATCTATCTATCTATCTATCTATCTATCTATCTATCTATCTATCTATCTTACATGTTCATTAAACAACACAGCAGCTTTTAGGTATGTTTTGTTATTTCTGTATAACTAAACATTGACGACAAAGTTTGCTCTTTTACAATGGGGGTCAATGTGAAAGAATGCTGGCTTTCCCCAATTTGCGGGTTTGGTCGAGGGGAATCCCTTATTATTACGTTAATACTGACTGGGACTATGCCTATCTCTGTCATCCCTACAGCCCAGACCAGACCTGATATTTACACAGACTGATGCTGAATATCCTCAGACCTGCTATATACTGTACCACTATGCTATCTGTCCACATTTGTGCTCATGTCCCCCCAGACATCATAACACTGAGGCATCTGTTGATGCACGAAATGTCTTGATGTTGATTTATGGATTTGGCCTGTGCACAGACTTCATAATTAGTGACATTGCTGTTTGTACAAAGCAAAGATCACAGTATGGGTCCCACAGACCAGTACGTTTCAGAGCATCATTGATTTGGCAGTGTATATTTAATTTCAATGTAACACTGACCCCTCTCTTTCTCTCTGGAGGCGTATCTCATTTAAAGGTGCAGTGTCTGAGACTGAGGTGAGGGAGAGCAGTGTGGAGATGCTGCAGGGCTATCTGTCCAGCATCGTTGAGTCCATCGTTGGGTCAGTTTCCCAGTGCCCTCCTGTCATGAGGGTGGCCTTCAAACAGCTGCACAAGAGGGTGGAGGAGCAGTTCCCTGAGCCAGAGAACGAGGTCAGTCTCACCAAGAGGTCAATGGTCAAATGCACCTACAGTACAAAGGTCACCTAGATGAAGGTGTATTTTCAATGCTGGATAGAGAATAGACCTGGGGATGGTGTCAGTGTTTTTGGTGTCAGTGTTCTTCCCTCCTGAACTTCTCCCCACAGGATGTGAAGTATCTGGCCATCAGTGGATTCTTCTTTCTGCGTTTCTTTGCTCCTGCTATCCTCACACCCAAACTCTTCCACCTGAGGGACCAGCATGCAGATAACCGCACCAGCAGGACACTGTTACTACTGGCCAAGGTACCCTTGTACACACACACACACACACACACACACACACACACACACACACACACACACACACACACACACACACACACACGTATGTGCACACACACATGTATGTGCACACACACACACACACACACACACATTCCCAAACCGTGCCACACAGTAAAACCAGTCTGATCATTAGATATAGACTTTGATTTCAGACATTTAAAAGTTTGGGCGCAAACTTGTGATGCTCAGACCACTGCTGCAGTTCGCAATGCTCTAGCAGGCCGTGAGAATACTTTATTATACTTGGTAATAGCGAGTCGTTTTTTATTATTTAACCTTAACCACTCAGTATTAATGCCTAAACTGTTAACCATTGAGTTGATTCTGTTTCAACCCTGTAACCACACTGAATAAACCCTAATACATTGAATTTTGAAGGGAATCTATGAGATCTTGTTGGTAAAACAGTTGTAGAGGATAGAGTTGCTGTCTGTGGTGCTGAAGTCCTGTTGCTATGGGTCCTCTACAGAACATTTTCTATTTTTACCTCTGTGTGTGGCCAGGCTGTGGTTCAAAGGAGAGCTGAGCTTCAGAGAGGGGTGGAGAGGGGCTTCCTCTGCGCCCTAGACCGTGTGAGAGTGAGAGTGAGTGAGTGAGTGAGTGAGTGAGTGAGAGAGTGAGAGAGTGAGAGAGTGAGAGAGTGAGAGAGTGAGAGAGTGAGAGAGAGAGAGAGAGAGAGAGAGAGAGAGAGAGAGAGAGAGAGAGAGAGAGAGAGAGAGAGAGAGAGAGAGAGAGAGAGAGAGAGAGAGAGAGAGAGAGAGAGAGAGAGAGAGAGAGAGAGAGAGAGAGTGAGAGACTGCTACTGAAAGCACAAGCAGAACCTGATCATACTGTGCTGTTCATTTAATACCAGAATTGATAATCATACTCCCTGTCCATTTGATTGATGGTTATGGTTACTTGCGAGAGTGATGGGTGAACATGGCTGTTCTGTGTGCTCCAGGCAGTGCAGAGTGTGGGGAATCTGGGCTTGCAGCTGGGCCACGGAAAAGAATTGTGGATGGAGCCCCTGCATCCCATCATCCTTTGCAGCGTGGCCTCTATTAAAGACTTCCTGGACAAGCTCATCGACATAGACCAAGATAGCGGTAAGTTGCACCAGCAGGACACGGTTTATTCAGTAGTGCATAGGGCCAGGAGTTTTTCGTCACCACATCACCTGACTAGAGGAAACTCTGGGCCCTAGTAGTAATGCATCAGTAGCCTGATGAAGAGCAAGCAGGTTACCATAGAGATAAGGTAGAGCCACTGGAGGGGAACATCAGAACTCCTGTCCTGGCAGGCTAACCCACCAGGTGCCAGTGTGGCAAGGCCAGTTATTACTGGTATCAATAGTAAGAATAGACCCACTGGTGAAATATTAATGGGCAGCTGGGGGCTGATACTGTGGTAACAAGGGAGCAGGGTGGCAGGGCGTTGGACTGTGGAGCCCTCGCCACCCCTACACACCACACTGATTAGATAGCATGTCAGTGACTCTGTTGTTGTGATCCGTTCCAATCTCCATGTGTCATCTCAGCCATTGGGCTCTCCCTCAAAGGCCACTTTGACATTGGATGCACTTGAGGTGAATGTGTAGCGCAGGAGTGGATTTGTATTGTTCCATCTGTCTGATTGTGTTCAGAACAGAAGGCTAACACAAGGGTGACAAAAGGGAGGCAAGATAACACAAACTATGATGTCATGATGAGATTATGCATGTACAGTAATGTGTTGTACACAGGAGGCTGCTGAGAGGACAACGGCTTATAATAATGGCCGAAACGAAGCAAATGGAATGGCATCAAATACCTGGAGGTGGAGCTGCAGGAGTATTATTTTGTCTAACGTATTGTTGAATTACAGTACAGCACCACAGGAGGATGTTAATTGAGGAAAACGGGCTCTTGGTAGTGACTGGAGCGGAATCAGTGGAATGGTATCAAATACATCAAACACAGAGCTCCACCTTGTGTCCACATTGATAAAAAAGTATACTTTTTGTTTGTGTGCTCCCCCTATCATCTGTCTTATTCCTTATTCCTTTCTCCCATCCTGCCTCACCCCCCTTCCACTCATTGTCACTGTTTCTCCTACTCCCTTTCTCCATCCCCCCCATCTTCTCTCTCTCTGCAGTGTCTGAGGTGCCCCAGAGAGCTGTGTTCCTGCCCTCGGTGACAGTGAAGGAGGGCTATCTCCAGAAGCACAAGGCAGAGGGTCCCCAGCTCCTGTCCCGTTTCGCCTTCAAGAAGCGATACTTCTGGCTGAGCAGTGAGACCCTGTCCTACGCCAAGACTCTGGACACCTGGCAGGTCTGATTCCAACATACACTCTGTACCGAAACCTATCCATGACCAGCTCTGATAACAGACTACCATCTCCCTCAATAACATTAAGCATCAGTTGTCAGAGCAGCTTTCCGATCACCACCTGTATACAGCCCATCTATAAATAGCCCACCCAACTACCTCATCCCCATATTATTATTTCTGCTCATTTGCACCCCAGTATCTTCTATATGCACATCATGATCTGCACATCTATCATTCCAGTGTTAATGCTAATTTGTAATTATTTTGCCGCTATGGCCTATTTATTGCCCTACTCTCCTAATCTTACTACGTTTGCACACACTGTACATAGATTTTCTATTGTGTTATTGACTGTACGTTTGTTTATCCCATGTGTAACTCTGTGTTGTTGTTTTTGTCGCACTGCTTTGCTTTGTCTTGGCCAGGTCGCAGTTGTAAATGAGAAATTGTTCTCAACTGGTCTATCTGGTTAAATAAAGGTGAAAAAATAAATAAAAATAAATAACAGCTCTGATGGTAATTCCTCCACTCAGAGAAAGCCGGACGAGAAAACTTTGAGGATCAAAGTCCTCTGAATGTGACTCATTCATTATAAGAAGGTAACAATGTTTCCTCTGGTGATGAATTCGCTCATGTACCCTTCAAAGGGTGTTTGATGGTCATCCTGCCTCATAAAAAAGAGGAAACAATTTAATCATCCCTCTACCTTAATTTATTTGTGTTTGGCTCTGTATGAGAACATCGTTAGTGGGGAGGCTATTGTCATGTGATGCCCAGCCTTTTGATAATAAACTTCTCTCATTTGCCTAGCCAGCAGAGGACAAGAGTGGGGTTGAGGGAGAGAAAAAGCGAGAGAGAGAAAGAGGACGGGGTAGGAGGAAGAAGGGTGAGAAAGCGAATGAGAGAGAGAGAGAGCGAGAGGGGGGGGGGGGGGGAGCAGGTAGAGACAGAGATAGAACGAGGGAGAGAGCAAAAGAGAGAGCGAGAGACGTGGGGAAGAGAGTCAGGCCAGTAAAAGGCTGTTCTCTTTGAGCGGGCTCCTTCCTTTGTGTGGCTGGAATAAAGGCTAGGTTCATTGAAGGCTGTGGATATTCAGAAAAACATTGCAAATCAGACTGTGGACAATACCCCCTCTCCCCTTCCACCATGCTCTAGCCTGAGTGAGGCAGGCTCCCCATGGAAGCGGCTGATTTACACATTAAAGCAGCTGTTCTGCCGGGTTTCTCCTGTCCTGCTCTCTCTCTTTCTCAGCTTTTTTCTCTCCACCACCCTTTTCTCTTCTCAGTCCTCTTTCTTTGCTAAATGGTTGCACATCTTGAATTGCATAATAATTAAACGTAGGGGAGGATAAAAGCGGATACATACTGTACAGACACTTGAAGCCGGGCCTTAACTCTCCCTAGGAAAAGCTGATAGCTAAATGCATTTGATGTGTATTTGCCTGTATTCATAAGATTGCCTACAGAGTAATACAGGAGTGCCACGTGGACCTGTGTGTGGATGCTGATACTGTATTTTGTGCCAGCAGGTGCGCTCCTCCATCCCCATCCAGTGTGTGTGTGTCGTGGAGAGAGTGGATGAGAATGCCTTCCAACAGCAGCATGTGATGCAGGTCGTCACCCAGGACAACGATGGACAGATGCACACCATCTATATCCAGTGCAAGGTACTGACAGACCTCCAGTCACTGACCACGCTATTACTGACCACACTATTACAATTGACCCTTCACTGGGTTGACTATGTGGTGCTTTCTTTGTATCACTGTGATGTTTGAGTGCAGCCTCCCCACTACAAATGGTGGGTGTTATCAGAGACAATATAAGAGGTAGAGTCTGTCTCTCTGTCTGCAGAATGTGAATGAGTTGAACCAGTGGCTGTCAGCCATCAGGAAGGCCAGTATCTACAACGAGCATATGCTACCCTCCTTCCACCCAGGGGCGTACCGCAGTGGCAAGTGGACATGCTGCCTACAGGCCAACCGCACTAGTAATTATAACATTGACCATTATGTAGGAAGCTTTGTTTAAGTGCCACACACTTAACATGTTGGTGCTTTTTAACACTTCATAAGGATCTTTTTACCTCATATTTGTGTGCACTGCTCTTACACCAGCCCATAACTGCTCCCTTAGACTAAGTAACTCACAGACAGAAAGGAAAGTGAATACACTGTATGAGCTCTTGTTCAGCTTTAGGTTGCAGTCGCACTCACTCTGCAGTGACTCTGGGCGACTGGAGTGACCCACTGGATCCAGACGCAGAGACTCAGACCATCTACAAACAGCTTCTTCAGGGAAGAGACAAACTCAGGTCAGTGGCATACACTTTGACATTAGGACATCTCTACTCATATTATATTGTTCATATATTGTTCAATATTGGTCACTACTATGGCAGGGAAATGCCATGGTACTGGTGCAAATACCATGGTATTTTCCTGCCATGGTAGTGACCAAAAAACATTATAGTACCATGGTAGTACAATGAAAAAAATAACATGGTTTTGTACTATAGCATGTAGTGAAACATGAAAGCATGGTAGTTGTTTATAATGTTGTATGTGTCCCACCATTTTTCGGGTAAAGTGACATTGACTTATTGCTCTGCAATGGCAAAGTGTAGGCCTAGTCTACCCTTTTAAACCCCTTTAGCTCATAGTGAAAAACCAAAACACACATGGTCTAGTAGTGTAGTGTACCCTCTTAAAACTTGGGACCTAACTAGGCTACTCTAAATACAATTGTAAATAGCCAACATACTAAAAAAACTATTTGTAAAAAGGTATTATCATCTTACTTTATAAATACATTTTCATCATGTCATTCTCAACATGTCCCTAACAACAGTAAGTTACAATGTTTGTTGGAGTCCTCTGTCGCCATGACTACGACAGGCTTGCTTGCCTGGCCCTAACGTTAGCCGATGTTAACTTCTATGCTAAAATACTTTTATAGATTAATTAAACTCCACTTAACTTGTTGTTTCATATCCTATGCTTTATAACTCGCTCACCGTGAATATAAGGTTTAAAATAAATCGTTTATCTGGTGCTTCTCTCTTCAGTTTTTAGTTGGCTTTCTTATTCAACTGATTTGCTGACTATGGGACAGCATATAGCGTAGTGGTTAAGAGCTTTGGGCCAGTAACCGAAAGGAATCTCTGAGCAGACTAGGTGAAAAATCTGTTGATATGCTCTTGAGCAAGGTATTTCTCTGTGAGTCGCTCTGGATAAGAGCATCTGCAAAAATGTCAAATGTAAGCAGGCTAGAGCAGCTGTAGAGTGAGAGCATGTGTATTTATTTAATGCATTATACTGCCATTGTACCATGGCCGTGATTGGGAGTCCTATAGGGTGGCGCACAATTGGCCCAGCGTCGCCGGTGTAGGCCGTCATTGTAAATAAGAATTTGTTCTTAACTGACTTGCCTAGTTAAATAAAGATTAAATAAAAAATAAAAAAACCATGGTATTTCTATGATCCACATCTATACCATGGTATGTATAAATTATGCAATACCATGGTATTATTTAGGTGCATGGCAGTACCATCAAACATGTACAGTGGGGAGAACAAGTATTTGATAGGTTTTCCTACTTACAAAGCATGTAGAGGTCTGTCATTTTGATCTTAGGTACACTTCAACTGTGAGAGGCGGAATCTAAAATAAAAATCCAGAAAATCACATTGTATGATTTTTAAATAATTAATTTGCATTTTATTGCATGACATACGTATTTGATCACCTACCAATCAGTAAGAATTCCGGCTCTCACAGACCTGTTAGTTTTTCTTTAAGAAGCCCTCCTGTTCTCCACTCATTACCTGTATTAACTGCACCTGTTTGAAGTCGTTACCTGTATAAAAGACACATGTCCACACACTCAATCAAACAGACTCCAACCTCTCCACAATGGCCAAGACCAGAGAGCTGTGTAAGGACATCAGGGATAAAATTATAGACCTGCACAAGGCTGGGATGGGCTACAGGACAATAGGCAAGCAGCTTGGTGAGAAGGCAACAACTGTTGGCGCAATTATTAGAAAATGGAAGAAGCTCAAGATGACGGTCAATCTCCCTCGGTCTGGGGCACCATGCAAGATCTCACCTCGTGGGGCATCAATGATCATGAGGAAGGTGAGGGATCAGGCCAGAACTACACAGCAGGACCTGGTCAATGACCTGAAGAGAGCTGGGACCACAGTCTCAAAGAAAACCATTAGTAACGCTACGCCGTCATGGATTAAAATCCTGCAGCGCACGCAAGGTCCCCCTGCTCAAGCCAGCGCATGTCCAGGCCCGTCTGAAGTTTGCCAATGACCATCTGGATGATCCAGAGGAGGAATGGGAGAAGGTCATGTGGTCTGATGAGACAAAAATAGAGCTTTTTGGTCTAAACTCCACTCGCCGTGTTTGGAGGAAGAAGAAGGATGAGTACAACCCCAAGAACACCATCCCAACCGTGAAGCATGGAGGTGGAAACATCATTCTTTGGGGATGCTTTTCTGCAAAGGGGACAGGACGACTGCACCGTATTGAGGGGAGGATGGATGGGGCCATGTATCGCAGGGATCTTGGCCAACAACCTCCTTCCCTCAGTAAGAGCATTGAAGATGGGTCGTGGCTGGGTCTTCCAGCATGACAACGACCCGAAACACACAGCCAGGGCAACTAAGGAGTGGCTCCGTAAGAAGCATCTCAAGGTCCTGGAGTGGCCTAGCCAGTCTCCAGACCTGAACCCAATAGAAAATCTTTTGAGGGAGCTGAAACTCCGTATTGCCCAGCGACAGCCCCGAAACCTGAAGGATCTGGAGAAGGTCTGTATGGAGGAGTGGGCCAAAATCCCTGCTGCAGTGTGCAAACCTGGTCAAGAACTACAGGAAACGTATGATCTCTGTAATTGCAAACAAAGGTTTCTGTACCACATATTAAGTTCTGCTTTTCTGATGTATCAAATACTTATGTCATGCAATAAAATGCAAATTAATTACTTAAAAATCATACAATGTGATTTTCTGGATTTTTGTTTTAGATTCCGTCACTCACAGTTGAAGAGTACCTATGATAAAAATTACAGACTTCTACATGCTTTGTAAGTGGGAAAACCTGCAAAATCGGCAGTGTATCAAATACTTGTTCTCCCCACTGTACTTCAAAGCTAAAACAATGGTACATTTCCATGATTCAGATCTATACCATGGTATAAATGCAATACCATTGTATAGATCTATACCATGGTAATATTTAGGTACAATGGCAGTACCATAGTAGTACCATCATACTTCACTATCAACGTCTCTCACAAACTGTTACACACTATCTAAACATTGATAAACATGTTGATCAGTGTGTTAATGCGAGTGTGTCGTGCTGTGCCCTGTGCTGTGCGCTTACAGGAAGCAGTATGTGGAGGTGGAGTTGGAGGCTGAGACGACAACAGAGGAAGAGAAGAGACTGAACTCTGGGCTGCTCCCTGGTGAGACTGTCAAAACAGCGCCTTTTTAATATGCAGTTTGAACAGTTGTAACACCTTAGCTGTCAAAGAGGTTGGTTCCCTAGAACCTTTAATTTAAAGTATTCACCTGATTTTAAATCTATTTCTCCCCCAGATGGAGCAAACCGTAGCGGGCAGCTACTGAAGCACAGGCAGGCTGCAGCGGCTCGGCTGCTGGGGGTGGTTCTGGATCTGGAGCAGGCCCATGCCACCTTCCAGCGGCGGGAAAGAGAGGAGGCCAGCAGCCTCATCCTGACCCCCTAGACTGGGCATTCCCAGCAGCATGAGCCCGGGCCTGAGGGGGTGAGCAACTTCCTGCATCAGGCTCAATGGAGGTTTGACAGACGAGTGTCCATACATACCCTCCCAACTGTGTAGGAAAGCTAAGTCATCACAGAATGAAGGCAGCGTCTCCCTTCTCCCTGTCATATTGTCTGTTACATGTGATATCAAGAGGAACTCTCTTCTCATCCAGATCACTTCTTCAAAAGACAGAATGGAGAGGATGCCAAGCCCACTCGGCTATGTTCGTTTGACATCACACACAGGTTTTCAGCTGTGGCAGAGGGGCTATCTAGTAACAACTGATTGCAACAGGTCTTGCATGCAGATTGACTGCCACATATTAACTTCTGCAACTCTCACAAAGCTTTGACTCTTGTCGATTGAGCAGGACCCAAACTGTTATGTGGAGCTGAATTATTATTATTTATTATTATTTTGTATTTAACCTTTATTTAACTAGGCAAGTCAGTTAAGAACTCATTCTTATTTAAGACGGCCTACACCGGCCAAACTCGGACGACGCTAGGCCAATTGTGCCCCCAATCACGGCCGGTTGTGATACAGCTGAAGGAGGGGTTGGACATAGAGTGTATCATTCGGTGGTACTGCATTATTGTATGGCTATAATGTAATGCATGCTCTGCATCCAGTGTTTGTGAAATGTGAAGAAAATGCTTTTATATTCAATATTATCATACCTTGAAGGAGGATGATTATGCAATCTACTCTAGTTTTAGCTGAATTTACCTGAATGTATGCTATTTTGATATTGCTTTTATTGCTGTTTTGTACTCTCTAATTGTATATATTTCAATTGAGAACAGCCACAATGTAGCATTGAGATTTGGTGTTCATATCACTGAGGACAATGCCCTGTGAGATGCCTAAGTAACTGCTTTTAATATAATGGCAGGCGCCATAATTGCCTGAACAGTCAGGTGTTTGCTATTAGGATATTGTTTTCACTGTTGCCATGGGCACCTGAGATGAATATTTAGTGAAGCGTGTGCTTGGTGCCGTTGCTTTGTGCATGTATGTTGAGTAACTCAAACACAAAGATGTGGCTTTGACATAATACATATTTGACACATACAGTATACGGTCCACAGTTGATTGGTTAATTGGGTAACATGTCTTTGTAGAAGTACTACTGATAATCTTATCCAGTCGATCCAGTGACGTCTGTTTGCACTTCTTCTCAGGTGCTTCTCATTTTAAGCTGTTTTTGAGTGAAGTGTCATACAGTAACTGTCATGCATTTAATGAAATAGGACATATTATGTAGATCATTTCTGTTCTACTTCAGTTGGGCTCTCTGTAGAGAGCTTATGATGTCGACTCGTAACAGTATGAGCATGTCCTGTCTTAGCCATTTCAGCATTGACGAACACTACATGACATTTTGTATGCTGTACCTTATATTTTCTATACATTTATGTTTTTCCCCAACAGTATTGACCAAATTCAGTTTGCTGGTTTCGAGCTAAGCTCAGAGGAGTAGAGATGAGTAGTCAGACACCACGTGTGTGAGTTGAGTTGCGTGGAATGGTGTGCCATTTGAAATGCTTCTCTGTGGAGGTGTGAGATGTTTCAAATGTCAAACTGTGTGTTGTCTTTATTTTGTTAATACTTTCTTTAATTAGTAACAAGGAATAATATTTTATTTAGATCAGTCTTGTCGATCAAGAAAGAAAAGCCCAACTTATTGGAATGTTACAATTTCACTGTTATCAAATTATATTGTACTGTTATCCAAAGGGATTATTGACCTATTATTGTAATCTATTTAGTATATTGTATTCTCTACATTCCAAATTGTATTTACCATGGCTTGCCATCTTTGGAAACTTGTTTTAGACCACTGTTGTATTCCACTGAAATTCACCAAGCAGGCTCTCAATTTAAAATCTGGACTAATATTGATTGTTGCTCATTGAGTTGTTATTTGCTGAAAGAGGGCTGCAATTTAGAAAATGATGTTCAATTTTTGTGCTGACACAAAGTGGGTGGTTACAGATGAGTGGTAACGTCAGCTGTATTGAAAACAAAAATTCAGTAAAATGGAATGTTACCACTACTGCTGCACACAATGGAAAAGCTTTTCAACTTACAATCAGTCAAGTGTTTTTTGTAAGAGGGTCTGTGGACACCTCCAGTTCTTTCAGTAGGTTGCAATTCCCACTGCACAGCTGGGAGTGCTCTTTCTGACTAGGGTTAACTGCAGCCCCTGATTGTGTGGTCACAAAGGATCCATCCTGTGTTACTTGTCAAGATAAGGGAGGGTTACTTCAGTGTATTTACTGAATCCTGATTCAGGTCATGTCACACTACCCACCACAGTGATACTTTTTCCAGCTGATTATTACTCTAAGCTCTGTGAACACAGACATCAAATCCCCCAGGATTCAGACGAGGTAAATCATGTTAAATGAGTCATTGAAAGTGTCCCGAGAAGTACAAAGTCAGTTTCCCTTCATATTAGATTAATACTTAAGAATGAGTAAAATGTGTTTGCAGCACTTCCCCTTCCTAACCTTATTAAAATGCTAATGAGAGGCACCTGCCATGGGGCAGCAGAGACTCCCTCGTTAACACCCTCATCACGTTAGTGACGGAGGTGAGTGATGAGAGGTGGGCTCGGCTGGGACAGGGGAGTCTGGGATGTCAGCCCTGGCCACGACAGACCCTCTAAGCTGTTGTGTCACGGCTATGCTTGGGAGGAGAGATGAGCCTCATGAGACACCACAGCCCCACAAGCTGTTCCTCCAGACCTGAGGGGAGGGGGAGGACTGGGGTGTATTTGCTTTAGTATGAGCCACAGTGCTGCATACCCAGCCTCCATTTCTTTCACACAGAACCAACAATCAAAGCAACATTTACTGCCACACTCCACAGCTCGAGCAAAGCTTGTTTATATCTGCACAACAAGGCACAGGAGGAGAGGGGAACGAAAGACCTAAAGGAAGAGGAGGACGCGGTGGCAATGAAAGACCGTAAAAAACGAGAGGATGTCAAACAAACTACCCCGTTGAGGGCACATTTATTTTTCACATGAAACACACAAACATGCAACAAAGTCATCACAATCCAATAAAGACTGATTAAGATTAAGAAAGCCCTTTCATGTTTTATGTCTCTAATCTTGCCTTTATTTATGGTCATTTGATTATACATTTCAAATCTCAATTTCTCTTTGTGTTTTCTTTTAAAAAATCTGATGAGAAACTCAATTTGAACGTTGAACCATAGCCACATAGCTCTCTGACATTTTGTCAGTAAGAAATGGGCACTTAAAATGCAAACGATTACCTCATACATACGATTACCTTTTATGTGCAATCTGAAGAGAGAGAGGAGCAGCAAAGCGCTAGCTCATTCGCATCTTTCTCCATCAAAACCTCTTTAGAGGTAAAAACAGACAAGCGGTGGAGTATGGAGCAGTCCACCATGCCACTCCACACAGGACACAGCTGGATGACATCTCTAATGACTTAATAACAATTGTCACATACAAAATATTTTCTTTGCCAGCAGACTTGCTTAGGTCTTGAATAACATGCTCTTCTATGAAAACATTTTTGTCAACCCCCAACCGTTTCAATCTTTTTGGAGCTTAAACCAAACATTTTCACACACACATGCACATATGCTCACACACGCAGACCCTCGATCTCACACCTACACAGATTCCCACCAAATTGTAGCAGGTGTATCTGTGTAGACATAAGCACAGTATGCTGTGGAGGTTATCAATATGACTGTGAGGTAAACTCCTAATGAGAAAGTATCCCTGTTACTGTATCCTTACAAGTCAGCTTTACCCCATTTCCCACACCTAATCAATATATGCTATGGAAAATCGTATGGAATGTATATTAATTACTGTAATATAACAATGTTACACAGTATGAATGCTCAATTGAAGATATTCAATTTTTTTTTAAATACATAAAAAATATGTGTTCTCCTATATGGAGCATTTGAGCAATACACTTGGATCACAAATGGACACACCTTACAGAATGTTAAACATCCATTCTCCTGTCCCCAAAACCTCCTTATACCTCCTGCTACACATGATGAGGTACAAATTGCTCGCATATATAATTGCATAAACTCTATTCCTCTGTCAAAAACCAGACAATAAAATGTATGCTCACATAAAAATTCCCCGGTGTACAGACTCCACTGAAAGCATACTGACCTTATGTACACACCTGAAAAGCTGAAGATGCCTAGACCATGAAATTACATACTTAAGCATTTGGAGACTGGAAATGTAAGTCTGGAAATATGAATTGATACAGTACATCAGTTAAAGTACAATGACATGGAAAATAGGGTTGGCCAAGCAAAAATGTTTATCTGTGCAACTTAATGAGTCTCACTTTAAATGGGACATTCCCTGATAAGACTGGAAGCATTTCTTTCCTCTTTTTCCCCATTTAAGAGAGTGACAAAAAGCTTAAAGTTAGTAAAACTTGCACAAGGATAAAATGACTCTGTTTTACAGTCACCTGTTTGGGGTAGTGACAGTATCCTCCTCTTGGTTCTATTAAGTTATACAAGGTAAATTACACAATTAGAATTCTCATTCTATGGTCAATGACCCATCTGAGGGATAGGGTCGACCTCATGCTGCTAATCTCCCCCCAACCAATAATAAAGAGGGACCTACTGCAGAAAATTCTAAGACTACTGCTAATATAAGACGCTCATAACATGGCATACATATTTCAACAGTCCCTGACATACTGGCAAATCACATATGCCAGATTTGATGTGTTCATGTTAATATGTGCCTGTGTGTATAGTTTTGTGGGCGAGTAAATGTGAGTGTATATTTTCATATATAGAAGAGTATAAAAATAAATTAAACTTACACCATATGACTCAAATTGAGCATACATGTACATTTAAAGCTAGATCACATCTGCAAATGTATAGATATATATATTTGAAGCAATACAAGACAAGTTTATAAACATAAACATAAAAAACAGCTGAATTTATAGCCAATACATTTAAAGACATCTTCCTAAAATGAAAGGATTAATTAAAGAAAACTGCTGCCTCAAAGCACTACGGAAGACTATGATTCAGTCCAAAATATTCAAAAGCATTTAATAGATCAAAACCCGTGAAGTGGATGGCACACCATAAAACCTCAACATGAATCTTTTCTAGATTATACCAACATCGCCACTCATTAAAATTGGTCAGATCCTACTGGAGGAGAGAATTATGCAGCTTAAAAGTTAACTGTTATTATGACTAAAATCTTCAAGAATTATTTAGCTCATGGGCATAGAATCTGTGGGAAGGGAGAGAGGAGGGAGCAAAGAGAGTGGAAATTCCCAGTGCAACATCAGCTTCACGTACTGTACTTTATAGAACAACATTCTGAGTGATCCTACAGTAGAATGAGCTCCTCTAGCTGCTGAGGGATGGTGTAACACAGCAGTGGCCCGTACATCAGTATCAGACCGAAGAGCCTTCAGAGGAATCAGACAGTATGGGGTGGTGTGTGTGTGGAGGGGGGGGGGGGGGTCTGTTGTCTGCAGCACTAGGGAGCAGCAGAGGGTTATCATGCAACCAGCCCAGCAGAGGAGGAACACCAGAGGCTTGTATATCACAGGAGGTGTATGTGTACATGTATATGTGTGTGTGTGTGTGTGTGTGTGTGTGTGTGTGTGTGTGTGTGTGTGTGGGCCACTCTGCCTACTCTACTGTATGATGGATCAGAGGAGAGAGTCATTCTTTGAGGAGGACATCACTCTCTGAAAAGCATGTTCTGCTCCTCTGTTCAAGGACTGAAGCGTTCCAGATTGCACCATGGAAATGTAAAAGTCATTTCCGATTGAGCAGACATATACAGCGTTTATCGTGAATGCAGTATCTGCTAACGAGGGAACATTGTCTTTAGATTTCAATCACGCTGTAATGCTGAACTACCGCAATACGGATTAAATAGAGCCCTTAGAGAGCCACAGCACACACACACACACACACACACACACACACTCAAACACATACGCAAGTAAGCACGTGATGCGAACGAGATAGATCATTCCAAAGCCTGGATCCTCCTCTAAGACAGGCTTAGGTTAACCTTGAAGTGGAGCGAGGCTTGCTCCACTGCCTAAGTTCTTAACTTACAGAAGCATACATTTTTTAACAATCATCTAACTGGTCAGTAAGATGCTTGTGTATGGATCTAAATCAGGTTAACTTCCAAAGGCCTCCTCAGGTTGGCACCACATTAGAAAATACATTTACTGTGAGACAGCTGAATCCTCAGACCATCTGACTGTCTCTCTGTCAGGTGGTGCATGTGAACCTTCAACAGACTCATTGGCCAGTGGCACCAAGCCTTTGTGAAACGGCCCTGTGTAGCCAACCAGAGATGCCCTCTCTCCTTCCTGAGAATCACATCACCGTGACGGTCCATTCAGATCTACAGACAGTTTTGTTGCAGAAAATCACCAAGCTTAAACTAAGCAAAAGGCCTCACTTTCAAAAGACTCTCACTAGCAACCACATCCGCATGTCACAACAAGTTGAACTGTGTAGATTTGGTGTGAATTTGACTAATAAGAGTCGGATCTGGGAAAGCAACAATGCTTTTACAATTCTGCATATAAAAATGATCCTGAAGATTTCCACACAAATACCAACTACAACTTGAGAAATCACCACCCTACTCTTTAAAAAATACACATCTGATAAAACTAGAACAAATGGGGACAGACATGTAAAGCCTTCAGAGCCCTAGCCAACTGTCTTTGCAAAAGTCCCAAAATGCAATATCAAACTCTGGGCCATATGGTTTGGTGGTGAGTATAAACTGACATCTCTTTCAATGCCACAATGTCACAGTCCTAAAATCTTCTTAAGTACAAAAGAGGAGGTTCAAAATCCTGTCTCAGAGGAATCAATGAACAGTTGATGTGCATCAATGTCTAAACCCCACAACAGCCAGTACACATTGAGATCAGTTTTAACTTTCCTTTACCCTATCAGGTTGAAATTTTGGCAAGAGACAGCAGTAAGACATTTTTTACAGTTATGTTTAGGTAAATGCAAATAACAGTATAATCGTGATGTTATCATGTAATTTGCTATATTTCCTCCGCTCTCTTGGCCACATACAGAATATGAGGGTCTTTAGGCCTGTTTTGGGTGTGGAGAGAAAAATATAGTTCTCTCGGCTGCATGTTGCCTCTTCATGCAGAGGCCCACTCTATGTCAGAAAATAGTATTGTATGGGTGGTGGTCCTCGGTGGCCTCTCTGCCCCCCTCAGTCTTTCAGGTTGTCCTCTCCCACCCCCTGGGCTGACAGCTCTGTCAGGACGTTGTCCAGGTAGTTGGGGTCTGGGTAGCCGTGCCCCGTCAGGTTGGAGCCAAACTCTGTCTTGTGGTGGATCTCGTTCCACACCACCGTGTCCGACTCGCCCGTGGTGCTGGACGTGTCAATGGTGAAGATGAGGCGGCGGTCCCACGCCATGATCAGGAGCTTAAGGACCTGGGGACAGACATACAAAGGATGAGAGCCTTGTAGGTACAGCAGCAGCTAACAGTAAAGTCACCATCTCTTCTCTTTTTCTAGTCCATTCAAAGGTGTTACCTACTACATCATGTATTTTGGAGAACATGTAGTTCAAATATACACACAGACAGTACTGCAATGCATACCCTCCTGCCCTTGTCATTGTCTGGGAGGTAGCAGTGCCGTGGGAAGCCTCTAGCGCTGAACTTCTTCCCCGGGTTGGGATGTTCTGTGGCCTGGTGTAAAGGACAAAAACATTCACAACCCCTCTCTTTCTCTTTCAATTAACATTCAGTCAGAGAGAAATGTCAACTGTGCCCCTGGGACAAGCTTTTATACTAGTAGTCAGAATTGATACTAAAACTCAGAACTGTGAGTTTATTTGCATTCTATCAAAGCATTAATGCCACTGCCAAAACTAAACCTTTTTACTTTTCATCAAGAAACATGTTCTTTATACAACTGGTATAAAGAACAAGTAACTGCCATGCTCTGTGATCCAGGTGATATGTGTTGACATGATGCCACACCATACTCATTGTGTTCCACTCTACTTCATAATGTACTGTATCATTACTATATCATGACTTTCTTACACAGAGTACAGCTGTCAATGAAGATGTATTTCAAGTGAGAAGTGAGGAGGTTGAGTGGTGTGATGGGGCACTGTGAGTGGGCTGTGGCGTGATGTGCTGCTGCAGTGTGGAGGTCAGGGGACAGACAGACAAAGTCCCACTCTTCTCTCCCCAGGGAGGCTAAGCCTGCTCCTCTGAAAATAAAGGTCACTTCATTGACTCTATTAAAGCCCCGCTCTGCAGTCAGGACGAAATATGCAGCCTTCTTCCCTCCTCTTGACTGCCCCCACCCACTGCAAAGAGAGGAGGTGAATCGTTTTCTCTCTCTTTACGAGGATGCAGTCACACGGCTTTGGGACACTTCAACCCCCTCAGCAACAATAAACACGTAATCAAATACCCTCTGAAGCATCCTCATGTCAGACACAGCAGTCTTATACCAATGTAGATGGAAGAGAATAGGCCTAGGAAGGAGAGCCAGTAGATGAGTGGAAGTGTGAGAGTGGAGGATATAAGGGTGGCACGTCATGAGTCGTGCTTACCTGTATGCCAGCAGGAATGTCATAGACGATGCGGATGGTCTTGGCCTCCGGGTAGCCAGGCAGGCAGTGGGGAATGACATGGTACTCCATCTTCCCAGGGGGCTGTGTGCCTGTCTTCTCCCCATAGATAGCCTTACAGGTGGGGCACTGCAGACTACCATCCTGGACAGGGACACATTAAATGTTCAATATTCATAACTAATCTAATCAAACAAATTGAATCTAATAAGAGTGATTTCATGGACATAGAGCCATCTTCTATAGTAAATTGACTTATAATAAAACAATTATTGTAATTTTGTTTCATGGTTATGCATTAAAATGAGCATGAACTATGTTTGGCAGAGTAAGGCCAGCTTCTGAATTAGTTTGATCTCAATCTAGCCTAATCCAATCTCATCTAATTGAATGATATCAAAGTATAACACATCACATCAAATGGGGTGTGTAATTTCACCCACTACTATACAATATCATATTATGATATGGTATCATTGATACCATAACAAGCGGTGGCGCGAATGCCCTTTCTCACCTTGTTGCCATTGTTGTACATGGCCACCAGGCACAGCAGATGGTAAATGTGCCCACACTTGCCAAGATTGCCCACCATTTCTGGCTTTATGCCCTTGTGCTGCAGGACACCCTCGTAGCCCGATGACATCACCAGCCTCTCCATGCAAATGGTGCAGTCCTGGGAAGGGAAAGTGAGTGGGCACCAGTTAGACCCTAACAGCTACTGTATCGTTGGGATGCATAGCAATGATACGCTGTACAGTATACTGATTTCAAACCGTATTAAAGTGTGTGTCATCCAGGACTCTCCTTACCTCATCAGGGGCTACCTTCACTTTCTCTGTGTATCTCCGCACCACATCCTCTGGGTTTTTCCCTAGCAATAAAACACAACATTGAAGGGCATATGGTTAAAAGGAAAATATGACTAGATAGATCTACATAAGGAGAAGTGAATCCTGTCTATTTGAGCAATAGGTAAACCCAATGACTGGTCTGGCTCTAAAGTACCATAGCCCTACTTGATTATGCTGAGACAGACCCGTCCAATAAGAGAGTGTGAATAATACTGTGTGTGATGTTGAAGAGGAGGTCACCTTCAAAGTGACACAGAACAATGAGCCATCACCCACACACCAAGCTAATCCCAGTGTGAAACCAAGCTAGCATGGCTGACAGAGCTCACCCACAGCTTACACCTCTAATACGCTTACAGACGGGCACTCGTCCTCCCCGGCACTTTTGTTTTCTCATTTGGGGAACAGAGAGAGGGAGAGAGAGAAAGGGGGAAGGGAGGGAGGTAGAGAGTGAAAGAGAGAGAGAAGCGAGAGAGATAAGAGAAAGCGATGGAGAGAGAGAGATACACAGGGAGAAGGACTGCATTATGCATTTTCCGGCATTGCCTTTTTGATGGTTACATTTGCTAGATCAAAGGCCTCTCTGGCCTCCTTACTAGCGGCAGCCGGAACAGGATAACCCCAAATCTCTTTCCCTCTCTGCCTCGCTCCATGTGTGCTATGCTGCATCAATGCAGGCACAATTGGCTGCAACCCATCTATCAATCCGTGGTGTCCTTCCGTCCAAATGCCCCCGCCTGGGTCTGTGGTCCAGGGATGGAGTGATGAAAGGGAACGAGGGGAGAGATGGCGGAGGCGTTTGGGTGGAACAGAGTGGTGTGCAGGGCTGAAAAACCCACAGCCTGCACTGACCAATTAGGACAGACACTCCCCCGGGGACGCCTGTTGTTTTCACAGCATCAAATTGACATTGGCCTGGCGCCATTTTAGCTAAAGCCACACATCTCACAACTGGATCATCATCAACCCACCTCACTACTATAGTTTAATCTTAATTATGGTTGTGGAAATAGACTTTGCATTGAGCCAAACACTGCACCTTGCCATCAATGAGGTGAAATAATTATAACTGCACTATACAGAATTTGCACTATGTAAACCTCTCCATATATACAGTATATCCCCTATGTAAATTGTATGTCCTCACTGTAAATCAGCTTATACCCCAGAGTTGTATCTTTACTGTATTTATATTGTATATTCTGTATGTTGACTTTGTGTCTGTTTGTACATTGTCTATTGCTGGCAGCACCTATTCACTACGTCAAATACTGGGTATGTTTAAATGTTCTTAGCGTATAAAGTTATTCTGATTCTTCTGATTATACAGAGGGGAGATTTACTTTACATATTAATTTTGTCAATATAATTCCTCTCACACTCCATGACAGCCCCTCCCCTCCAATGTTCCTGGGAGCCCTCCCTGTCATACATACAGATGTAGGATCTTAACTTGAGCCAGTTTGCTACAGCAGGAAAATAATCCTGCAGCAACAGGAAATGTTCATGGGTTATAATTAATGGACATTTTTGTAGGGGTTGATACATTGTTCATAAGGCAGAATCAACTCTGAAATTTCAATGTGGAAATTACAAACTTCAGAATCCTTTTTAAACCTCAAATACACTACAATTGGCATTACTGGAAAGTTCTCCTGCAACAGGATGATCAAATTAAGATCCTACATCTGTACATACCTCTCCTGAGGTGCTTCTTCTTAGTCTTGCGGCAGATGCCATTGACCCCGGGCACAGGCTTCATGTCACTCTTGTTGATGGGCGGTGGGTGCATGATGGGTTTAGGGGCCCGGGTCAGACACACAGGCAGGCCAGCAGCACACATCAGGATACCTGTCATACCTGGCACACACACACATACATACAGGAAAGAAAAAGCCATGTTGGTTTAGTATTACGAGTAAGAATGGATGCGCAAACTAAAGCACTCATGTTCATGCAGAATATGTGAATATTTTTTTATTTTCATTGCAAAAGAGAAGAAAAATAGAACCATTACCTGCAATTGCTGGGTGAACTGGTCCAGAGCCAGTCAGGTTCTTAACAGGGAGGGCCGGGACCCTGCAGAGAAAAAAACGTCCAATATGAAATCATCAGGTTTTCAAAAGACTAAAACATAATGACATTTCACTGTTATAAAGTACTGTACATTCTCAGTCAGAATGGTGACACTTACACAAGTGTAGAATATGTCGCCATAGTGCGAAAGAGTCCATGATCACGTCACGTGTCCTAGATAGCAACTACACCACAAACAAGACAGCCTGACTCATCAACAGTCACTCCTGTACCAGAGCATGATTCAGAATGACACTTAGGGAGCATGTACTCACATACACACACACACTCCACAAAGGACAAACACTGTTGTTTACTCGCAAAGACATCTAAATTAGGAA
This sequence comes from Thymallus thymallus, assembly GCA_023634145.1. Classification (NCBI taxonomy): domain Eukaryota; kingdom Metazoa; phylum Chordata; class Actinopteri; order Salmoniformes; family Salmonidae; genus Thymallus; species Thymallus thymallus. The sequence goes on along the minus strand of CM042402.1, from coordinate 23,131,895 downwards.
GTGCTAGAAAGCTGTGCACAAAGCATGTGGGTCATGGTGAGCTTGTGTGAGTGTGTGTTGGTAAGTCCCTTTTAAGAAACCACGGCCTCAGCTCCAGTCTGGTAATGGAGTGCCCTCCCACACATGGCAGACCAGGCTGCAGGGAAAGGTCACATGTCAGAGGAGCTAGGGTTAGAGACCGCAGGCTGAGCTTCTTTTGCGGCTGCTTCTGTTACTCTTTGCGCAGAGAAAATAACTGATCTACTGTGATGGAGAGGACCACATGGAAGAAAGTAATTTTGACGTCAACACAGCCAAAACAGTATAGCGCTTACGCAATGATTGCAATGAAAGAAGAGCAGCTTTGATGATTAAATTATTATCCTGTATTAACTTACACAGTATTTCAGTGCATGCAAGAAGCATGTCAATGAATTACAGTAGAATAATAAAATGTTCTTACTTTCCCCAAAGGTTTTATGTAACGTTAATACCACTGATCTAAAAGATCCCTTCCCCTAATGGCATCTATGACTATGTGCTCCACATTAAATCAGCCCCTCCCACCGGCTTCTCTCTCCATCTCGGTCTCTCTCCTCCATGGACAGGCAGTGTCCAGGACCCTTAGCACAGTATCTCTTCAGCACCTCGACCACAAATCCCTAACGAAAGGCCACTTTGATGTGAGTAGACCCTGTGTTTCTCTGCCAGGGGAGCCCTTCAATGAGCGCTACAGAATTAACAAAGGCCCACATGTCCTAGACACTCTGGGTCTGATCTGCCTTATCTCCACTCACTCTCAGGGGAACTAGTGTAGTGGTATGCAGGCTAGGCTACATAGTGGAGTAGAGATATGAAGCTGTGGCCAGGACAAGGTCAGCTATCTGGGTAAGGGCTATACCATAGCATGATGCATGTCAGACAGCTGTGTGCATGTATGGCCCATGTATGCTCAGGATTCCTCCCTATATTTAAACATGCACTTACAGTATCTCAAATCAAGTGTGCCTGCCTCTTGAAACATGTATAATTCTGGAATTTCATGGAGGGAGTTTGTGATTAATCAACACATTTTCACCAGGAGAGAGCAACATACAACAGAGCCCTTGGCCCTGTCACACACACATGCATACACACACGCTAGTGCACACAGGATGCATCTTGAGACAGTGGAAGTGTAACAGCATTTGTAAACATAATGTTTTAACACCATGAGATCATTCAACCATATAAACTTGTGTTGCACAAAAACAGGATTACTTGCTACATTTAATTCTAAATATGGGAAGCGAGTAACTCCAACTTTAAGCTTTCAACAATAACTTTTAGTTATTCTTAGAACCACCTGGTCCACACTTGCAAACATTAAAAGTAAACTTTTTCTCGGTCTCAAAATAAAAAAAATCAGAAAACGTTTCTTGACCATGGGATAACCTGGCAGTTAGCCCTATGAAAACGCCATGATTATTTCCTGTAATAAATTCTTCAATCAGCCAACCAATATCCACCAACCAATGGCATTTCTTAAAATAGGTCAACTTGGCCACCAGAGGGATATTTTCAACCCCAAACTGGAAGGCCCAAAAAATTGTCAGACTCAAGTCACCCAAGTCATAGACTGCTGTCTCTGCTACTTCACGGCAAGCGGTATTGGAGAGTCAAGACTCGGACAAAAGCCTCCTCAACAGCTTCTACCACCAAGATGTAAGACTGCTGAACAATTAGTAAAATGGCCACCCGGACTACTCACTGTTTATTATCTATGCATAGTCACTTTACCCCTACCTACATATACAAATTCTCTCGACTGACCTGTACCCCCGCACATTGACTCGGTACCGGTACCCCCTGTATATATCCTCGTTATTGTAATTTTTTTGTGTTAATTTTTAGTTTTACTTTAGTTTATTTAGTAAATATTTTCTTAACTCTTTCTTGAACCGCATTGTTGGTTAAGGACTAGTAAGTAAGCATTTCACGATAAGGTCTACACCTGTTGTATTTGGCAAATACAACAAATACAATTTGATTTGAATGCAGTGTTTGGTTTTCACCAGACATGACGGGACCCATGTCGTCCAAAAAGTTCCACTTTTGACTCATCTGTCCATAAAACATTTTTCCAGGAGTCTTGACGATCATCCAGGTGCTTCCAGGGGAATTTGGGCAAACTTGAGTCAACTTCTTGGACGACATGGGTCCCGTTATGTCCAAACACTGCATTCCATAGTAAGAACATTATACCAACGATCAAATATGGAGGTGGCAATGTGATGGTTTGGCGATGCTATGCTGCCTCAGGACCTGGACAACTTGCCATCATTGAAGGAAGCATGAATTCAGCTATGTATCAGAAAACTCTCCAGGAGAATGTCAGGCAGCGCAGCTGGGTCATGCAGAGCAGCTGGGTCATGCAGCAAGACAATGATCCAAAACACAGATGTTTTTCAATGGCCTAGTCAAAGTCCAGACCTAAACCCGATTGAGATGTTGTGACAGGACCTGTAAACAAGCAGTTCATGCTCGAAAACTCACAAATGTCACCGAGTTAAAGCAGTTCTGCATGGAAGAGTGGGCCAAAATTCCTCCACAGTGATGTAAAAGACTGATCAACTACATGAAACGTTTGGTTGCAGTCGTTGCGGCTAAAGGTGGCACAACCCGTTATTGAATGCAATTACTTTTTCACAAAGGAGTATTGAGTATTGCAGAAAAATGAAATAAGTATCACATTTTTGTGTTATTTGTTCATTCAGGATCCATTCATTTAATATTAGGTTTTGGTTGAAGATCTGATAACATTCAGGGTGTAATCTGTAAGCATATGTAAGTAGGGTTACAGTATCTCTCTTATTCTCTGCTCTGCTCTTTATCATTGACCTGTTTCAGGGAAAGGGCCGTCTCTGGGGCCAGTGACCTGGTACTTCCTGCATGCTGGGGCTATGTCTGGGGTTCATGCGATGGGCCACGGCTGACCTACATCCCCCCTCCGCTCCTCTCACTCTGTGGGCAGGGACATGGGCACGAGTCCACAGTTGGACGCCAAGTTGCACACATAAAAGCCTCACAGTCACTCCTAAGATCTACTGATCATTTAGCTGTATTTTCATCTATTATTAAAACTGGTGTTCAGATTTGATCAGGAGGTAGTACCTTACAAATTAACAGTATATGGACACATTTTCACTTAAAACAATACCATAGGAGTGTTCTGGTATTCCACTTACAGACCCAGTAACCTCTATCTCTTTCACTCCATCAACCCTTATCACTCTTCATCCACCGTTCCCTTTTCTCTGTCCTGTCTACCCCTCCTTTCCTCCATCCCTCTCTTCTCCTCTATTCCTTCTCCTCCAAGACTGACTCTCCAGCCTGACTTGAGCAGGAATTAATTAGGCTGAGAGCAATGTGATTTCCTCCGGATACAGAGACCAAATCAGGCCCAGTTACATTAAGTGCTGACTGAGCCCTTATATCTCCTCGTCTGTTTATCATGCACCAGAAAGACAGGGGGAGGAGGAGGAGAGGAGAAAACTCCAGAAGTGCTTAATCGCATATTGATGTGGTGGAGGACTGGGAGAGGAAGGCAGACCCTGCCCCCGGCTATGCCCAGGGGAAGAGAACAACATGAGTAATGCACTTTACAAAGCACCCCCAAAACAGACAAATAAGCAATAATGACACAGAGCATCTCTTACATAGCATCGGTTTGGTCTGGATGGGCCTTCATTATTTATTCAGTTATTTCTCATTTAATTCTATCTAATGGAGACAGGGCTGAGACAGGGCTGGGGGGTCTAGTGGAGAGCAGAGAAGGATAGGCTACACTCACGACTGTGTAATCCCTGCTTCGTACACTGGCTTCCTCTCATCAGATAGCTAGCTCTGCTCTCCAGTCTGAACAGAGGACAACATTGTTTATAATAACTTAACACAAGGCGCCAAAACAAACCCTACTAATTCAACCAAGGGCAGAGACAACTGCTGGGCAACTGCATAGTAAAGTACTATAGCCATCTTTAGTACATAGAGATAAAGTAAAACTAACATTTCCTGTCCGACAGCACAAAGCCTTAAACCTAAAAACAGGTTTTTAGGTTTTTTATTTATTATAAATAAAAAAACGGAAATATCATATTTACATAAGTATTCAGACCCTTTACTCAGTACTTTGTTGAAGCACCTTCGACAGCGAATACAGGCTAGAGTCTTCTTGGGTATGAATCTACAAGCTTGGCACACCTGTATTTGGGGAGTTTCTCACATTCTTCTCGCTAGATCCTCTCAAGCTCTGTCAGGATGGATGGGGAGCGTCACTGCACAGCTATTTTAAGGAATGACACAAGTATTGGTCTCCGCAAAGTTTGCTGCCTCAGTGTTGATGATGGCAATTTGCATATACTCCAGAATGTCATGAAGAGTGATCAGATGAATTGCAAAGTCCCTCTTTGCCATGAAAATGAACTTAAAACATTTACGTACCATACGGTCATGCTGCTTCAACAGCTCAATAGGGTTGAGATCCGGTGACTGTGCTGGCCACTCCATTATAGACAGAATACCAGCTGACTGCTTTATCCCTAAATAGTTATTGCATAGTTTGGAGCTGTGCTTTGGGTCATTGTCCTGTTGTAGGAGGAAATTGGCTCCAATTAAGCGCCGTCCACAGGGTATTGCATGGCGTTGCAAAATGGAGTGATAGCCTTCCTTCTTCAAGATCCCTTTTACCCTGTACAAATCTTCCACTTTACCACCACCAAAGAACCCCCAGACCATCACATTGCCTCCACCATGCTTGACAGATGGTGTCAAGCACTCCTCCAGCATCTTTTCATTTGGTCTGCGTCTCACAAATGTTCTTCTTTGTGATCCGAAAACCTCAGACTTAGATTTGTCTGTCCAAAACACTTTTTTTCCAATCTTCCTCTGTCCAGTGTCTGTGTTCTTTTGCCCATCTTAATCTTTTATTTTTATTGGCCAGTCTGAGATATTGCTTTTTCTTTGCAACTCTGCCTAGAAGGCCAGCATCCCAGAGTCGCCTCTTCACTGTTGACGTTGAGACTGGTGTTTCGCGGGTACTATTTAATGAAGCTGCCAGTTGAAGACTTGTGAGGCGTTTCTCAAACTAGAGACACTAATGTACTTGTCCTCTTGCTCAGTTGTGCACCGGGACCTCCCACTCCTCTTTCCATTTTGTTTAGAGCCAGTTTGCACTGTTCTGTGAAGGGAGTAGTACACAGCGTTGTACGAGATCTTCAGTTTATTTGCAATTTCTCACATGGAATAGCCTTCATTTCTCAGAACAAGAATAGACTGACGAGTTTAAGAAGAAAGTTCTATGTTTCTGGCCATTTTGAGCATGTAAATCGAACCCACAAATGCTGATGCTCCAGATACTCAACTAGTCTAAAGAAGGACAGTTTTATTGCTTCTTTAATCAGCACAACACATGTCAGCTGTTCTAATTGCAAAATGGTTTTCTAATGATCAATTAGCCTTTTAAAATGATACACTTGGATTAGATAACACAACGTGCAATTGGAACACAGGAGTGATGGTTGCTGATAATGGTCCTCTGTACGTCTATGTAGATATTCCATAAAAATAAAAATCTGCCGTTTCCAGCTACATTAGTCATTTACAACATTAACCATGTCAAAAACAATGGACAAAAAAGTTTTTCTTTAAAAAAGAAGGACATTTCTAAAGTGACCCCAAACTTTTGAACGGTAGTGTATATAAATACAAATTCTTCCGCTGCTCTGTCATTCGCTACATAGTGTAATCTGAGACTGCCATCATGGAAGTCGTTTGTGATGACAAGGCGCACGAGTGGCATTGTACAAATCAAAGTCATCAGCGATTGGATTGTCTCTAACGAATCAGAATACTTTTCAACCCATCGGTTTCTAGACCAATCAGGCCACCCCGGGTATTCGGTGAAGGGTCGGGGAGGTTCTCAGATCTAGACTCATTGTGGAGAAGAAACTAACATCCTTGGGCATGGCGTAGCATTTGGTCGGAGCAAGGAGTCTGGGTAGCCGAGCCAAGTGCATTTTGCACTACATTTGCACACTCTGTATATAGATTCTCTATTGTGTTATTGACTGTACGTTTGTTTATTCTCATGTGCAAGCTCTACTCCACCTCTGATAATCATGACTACATTACAACAACAATGTTCGAGGAGAGTGAGACTAAGCCTGAAATTATCCAGGAGTAAACTAGCTCATTAAACTACATTATAAATATCTACATCAGTGGTCACCAACCGGTCGATCGCGACCGACTGGTCGATTACCAAGGCATTCCTAGTCGATCGCTAAACATTTCTGTAAAAAACCCAATGATAGAGCCTTGTGTTCCTATTTCTTTTATTTGTCTAGGGCTGTTGGCGGTAGGTGCACCCGATTCAGCTACCCTGCGTGCCGGGTAGACAAACTGTTGCCATTTTGAACCATTTCATGTGTCTGAAGGTACAAACTCTGCCTTCCCAGCGGGCCCGGAGAGACAAATCAAGTGCACTATAGGCCTTCTGCTGGCCAATCGGATGGCTCAGATTACCATGTCGGCAGTAACGTTACAGGCATAAAAGAAAGCTACAGCAAAGTTGATACTGTGAGATTTCAAAACATTTAATAACATGTCTAGAGAGACTGTCAACGAATACAGCAAAGAGCTGCAGTTTGTATGAGTGAGTTCATGTATAAGTTCTTACTCAGCACTGTCAACACTTTGTATTCAACAAACGTGTGTTCTTCCTATTTCCACTTAGCGCTACAAGAAGCACTGCAGCAGTAATGAATGAGTAGGACAGTGTAGCGATTGGCTTGTGTTGTTGTTACTATTAATTCAATTCAATTCAGCAGCTTGGGTCTTTAAAAAAAAAAAATGGCCCAAACAATAATGCATTGGCAGGACAATTCAAGCAAAGCCAATGAGGCGATAATGTATTGTGTTTATAGATTTACTACACAAACCTCATTGCTACAGTACATTTTTTAAGTCATGTAAAAAAAAAATCAGAGCGGTAGATCTCGGTTTGCATTTTGACTCAGAAAGTGATCTTGACTCAGAAAAGGTTGATCTACATGTTATCACAAGGTTATTATTTCAACTGCATTCTTTGTCATTGGTGATAGCTTACAATGTGTATGGATGTGTAATATAGCACCTGCCTACTACCGGCATGTGTGAAATTCATCCTGCACAGTGCTGCGGAACATTTACTATGGGAGAAAATTACTGCAACATCAGATAAAAGGCATGTTTTATTTTAAACTATTTCACACCATCCACCCTGAATGAGTGGGTTTCAAAATCAGCACAGAGAACAGAAAAGACGCAGTGTGTTTATGAGGTAGTTATAGGGTGTATAAAAAGTAATATTTGGGTGTGGGTGTGTGAAAAAAAAAACCTGAACTGTTTTTATTCAGCGTGGGTTTCTGTGTTATCTGTCTGCAATGCACTGGTGGGAATGTGTGAGGGTGTTCACGTGTCTGTGTTGTTAACCACACCCATCCTGTGTGTGTAGAGCCACTCGCCTGGGAAATGTTGCTCTCCACCTCAACCCTCTCTTTTTCTCGCTCTGTCTCTCTCCATTTTCTCTGTCTTCTCCCACAGCCTCTCACAGCTCCCTCCCCTACTGCACAGAGGTGAGAAACGAGCACTCCATCCACTCCAGCCCTCTGATTTGATAGGACCCTTAAAAATCACTACAGGGGTTCTCAGCTGTCACACACACACACACACACACACACACACACAATAACACACTATTGCCTGCCATGAACTGCCAACATCACATATTCCCTTACACAGAACTAGGCCTGGCGAAGTCAGTGTGTCTGCCTGAAGGACAGTATCATTTTAATATATACTGTCTAACTGTGTCTCTCCCCATAAGCTGTGAAAGGGAAATGTAATGAAATGAGATCACCAAAGGGTTTATTTTAGTAAAGAAAACAGGATAGGAACTGCGGTATTGGTTACAGTTCTAGACACTACTTTCCTTTAGTTCCCTTCACTAAATTGCTCTCGGGTCAGATCGCTCAGCTCAAGCTCCCATTTTTCCTTTATCCATTATTCATCTCTCCCCAGTGTCTGCCTACATGGCAAATGGGTTTCCACAGCTACATGGGAGCACAGCTTTACACATACACACACACAGTCTTACACTCCCACAACAACACACCTTCACACACACAAACAACAGAAAAACCACCCCAAAAATACACATACAGTGTAGCTTACTGTGTTGTAAAAAGTAACTGGGTAAAATTATTGGCATGGAGCAGAAAACAGCTATTCGGAGTCTACTGAGGCAAGTGTAAGCGTGATATCCAGGACAACTATGCTAAGATTTAAATGTAGAGCAGAACAGTTCCCCACACTCCCCAGTGCAGAGAGAGAGAGGTAGAGAGAAGAGATGAAACAAGAGAAAGAGCAGATAAGCGATAAGAAGAGAGAGACGAGAGAGGCAGCTGAGGCTGTAGAGCTGTCAATGCATCCAGGACCTGCAGCTCCCTCTGCAGAACCATTGATCACCCAGTTAACAAGAGGTGCAGTACATCAGCAGACACACAACAGAGATAAGAGAGAGAGAGAGAGAGAGAGAGAGAGAGAGGTTTCCCATGACAATAAACCCCCTTGAATTGAATTGAGAGAGGAGAGAGAGAGAGAAAAAGAGAGAGAGGGAGAGAGAAAGAGACATAATGTGATGCAACACAACGCACCAGATACATGCACTGTATATGTCAGCATAGGTATTGTAAAGATGTATGGTACAGTACAGTCGTGGCCTAACGTTTTGAGAATGACAAGTATTTCCACAAAGTTAGCTGCCTCAGTGTTGATGATGGCAATTTGCATATACTCCAGAATGTCATGAAGAGTGATCAGATGAATTGCAATTAAATTGCAAATACCCTTTTTGCCATGAAAATGAACTTAATCCCCAAAAATAATTTCCACTGCATTTCAGCCCTGTCACAAAAGGACCAGCTGCCATCATGTCAGTGATTGTCTCGTTAACAAAGGTGAGAGTGTTGACGAGGACAAGGCTGGAGATCACTCTGTCATGCTGATTGAGTCAGAATAACAGACTGGAAGGTTTAAAAGGAGGGTGGTGCTTGAAATCATTGTTCTTCATGGTTAACCATGGTTACTTGCAAGGAAACACGTGCCGTCATCATTGCTTTGCACAAAAAGGGCTTCACAGGCAAGGATATTGCTGCTGGTAAGATTGCATCTAAATCAACCATTTATCGGATCATCAAGAACTTCAAGGAGAGAGGTTCAATTGTTGTGAAGAAGGCGTCAGGGCGCCCAAGAAAGTCCAGCAAGCGCCTGGACTGTCTCCTAAAGTTGATTCAGCTGCGGGATCGGGGCACAGTGAGGCGAAGACTTTTGGAGGATGGCCTGGTGTCAAGAAGGGCAGCAAAGAAGCCACTTCTCTCCAGGAAAAACATCAGGGACAGACTGATATTCTGCAAAAGGTACAGGGATTGGACTGCTGAGGACTGGTGTAGTCATTTTCTCTGATGAATCCCCTTTCCGATTGTTTGGGCCATCCGGAAAACACCTTGTCCGGAAAAGACAAGGTGAGAGTTACCATCAGTTCTGTGTCATGCCAACAGTAAAGCATCCTCAGACCATTCATGTGTGGGGTTGCTTCTCAGCCAAGGGAGTGGGCTCACTCACAATTTTGCCTAAGAACACAGCCATGAATAAAGAATGGTACCAACACATCCTCCGAGAGCAACTTCTCGCAACCATCCAAGAACAGTTTGGTGATGACCAATGCCTTTTCCAGCATGATGGAGCACCTTGCCATAAGGCAAAAGTCATAACTAAGTGGCTCGGGAAATAAAACATCGACATTTTGGGTCCATGGCCAGGAAACTCCCCAGACCTTAATCCCATTGAGAACTTGTGGTCGATCCTCAAGAGGCGGGTGGACAAACAAAAACCCACAACTTCTGACAAACTCCAAGCATTGATTATGCGAGAATGGCCTGCCATCACTCAGGATGTGGCCCAGAAGTTAATTGACAGCATGCCAGGGCGGATTGCAGAGGTCTTGAAAAAGAAGGGTCAACACTGCAAATATTGACTCTTTGCATAAACTGAATGTCATTGTCAATGCAAGCCTTTTACACTTATGGAGTACTTGTAATTATACTTCAGTGTACCTTAGTAACTACTGACATAAAGATCTAAGAACACTGAAGCAGCAAACTTTGTGGAGACCAATACTTGTGTCATTCTCTGCACTTTTGGCCACGACTGTAGACAGATAGACAGACAGAGCGAGGTGGTATTTTTTTAATTTTAAACTTTCAAATTGCTTTCATCTATTGTCATCTCATTGAAAAAGCAATCTATAGACTAACTGAATGTCTAACGTTCATATTAAAAAAGTGATGTGGCTTTGGTTTGCAAATCTACAGTGGAATGTGATCAAAATTAATCATTGACATCATGGTTACCCTGGTGGGATGGCTCCTCTAGCAGTGACCATGGAAATGCGCTGGGTGCCCGGCCGGTTCAGGTTGTTCTGCCCGTTGATGATGACATGGTGGACGTGGGAGTGTGCATAAGTGTGGGAGTGGCCATGTGCGGGTGGAAGGGACGGCAGTGCCGGGGAACAAGGGAAGTTTGCACTAGACAGGGGCAGTTGCACCTGTTCAGCTTTAGCTTGGCCACCTCCTGCACTTATGTTGTTATGCTGTATGTTGTTGCTCCCAGCACCAGAGGTGGGGGACCAGAGGGTGGTTCCAGCGAAGGTGTTACTCTGTCGTACCACATTGAGCGTGCCTGTGGCCCCTGGGGCTCCTGCAGCCCCCCCGTACAGCTTACGGCGCTGAGAGGCCAGGATGGCGTTGGAGGCGGCCCGCGTGCTGTTGACTAGAATGCACTGCTGGCAGGAGCATGGTTGGCCGGAGCTGGCGCCCACAGGCCAAGACTGGGACTTGGGGATGGAGCCCATGATGAGAGGGTAGGCTAGGTCCATGCGTCGGCGCAGGCGACGTTTCCTCTGGCTCTGCCGGTTGGTCTGGGCCATGCTGTTGAAGTCAATGAGGTAGCAGAAGCCCAAAGAGGTCAGGTCCAGCCAGGGGTGCTGCTTCTCATAGGCATTCTGGATTGTCACACAGATCTCCATGTCGTAGGGCGTCCAGGAGCCACTGTCGTTCTCCCACTCCCACACCACACCCTTCCCCGGGGCTGATGACGGCTCATAGAAGTTCCTGTGGACCGGCCTCATGGTACCTGGAGGGAGAATGAGAGAGGATAGGAGGTCAGAGTAACTACTGTACGTATCCATCATAGATGATTCACTTACCAAGATCTGAAATCACCTTTCGCTTAAATAATCATGCATTTAAATGTATAACTCATTGAATAAATTGGCCAAGCATGCTTCAAAATCAAAAAGTAACCCAGATTCTAATGTGAAAATGACAGTCATCATTTTCTACATGTCTCTGTGTTGAGGAAGAACAAGGGGAGGGCGGAGGGGGAGGAGGGAGACAGAGGTGTACCTCTGCCCTTGTGCTGATGGCCCCTCAGCCCCCACCCCTATTATAACACAATTACTGTGGTCACATGGGAAATCAGGACACATCTCCCCATTCATCTCCTGCCTGCTATGCGGCACACCAGCAAGGGTATCCAGGTTCTACGGCTAGGACCACCACCACCCTTCCCCCATTTCATTTAACGGCTTAATGCACACTCCCTTGCAGTGGAGCACCGGGGTGATGATGGGAGGAAGGACGTGTGTGGTGGGGGGAAAGGCTGGCGTAAAAAGGCTGTGCCCCCCCACCCCCCCCACCCAGCCATACAGCAAAGCATCACTGGCACCAGAGAATAAAGCGCACCAGCAAAATCAGCAGCGCTGACCTTGAATCCCTGCCGCAAACTGTGCTAAAGGACTTGGCAGCTCATTTCATTTGGAAGGCTGATGAGAACCTCTGCACATAGACACATAGCCAGCTGACTCTCTCACTCACCTCCCCAGGAAGTCAGTCATCCATTCCTTCACCCATTCTCCCTGCCTCAGTAGCCTATTGATTGACTTTCAATTTGATCCACATATTACTTCCCATGCCTGATGTTAGGATAAAACTCAACAATTCACACTCACTCACTCACTCATAGCTACCACTGTTTCATCCATTCAATTAGCTCACTCACTGCATCACTTATTCACTGATTCACTCCTGACTACCAATTACTCATCCAGCATGTTGATTTGCAGTAGTATACCCAGAGCCTCAGGTGGAGATAGAGGATGAGACGGAGTGCACTTTAATGATGAACAGCTCCTCTACAGAGTAGGCTTTTATCACTTAGTGTTCTCTCCTGTGGGATACATTAACATGCAACAGACAAACACTCTCTCTTTCTCCCTGTTAGGCTGTGTGTGTGTCTGTGGTCTCAGACCCAATCAATGGATGTGCAGTAGCACCACACTCTCTTGTTAAACGGTGAGTTAACACTAGCCTTATAAATATTTGATTGTGTGGAGACTATTTAGCTGGGCATCAATTTAGCTTCACCAAACAAAGATAAACATAAGGCCCTATAAAAATTCATCAATTTTCTCCAAAGTTTGGTTTTCTCTGTTTTGTTATTCCATTTCCCCTATTTTTTCAGGTTTTCACAAAAAAAAAGTCCACAACAATACTTAAACCACATAAGGAGACCACTTTTGAGGTCTGGGATTTTTTATTTTATTTACATTTTTGGGTGTAGAAACCCTTTAATTCCAGTGTGCACCAGCAAAAGGCTGTTGTTTAGCAGGTGTTTACAAAACAAATACCAACTGGATTGACGCAAATAATCATATAATTCTGCCAGGTAAGCATAAGCTACTTTGTAGTTAACATTTAACTGAGAAGGTTTTTGGGAAAGCCTTTCCATCTACCAGAAGACTTTTCATCAGCGTTATGGCACACCGCACATACACAGATAGGGGATTCTCATTGCCTCTTCAGAAAATTGCAGGACATACGAATCACTGATGCATTCTGTTCATGTCTTATGATAAACGTTGGCAAATTAATAAATGTTCAATATATTTAGTTGATTCCCTACTAAGTTCAATGCATTTTTATTCTTTATTTTGTTGAATTCCGTTTTAAATGTCTGGATTCTGTCCACGTTCTGTTTCCCAGATTTTATAGGGCACTATTAACATTCACTTCCTTTAAGAGACAATTAGGTATTCATAGGCCATAATGGAAGCTAATGTAGAAAACATAAACAACATTGCTAAAATATATTCTATAAATAGTGACATGCCCAAATGGAGATTTGATTGGAAATCATGTTACCCTGGTTAGTACAGATAATTACTTCAACAGGATATGATGTAGGACCATGACATTCCCATGAGGAATAACACCTCACCGGGGGCCAACTTCTGAATAGATTACCCCTCCTATTCCAGACCATAAATCATATACCTCACATATAAACCCCAGGATATAACCTGTCAAAAGAAGAAACATGGGAATGTCGAAAAGACAAGAGCTAACCCTCTAGCTGAGGGACTTCTGAGGGACTGCACTGCTCTGACCTTCATTCTCTCCTTAAGGCCCTATCTAACCCCAGTCAATACCATAGCATAGAAATATGCACAGTAGACCAGATAGTAGACCAGATAATTGGCAGTGTATCAAATACTTGTTCTCCCCACTGTATATATATATATATATATATATACACACAGTGGGGAGAACAAGTATTTGATACACTGCCGATTTTGCAGGTTTTCCTACTTACAAAGCATGTAGAGGTCTGTAGTTTGTATCATAGGTACACTTCAACTGTGAGAGACGGAATCGAAAACAAAAATCCAGAAAATCACATTGTATGATTTTTAAATAATTAATTTGCATTTTATTGCATGACATAAGTATTTGATCACCTACCAACCAGTAAGAATTCCGGCACTCACAGACCTGTTAGTTTTTCTTTAAGAAGCCCTCCTGTTCTCCACTCATTACCTGTATTAACTGCACCTGTTTGAACTCGTTACCTGTATAAAAGACACCTGTCCACACACTCAATCAAACAGACTCCAACCTCTCCACAATGGCCAAGACCAGAGAGCTGTGTAAGGACATCAGGGATAAAATTGTAGACCTGCACAAGGCTGGGATGGGCTACAGGACAATAGGCAAGCAGCTTGGTGAGAAAGCAACAACTGTTGGCGCAATTATTAGAAAATGGAAGAAGTTCAAGATGACGGTCAATCTCCCTTGGTCTGGGGTACCATGCAAGATCTCACCTAGTGGGGCATCAATGATCATGAGGAAGGTGAGGGATCAGCCCAGAACTACACGGCAGGACCTGGTCAATGACCTGAAGAGAGCTGGGACCACAGTCTCAAAGAAAACCATTAGTAACACACTGCGCCGTCATGGATTAAAATCCTGCAGCGCACGCAAGGTCCACCTGCTCAAGCCAGCGCATGTCCAGGCCCGTCTGAAGTTTGCCAATGACCATCTGGATGATCCAGAGGAGGAATGGGAGAAGGTCATGTGGTCTGATGAGATAAAAATAGAACTCCACTCGCCGTGTTTGGAGGAAGAAGAAGGATGAGTACAACCCCAAGAACACCATCCCAACCGTGAAGCATGGAGGTGGAAACATCATTCTTTGGGGATGCTTTTCTGCAAAGGGGACAGGACGACTGCACCGTATTGAGGGGAGGCCATTTTTTGAGGCTGAAAATCCGTATTGCCCAGCGACAGCCCCGAAACCTGAAGGATCTGGAGAAGGTCTGTATGGAGGAGTGGGCCAAAATCCCTGCTGCAGTGTGTGCAAACCTGGTCAAGAACTACAGGAAACGTATGATCTCTGTAATTGCAAACAAAGGTTTCTGTACCACATATTAAGTTCTGCTTTTCTGATGTATCAAATACTTATGTCATGCAATAAAATGCAAATTAATTACTTAAAAATCATACAATGTGATTTTCTGGATTTTTGTTTTAGATTCCGTCCCTCACAGTTGAAGAGTACCTATGATAAAAATTACAGACTTCTACATGCTTTGTAAGTGGGAAAACCTGCACAATCAGCAGTGTATCAAATACTTGTTCTCCCCACTGTATATATATATATATATATATATATATATATAGCGGGTGAAATAAGTATTGAACACGTCACCATTTTTCTCAGTAAATATATTTCCAAAGGTGCAATTGACATGACATTTTCACCAGATGTTGGTAACAACCCAAGTAATCCATACATACAAAGAAACCAAAACAAATACGTTCAGAAATTAAGTTGTGTAATAATGTGAAATGACACAGGGAAATGACACAGGGAGGTTCAAAAAGGCATGGAAAGCCAAGACAACAGCTGAAAGCTATCAGTAATTAAAAAGCAATCCAGCCCCCTGTCAGTGCAAAATAATATCAGCTGGTTCAGTCCCAACTGATGGCCTACAAAAAGGTCTCATTGCCAAGGTGTCACACAAGACACATCTCATGATGGGTAAAAGCAAAGAGCTGTCTCAAGACCTTCGCAACCTAATTGTTGCAAAACATAATGATGGCATTGGTTATAGGCGCATTTCTAAGCTTCTGAATGTTCCAGTGAGCACTGTTGGGGCCATAATACGGAAGTGGAAAGAATCATTTCACCATAAATTTGCACCTGGTCGAGGCAAATTTATGGTGAAATGATTGTCTTTCCACTTGGGTTGTTACCAACATCTGGTGAAACTTTCATGTCAATAGCACCTTTGGAAATATATTTACTGAGAAAAATGGTGACGTGTTCAATACTTATTTCACCCGCTGTGTATATATAATGGCTCCAGCCCAAAGACTGAGGCCGAGTTGTTGATGCTCTCCGTGCGACCCAGCCAACCCTCTATGCTCTTCCTGACAGGAAACGGCGAGAGACAGTGGTCACTTTCGGTCTGACCCTATGTGCCTTTGGCAGCGGTCTCTCCCTTCCCCCTAAGTCTCTCCTCCCCTCTCCCACGTCCCATCCTCCTCCCCCCTCCTCATGACATCCTCCAGCTGTCCTTGCCCAAAACAACAGAGGTCCCATTGGGTGAGGAGACGTGGCTGTGTCATGTATCACTGTGTCAAGCCTCACTGTGGGACTCTAACCCTAGCTCACACATGGAAAGGTGAGTTCAGGGTGAATTAAACTGTTAAGACTCTCATTCCACTAGTTGTGGGAAGCTTTGTGGCTTCCCGAAGATCTGTTCCCTCCCTGACAGAGTCTATCATTCTATCACTCTCTTTAATAGGGTTGTTTTGGTCTTGAGCTGAAGACAGGTCTGTCTGACTCGCTCCTCACAGAGCAGAGTGCTAGCAGGACTGTCCCCCGTCCTCTCTTCACTCTCCCATCTCCCGCTGATGCTAGCCTTCCCTTTCCCCTCCTGTCAATCCTGGCTAGTCACCAACTCTCTGACAAATTTTTCACATTTCCCACCCTGTCACTCATTGGCCACCATCCTGATCTTAGACAACACTGTTGTGGCCATATTACCAAGCACTCATGCTCTCACTAGTGCTGCACTAGACAGGCTGATGATAAGCCCCTCTATGCCCCGAGATACAGCCCCATTACGTATTCTAATAATTTACAAGCTTCTCCAATTCCCCCTGGGCCACCCTGAGCTTATTAAAAATATCTCCATGATTTCCTGTAACTACAGAGGAAGAGAGGCCAGTAACAGGTACACTGTGAGGCTGCTGAATGCTAGCTAGCTGAGTAGTATTTAACAGGAAGAGGCAAATATTTGTTGTATAACATGTAGGATCTTAATTAGAGGCAGTTTGCTACAGCAGGAAAATAATCTTGCAGCAAAAGGAAATGTGAATTACAAGTGTAATTCAAAGTGTAAATTACAAACATTAGAAGTTATCCTGCAACAGGGTGATCAAATCAAGATCCTACATCTGTACAGCAGCCAAACTGACTGGCAAGTGGTGAACACTGGTGCTGGGTCAGGTGCACTCTTTTTCTTACTAATATATCAGAACATAAGATTCATTATAGCTGTAACTTTCCTAAATCAGGGTTTGACATATACAAGCTTTTCCATTTTACTGCTGTAGGATATATAGTCATTTGGTACAGTTCATCGACCTAATTTCTAAATAAATGTTTATTGGGCTGTCCCCAGTTTGCACTTAAATGGATTTATTATCCTGGACATGCGAATATTGTATATCAGTGAACGCAGCGAATAAACAATAAATATTCCATTATGTGCTGCAACTATATACAGGCAATAAAGTAATTGAGGTAAACCCCACTAGCGCAGCTTGAAAGAAATACCACTTTCATCTCCTGAAAAAGGCCTCCACAAACAATTTACCCAAATCAGTTATGAGAGAACACACTGAACTAGGAGGGTGTCTATGAGATAAAACTGCATCCTCACTGTGAGATAAAACATCTAGGTCAAAGAGATCTGTTTTGAAGTAGTGAAAATACAAATCTCTAGGTATGCACCCATTAGGATTAGGACCCTTGAAACATATGGATGACATGCATACAGTATCAGCAAGCATGTTCACAGTAATAAAATAGATACATAAAAATGTTCTGTGATACTGTACTAGCGTTATACCAGCATGTCACTAACTCGTCTGAGGTCAGAGAGCTATGTAATAATGAAGGCAGTGTGGTATGTGTAGCTGGCTTGAGAATGTTACTGGCTACAACATACTACTCCTCACCATCCTATCCCACCCAAGCTCCCTCAAACCTAATGACCCAGATCACTTTAACAAAGCTAATTTCTATACTGCTGAGCCAGCAGTTTTGACATAATAATGCAGATCTTAGCTATAAGGGAGCCATGGTGATGGGAAGCAACCTAGAATCCCTACAGCAACAGCCTTCTCCTCTCTCTAGCCCACGTGATGGATGAAGGGTGAAAAGGTTCAGGTGGTTGGGATGAGAGGAAGAGGCTGGCGGGGGAGGGTTGATGATATTGAGGTGGTTGGGAGGAGAGGAAGAGGCTGGCGGGGGAGGGTTGGTGATATTGAGGTGGTTGGGAGGAGAGGAAGAGGCTGGCGGGGGAGGGTTGGTGATATTGAGGTGATTGGGAGGAGAGGAAGAGGCTGGCGGGGGAGGGTTGGTGATATTGAGGTGATTGGGAGGAGAGGAAGAGGCTGGCGGGGGAGGGTTGGTGATATTGAGGTGATTGGGAGGAGAGGAAGAGGCTGGCGGGGGAGGGTTGGTGATATTGAGGTGATTGGGAGGAGAGGAAGAGGCTGGCGGGGGAGGGTTGGTGATATTGAGGTGGTTGGGAGGAGAGGAAGAGGCTGGCGGGGGAGGGTTGGTGATATTGAGGTGGTTGGGAGGAGAGGAAGAGGCTGGCGGGGAAGGTTTGGTGATATTGAGGTGGTTGGGAGGAGAGGAAGAGGCTGGCGAGGGAGGGTTGGTGATACGCAGGTGGTTGGGAGGAGAGGAAGAGGCTGGCGGGGAAGGTTTGGTGATATTGAGGTGGTTGGGAGGAGAGGAAGAGGCTGGCGAGGGAGGGTTGGTGATACGCAGGTGGTTGGGAGGAGAGGAAGAGGCTGGCGAGGGAGGGTTGGTGATACGCAGGTGGTTGGGAGGAGAGGAAGAGGCTGGCGAGGGAGGGTTGGTGATATTGAGGTGGTTGGGAGGAGAGGAAGAGGCTGGCGGGGGAGGGTTGGTGATATTGAGGTGGTTGGGAGGAGAGGAAGAGGCTGGCGGGGGAGGGTTGGTGATATGCAGGTGGTTGGGAGGAGAGTAAGAGGCTGGCGAAAGAGGGAGGGTTGGTGATATGCAGGTGGTTGGGAGGAGAGGAAGAGGCTGGCGAGTGAGGGAGGGTTGGTGATATGCAGGTGGTTGGGAGGAGAGGAAGAGGCTGGCGAGTGAGGGAGGGTTGGTGATACGCAGGTGGTTGGGAGGAGAGGAAGAGGCTGGCGAGGGAGGTAGGGAGGGTTGGTGATACGCAGGTGGTTGGGAGGAGAGGAAGAGGCTGGCGAGTGAGGGAGGGTTGGTGATATGCAGGTGGTTGGGAGGAGAGGAAGAGGCTGGCGAGTGAGGGAGGGTTGGTGATACGCATGTGATTGGGAGGAGAGGAAGAGGCTGGCGAGGGAGGGAGGGAGGGTTGGTGATATGCAGGGAGCTTCTCTGGTATAGAGTGGAATGAAATCAGGATGTCTCACTTTCTCTTAACCAGGCAAGCTTACAATGTGAATACTGCAGCAGAGCAGCACCCAATGACTCAGTCCTTCTAAAACAGGCTGTCAAACAAGACAAGGGGGGGAGGGTGGGGGCGGGGGAGTAGCAGAGCCCCCCCCCATCTCTACCCTCCTGCCCTGGGGAGAGGCCAGTTACAATGCACTTGTGCAGAGTTTGCAGTTATGGTGGTATCAAAAAATGATGTTCTCAAATTGAGTTAGTCTTGAGGTACCTGCCAGATATTGTACTGCAGCAATGCAACAGACCCTGAAACAACCCTCCAGACTGTGTGTGTGTGTGTCGTGACTGTCCTGTGTCAAGGTACTTCAGCTCTGTCAAGTGTACTCTCTTTTTCCTTCTCTGCCACCCCGTTGAGTGCATCACAAGTCGTCACGTCCACTTCACATGGCCACAAAGACAAAGCCCTTCATCAGGCAGCAGGTCTAGCAGGAGCCTGCATCGTTAGCACGTCACTGGGATGGGACACAGAGCCCCGGGCCTGGGGCGTCACAAAGACGCAGCCTACCACTGCCTCTCCGTAAGACACTGTCCAGACCTGCCACAGAGGATACAGCAAGCAGCCTTCTTGTTAGCAGAGCAGGGACTCTGCAATACTGTACTGTGTTAAGGTTGGTGGTGGCAGTACAGTACTCGGTTCCAGCCATTACAGATCGGTTCCAGCCATTACTATGAGACAGTCCTCCCCAATTAAGGTGCCACCAACCACCTGTGGAGCAGACAGCCTCTCACTCCACTCACTACAAGACAGAGTGACAAGCACACACAACCCCTCCACCACACCCCTGCCTGCTCCAAGCAGTATTTATCTATGTGACAGGATGATATTTCATGTCAGCCATCAGCCAGTTAACAAGCGTATAAGGCAGTTAAAATGGTTCGCCAGCTCAGCAGAAAGTCAATTGAGAGGCATACTAGTCTTTGGGGCCGTTGAGGGATGTTTGTGTACTCCCTTCTCAGCCTGAAGAAGAGCTGTACTAGCTACATGGAAATGCAAATGAAACACAAACTAATGGTTATGAGTCATTGGATATGACAATGCAATCACAGTGCAGTGCAATTCTTCTGACCGTAGACGCTCATAGGTGGATTTAATCAAGCCCCAGTGAGGTGATTCAATTGTTATGTACTGCATATCAAATAATACAATTCATGGAGTAACATTGTCACAATCCACTCTTGGCAAATATAGAAGATGAACAGATATAGCTGGTGTGGATATGGTGTACTTTTTCCTCCTGTGGGGGGATGATGCTTTGGTTGAGTGGACAGGCTAGTATCCCCTGTGCTGCTGAGACAGGGGTTTTTAAACCCTCTGGTTTACCCAGCCAGCTGCCAGACAGGCTCAGTGTCTGGCCTTATCAGTGAAAACTCTACATAAAAGCAAGGCATCACTTTGATTTCCTGTCTGTGCTGGTCAGCTTTGATCAGCTCTAACACGTCCAGGCAGTCAGAAGTGGTGTGATGTAGCAGGTCAGCAGGCTGGCAAGGCCACACTGTTCCCTCTGCAGAAAGATAGAGACAGAGCCGCACTGATTTATTGCTGGAACAACATGGCTGAAGAAAAATATTATATAGCACTCTTTTCTATGAACTTTGCAACCTACATCAACTGGAAATGTCTTGACACGGCAGCCTTTAACAAACATGGATGTCGTTGTCTTTTTAAAAAACTATCAAGGTTTAAATTATTCCATACTGTTCCAATCTGACTGACTGAGGAAATTAGGCCATTTTGATACAAAAAGGCATCTGTCCTGAATGAACTCTCTTCTGAGCCAGCAGGGTGTTTAGAGAAACAGGACAAGCTCAACCAGGTCTCCTGAAAATGGGAGAATGTGCTTGTTGAGGCTAAAAGTCCTATTCAGGCTCTAAATCAGGGTCATGTCTTCTCTAGGAAGTTAGTGTAGGAGGTGTAAGAGGCTTCATCCAGAACAAGTCCAGAGGGCTTCATCAAAGGGTAAAGCAGCGTAACAGTGTTACCTACAGAAGGGGTCAGAGCCTTTGGAGAAACTAATTTCACAAATCCAAAACTGCCCAACAAGCAGCTCAGGACATTTTTCAAAGTCAGCCTTTCTCTCTCGGGTGGGTCAGCCTAGTGGTACAGTGTGGAACATGAGGACTGAAAACCATCTGAAATATGAATGACTGGTGTTATAGAAGATTCCCGAGTATGGGATAACTGTCTTCTGTCTGTTATAGCCTTTAGCCTACATTGGTGCGAACTGTAAGCATTGTATTTTTAGTACAGTACAGGAAATGTATCATTACATATAGCTAGTGTACTCTGAATAGCTGGGGAGGATGCTTATTATTTCTCAAATTCCCTAACTGTTCCAAATGAAAAATATATACAGTGGGGAGAACAAGTATTTGATACACTGCCGATTTTGCAGGTTTCCCTACTTACAAAGCATGTAGAGGTCTGTAATTTTTATCATAGGTACACTTCAACTGTGAGAGATGGAATCTAAAACAAAAATCCAGAAAATCACATTGTATGATTTTTAAATAAGTAATTTGCATTTTATTGCAAGACATAAGTATTTGATCACCTACCAACCAGTAAGAAGTCCGGCTCTCACAGACCTGTTAGTTTTTCTTTAAGAAGCCCTCCTGTTCTCCACTCATTACCTGTATTAACTGCACCTGTTTGAACTCGTTAGCTGTATAAAAGACACCTGTCCACACACTCAAACAGACTCCAACCTCTCCACAATGGCCAAGGCCAGAGAGCTGTGTAAGGACATCAGGGATAAAATTGTAGACCTGCACAAGGCTGGGATGGGCTACAGGACAATAAGCAAGCAGCTTGGTGAGAAGGCAACAACTGTTGGCGCAATTATTAGAAAATGGAAGAAGTTCAAGATGACGGTCAATCTCCCTCGGTCTGGGGCACCATGCAAAATCTCACCTCGTGGGGCATCAATGATCATGAGGAAGGTGAGGGATCAGCCCAGAACTACACGGCAGGACCTGGTCAATGACCTGAAGAGAGCTGGGACCACAGTCTCAAAGAAAACCATTAGTAACACACTACGCCGTCATGGATTAAAATCCTGCAGCGCACGCAAGGTCCCCCTGCTCAAGCCAGCGCATGTCCAGGCCCGTCTGAAGTTTGCCAATGACCATCTGGATGATCCAGAGGAGGAATGGGAGAAGGTCATGTGGTCTGATGAGACAAAAATAGAAATTTTTGGTCTAAACTCCACTCGCCGTGTTTGGATGAAGAAGAAGGATGAGTACAACCCCAAGAACACCATCCCAACCGTGAAGCATGGAGGTGGAAACATCATTCTTTGGGGATGCTTTTCTGCAAAGGGGACAGGACGACTGCACCGTATTGAGGGGAGGATGGATGGGGCCATGTATCGCGAGATCTTGGCCAACAACCTCCTTCCCTCAGTAAGAGCATTGAAGATGGGTCGTGGCTGGGTCTTCCAGCATGACAACGTCCCGAAACACACAGCCAGGGCAACTAAGGAGTGGCTCCGTAAGAAGCATCTCAAGGTCCTGGAGTGGCCTAGCCAGTCTCCAGACCTGAACCCAATAGAAAATCTTTGGAGGGAGCTGAAAGTCCGTATTGCCCAGTGACAGCCCCGAAACCTGAAGGATCTGTATGGAGGAGTGGGCCAAAATCCCTGCTGCAGTGTGTGCAATCCTGGTCAAGAACTACAGGAAACGTATGATCTCTGTAATTGCAAACAAAGGTTTCTGTTCCAAATATTAAGTTGCTGCTTTTCTGATGTATCAAATACTTATGTCATGCATTAAAATGCAAATTAATTACTTAAAAATCATACAATGTGATTTTCTGGATTTTTGTTTTAGATTCCGTCACTCACAGTTGAAGTGTACCTATGATAAAAATTACAGACTTCTACATGCTTTGTAAGTGGGAAAACCTGCAACATCGGCAGTGTATCAAATACTTGTTCTCCCCACTGTATAATTCGGAGGGGAAAAAGTCTCTAGGTCATTATTTTGCAGATAATTAGAAGTTCTAGAAGCTATATTGATTTACACTGAACAAAAAAACATTAAAGAATACCTGCTCTTTCCATGACATAGACTGACAAGGTGAAAACTATGATCTCTTATTGATTTTACGTATTAAATCCACTTCAAATCAGTGTAGATGAAGGGGAGGAGACAGGTTAAAGAACGATTTTTAAGCCTTGAGACAATTGGGACAATGATTGTGTATGTTTGCTATTCAGAGGGTGAATGGGAAAGACAAAATATTTAAGTGCCTTTGATCGGGGTATGGCAGTAGGTGCCAGGCGCACCAGTTTGTGTCAAGAACCGCAATGCTACTGGGTTTTTCACGCTCAACAGTTTCCTGTGTGTATCAAGAATGGTCCACCACCCAAAGGACATCCAGCTAACTTGCCACAACAACTTGCCACAACTGTGAGAAGCATTGGAGTCAACATGGGCCAGCATCTCTATGGAATGTGTGTGTGTGTGGGGGGGGGGGGGGGCTGGTGTACTCAATGTATATTTCATGAGATGTAAGACAAAGTCCCCAAGAGAATACAATAAAGTAGAACTCAATGAAATGTATAATTGTATTATTCATCATATGGAAATGAACATGGTAATGTTCCATCTAACAGATTGAGCTGCAATGTGTGATCTTTGCTTTGCTTCAGATCTATCGTCTGTTCAGGCGTCCATATTAACTGGGAAACCATCTGCAGTGAAAACCCACACACATTTCAACCAGAGACAATACATCTCTCTGCTGCAACTCCCACTCCCTTTCACATTGACTAATGTCTCACAGACTGATAGCCAGTGTGAGGGACAGAAAGGTAGAGGGATTGGCGATTTCTTTGCCTGAAGACAATTCACCTTGAGACGTTAGTAACAAACCCCCTGAGAGTGTGTTAGCTGTCATTATTAATGAGACATCTGGAAAGTGAAGCCGCTCGGTGCTCCATGTGCCAAGAACACCTGGCCAATATTATTCACCTCACAGGCTGCGGCAGGATGTTTCTCCTGCTGGCCAGTCATAGGATTTGGAGTTTAACCAAGAACGGCAATTTAGAAGCACTTACAGGTGAAAGAGAGAAAGACTGAGATGAAGGAGAGAAAATGAGAGAGGAGAGAGACATTGATATTCTGCAGAGTGGCCATGCTGCAAACAATCCAAATAAGTCATTGGAGTTCCATGGGTGGGTGGGAGGGAGGGAGGAGTCCGTGTGTGTGTGGGAGTGTGAACCCCAGGTTGTCTGCCAGGAGTGTATCGTACCTCCCCTCGCTTGTCGCAGTCATCCCCACTCTCATTTTCATTAGTCCCTGGGGCTGACAGACTGATTCGCACACCAAAAAACTTGGCGACAGGCAGACGGCACAAGGCAGACCTTCAAGCCGCTGGGGCTTGGACAGAAAGTATGCAGAAATAACACCAACAAACACTCCTACACCAACAATTAATTATGTTTGTCTTTACCCGCATTACAACAGTTTACTGTAGAATACTATACACAATAGTATCCCTTGATTATGTGTAGTGCTTACTATAGAATGTTGTAGTATACTGTAGAATACTTCAGTAAATACTATAGTATAATAATCCATAAAAATAAACACTGTAGTAAATACTACAGTAATCGATGCAAAAACCCTACAGTCCGCAAAAAAATACACTTTTTTAACTATAAATAAATACTACGGTACAGCTTATAGAAAAGAGCAGAAGTGCTATACCATCTGTTCAGACCCCAGTCTTACCTACCTACAGGTTATAATAAATGTGCTATTTTAGTATATCCAATTGGTTTTCTGAAGGATAAGCCTACAAAGATAATAAAACAAAAACACTATAGTAAATACTACAGTAATGTCTGCAAAAACACTACAGTAAATACTACAGTATACTACAATCCTCAAAAACACTACATTAATTACTATAGTATATACTACAGTTTTTTTAATACAGTATTTATATATGATAGTTATCTGTAAATACTACAGTATACTACAGTAAATGCCACAGTATGCCTGTAGTGTTTTTGCAGACTTTAACTTCCGCAAAAACACTACAGTGAATACTACAGTAAAGTCTACAAAAACATCACAGTGAACACTCTAGTATTTAAACGATTTTATACTATAGTCTTTTTTTCATGCGGGTAGTTGAGAGCTGATGTAAACTCTTGGCAGCATCATCCACTTATTTCCACAATGATTGAAAACATAAAACAGCACCAATATAAACTTGGTGTTATTACATCTATTCAATCATTAAAGCCTCAAACTAAGCTGCTTTCTCAGCTTTGCAGTGCAGAATGAACACAGTGTGGTGGCTGAATAGTGCGTTCTACAGAAAGAGAAGACTGGAACCAAAATAAAAAGGCCCATGCTGAGATCTGTATTGTGAGTGATCAATATGCTCTAAGCTAGCTGTGCAAAGCTCCCTTAATACAGCTATGCTCAGAGTCAAACAATGCTCTTTCTGCACTAAAGACCACATACTCTACTGATCAAAGACACCACTGCTGACTTAACATTCCTCTGTCACCTTTAACATGACAAGTGCCTAACGATCGTTTTGTTCTGCCGAGCATGAGTGTGCTGTATGGCTGAAATAGAGACTTGTGAGCAGTTTACGCTGCACAGTTGGATTCATTAGAGCATCTGTTACCATACTTAATTAATTGTTAACATCATCAATCATGTTCTGTGACTGCACAGATCAAACATATGGCAGTTTGACCAAAGAATATATACCTGCTGTCTTTAATCTTAGTCCATGGTGGGTCGTAGTCTCAAAGTACATGAAACCATTTATCATGCAGGCTGTACATGGGCACATACAAACCTTCCCATCAAACACCCACATCTACAGACCAGGTTTTGAATGGGTGCTCTGGAGTTGAACAAACCAGACTAACATAAAAACATTAGTCCAGCCCACTATTTTAGGGCACCCCAAAAGTCAACCCTGGTACTCACAGCTTAACCAACAGCGTTCCTCTGACACCCTGAAGATGGTGATCGATTAAAGCAGGCAGCAGAGAGGGAGACCCTAATGGAGTTGTTTAGTGACTTCCTAGACTGGCCCTGATAAGGGAAGCACTGGCGGAGAGCAGCTTTAAAAGCTGTTGGCTCGATGAAAGAGAAAGATATCCACCTCAGAAGTTAAAAGTGGTGACTCATCAGATTAGAGGTTGAGAGGAGGGAAAGATGCCTTTGGTGTCTAACTGCCAACCCAGAGCAGCTGCTACCATGCCCATTGCCCAGGCCCAGTGCCCAGTGCCCAGCACGCAGCCCATTCACCTTAATCACTTAGGGAGGACGTGGCCACATCTCAGACTGTCTCCTCCTCACAGGAGCACGTCCAGAACTACAAACACTACAGCCCCAAGAAACAGGAAATAAGAGAGCCAAAGGGTCACTTTCACAAGGAGCTGGAGGAGGGCCTGGTCTGGACACTTAGCTACAAGTACAGTAGTAAGCTATTACCTTTCCAAGCTGCTAGAGAGTGGAACAGTACCACAAAGAAACATATCCCCATTCCAGAAAAGGAACCATGACGTGGTGATGGAGATCAGGAGGCTAGGACTGTCTTCATAAACAGTCTTTCCGTTCCATATTCAGAAATGCTGTATAGCCCCCTCAAGTTTGAATGTGATCCTGTAAACTGTATTAGAGCTTGCAGTACTTTTGCATTGATGTAATCTAGACAAAGACAATGGCAAAATAATAAACTAACGTTCTGGGGGACAAGATGAGGTGGAAAGCTGACTTCTATCCAGAGTGAACAGGGGAGGGTAGAACTGGAAACAAGGAGGGATAAATGGATAAAGAGAGAAACAAAGAAAGAGAAAAAAAGAAAGAAATCACACCTGCCCTGTGCACAGCTCAATGTGTTCCCTGTGTTTCTGTCTGCTCTTTGTGCTCCCCTCCTTCATGTGTACAAAACATTAGGAACACCTTCCTAATATTGAGATGCACCCCCTTTTGCCCTCAGAAAAGCCTCAATTGATCGGGGCATGGACTCTACAAGGTGTCGAAAGTGTTCCACAGGGATGCTGGCCCATGTTGACTCCAATGCTTCCCATATTTGTGTCAAGTTGGCTGGATGTGCTTTAGGTGGTGGATCATTCTTGATACATACGGGAAACTATGGAGTGTGAAAAACCCAGCAGCGTTGCAGTTTTTGACACCCTCAAACCAGTGTGTCAAAAATCTATGGTAGTAGATACCTACTACCATAACCCGTTCAAAGCGATTTAAATATTTTGTCTTGCCCATTCACCCTCTGAATGGTACACATACACAATCCATGTCTCAAATGTCTCAAGGCTTAAAACTCCTAACCTGTTTCCTCCCCTCCAACTACACTGATTGAAGTGGACAAGTGACATCATTAAGGGATCATAGCTTTCACCTGGATTCACTTGGTCAGTCAATGTCATGGAAAGAGCAGGTGTTCCTACTGTTTTGTACACTCAGTGTACATCCGGGGAACACTCCACCTCTCTCGCTCTCTCTGTCCCTTTTCTCTCAGGATGTCAGTCCTCAGCTCCTCTCTGCACCCTTCTCATGGGCTTTTGCTTTGTATGCTAAAATAAAAAGGGTTTCCCATTACTAAAACTTCTCTCAAATACAGGGTGTACAAGTGCTTTTGTGAGTTCACTTGGGAGCATATCGTAGCTTTTGATTAATTTACTTAATCTATTAATCTCAGCTTTGGATGGAATGACTGTAAACCATGACACCAGTGTTCATTAGAAGATAGGAGTATTTGTTCGCTCTCTCTCACTCAACAATCGTAACACTGACATGGTCTTATCTAACAATGCATAGAACATCTGTCGTAGGCCAACATAACCCCATTGTGTCACTCAACAACATGCCTACCTTGACAGGGAGGGCATCACACACTCACTTCAGTATTGCTGACACACACACACACACACACACACACACACACACACACACACACACACACACACACACACACACACACACACACACACACACACACACACACACACACCACCTCCCATCACATCC
The DNA here is from genome assembly GCA_023634145.1 of Thymallus thymallus. NCBI lineage: Eukaryota > Metazoa > Chordata > Actinopteri > Salmoniformes > Salmonidae > Thymallus > Thymallus thymallus. The sequence continues at coordinate 23,103,659 of CM042402.1, read as the reverse complement.
ACTTTTAATCCTTTAAGTACATAAACAAGCTCCCTCTCCTCCTTCCTTTCGGGTACACAATACAACTGTACTGTATTATTGTGTACATGATTTACATGTATTGTGTATTTTCAGAGAGACAGAACAATTAATAAGTATGAATGACAAGAATAGGTAGGCCTATACAGGAAATGACAAGAATAGGTAGGCCTGTACAGGAAATGACAAAAATAGGTAGGCCTATACAGGAAATGGCAAGAATAGGTAGGCCTATACAGGCAACGGCAAGAATAGGTAGGCCTATTCAATGGTCCTCCTAATTGAATGGTCCTGTATCTCTTTAGATCCAGCCAGTTCTCATTCAGTTCATGACAGAAGGGTCATGGAGTCAGCCCTACAAAAGGCCCTCTGCAAAACATACACGTAGCCTTCCTAATACACGTCCTCCTTGATCTTTACTCTGCTCTGCTCATCCGTCCTGTTCATATGTGGGTCAATAATGTTTTGATTTCAAATGGTGACGGCTGAGGGCCAAGTCATACCCGACCTGTAGCACGTAGCAGGAATCCTTCTCAGAACTCCAGCCCCCACACACCAGTGAAACGACTCCCCCCACACACACCGCAGGCTCGCAAGAAACAACACACCTGCAGTACACACACTCAGCAATGTACCGTCAACAGCAATAGAACCAAGATCGCAGCTACTGCCGGTTGTCATCTACACATGAAAACGGAAAGTGATAGCTTTAATTTTCTTTCAGTCTATCTTTTTCCACCACAGGCAGTGTGGTGGTCACCAACCTGTTTTGAATTAGTCATCAAGGATTGCAAGCACAGAGAAAGCAGGTCAGAGGAGAACAGGTTCTCACGCCTGCAATACCAAAACAAATAGGGAGGAGAAACAATGCACGTCACTGGCCATAGCAACGGAACAGAGCCGCTCTGATAGTTTCTCTGTACTCGCACTAGAATGTCAGAATAGCAACCCACACTGTAGCCTACTGTAAATCTCACTTAGTAGAAAAAAAAATGTCATCACCTAAGAGCTACAGTGTTTGTGAAGAATACTGTGTAAACAACAGGGGGATATATAAGAATTATATAATGTCTTTGTAGTCATAGCATAACATGAAGTAGTCACAGGTTCTACATTTTGATTAGTCATAAGCTGCTGTGGAGTTTCAAGCGTGTTGATTTCCATGTAGAAATTACATCTCATGCGAAGAAATTACAAACAACAGTTTGTGTGTGTCTAATGTCATGTTCTGCATATGTAGCAGTCATGTAATGAAATTTCCCCCCCGGGGGATCAATAAAGTACCTATCTATCTATCTATCTATCTATCTATCTATCTATCTATCTATCTAATGTTACCTAAATGTGTGTGGTGCATAGGTTGAGGCTTCTCTACATTGGCTTTCCATCATCAGGAGAATGAGAAGTAGGAGAGGCAGCACTGAGGTTATGCACAGCAGCATGAACCCTATCACTGGCCAGTGGCAGGGAGACTGTTGGGGTATGATAGAGATGGCTGATAAGCCCCTGTGTTGTGCTATGGGAGTGGGTGGAATGAAAAGGGATCAGTCCACAGCAGTGTTTAGAGCTTCAAACAACCCTCTGGGGAGGGGAATGGATCGATCCACTTTGGATATGAGCCAACCCATTCCCAGCCTCCAGCCAAAGATTCTTCCACAAACTATGCAGCCCTGTAAGCACATACGCACGCAATCCAATTTTTTACACTTCACCATAGACTGGTATATTCTCTTCACTTGCCAGTGATGACCTGAGACCTGTGTTTAGAATGGCAATAGCATGAAGATGCAGGCTCATAGAGAGAAGGGCCCTGCTGCACAGGCTGTGGTGTGTGCCGCTGCCGTCATGCTCCACTGATTACAGGGAGAAGAAGTTAAAATAGAGCTGCTGCTGTCTCATTAGGGTTGTATGGGCTTGGTGTGTGTAGGTCTATGGTCTGGATCCCACCCATAGGCGGTCCGGGTTCGCCCAAAGCCAGGAGAGACTGTCCAGATCCCGGGGAGCGTCCAGAGAGGACATACACCACCCAACTGACAGAGCACTCCATTACTTAAACTCCTCCTAGGACACACAAGCATAACACAACCCTGCTCAGGGCCGGATTACCGAACGGGCACGCAGAGCACGTACCCCGGGGTCCCCGCCCTCCAGGGGACCCCAACCCCCTCCTACAGAAAGACGATAACAATGATGAGCAGCTTGAGGGGTACTTGTTTAGAAATAAAATGTGCCTCATATCAAAAACACTACTCGACTATCAAGAAGGAGACAAGTTTTATGTATCGTCTCTACCCCATGGTGGTCTATACTGATCACAACCCTCTCACTTTTCCTGCAAAGGACGAGCTCCACAAACTGCCGACTCCGTCTCATATCGCAGGATTTTCCCCTTGAAAAACAGACATGTCCGTGGTAAGGACAACTTGGTTGCTGATTGTCTTTCAAGGGTGGGAAGTCAATACGTTGTGTGTTTAGCCAGTGTGTAGCCCTGGAGCACATTTTGTTTTGACTGCAAGTTTTTTCGTATTTGAGTTTTGTTTTGTTTTGGTTGAGATTGTGGATGAGCGTTATAGAGAGCTACAACACATTTTTTTTTTTTTTTTTAAACGTCAGTGTTTTAGGCTGCTATAAATAAGGAAAAAGGAAAGAAAAATAAGATTGAAAAAATGATATATATATATATATATATATATATATATATATATATATATATATATATATATATATATATATATATATATATATATATATATATATATATATATATATATATATATATATAAACTAAAAAAAGTAGTTGTTTTGTCTTGTATGAAAGACCGCCAGTGTTTATTGGTTTATTTTGGAGAAAGCATTTAAGTTGATAAAGTTGTGATATGGAAGTAATTTTCTGTTGGTTATATGGAATATATTTGTTGTCTTAAGGGGGAAGTTGTTACAGGCTTTGGTTTTTCCATTTATATTTTGAAGTTGGACATTAGCATGTTGGCACGTGGGGCGCAATGATAAAAAAAGAAAACATGCTCTTCCATGTTTTCATTTTGCTCCACTTTTTGGTTTGCTTCCTGTTCGGCGACCCTGACCCTGCTGTTTCCAGCCTCTAGGTCAATCCACAGCTGCAGTAGACATATTAAGCATGATCATCCACCAGAGGAACAATCTGAGGCTCTGCAGCAGGCTGGTTGATTGGGGTTTTGCGCCTGTCCTTCACACAGCAAACATCCACTGTAAACAAATGTATTGCACCGTTTCCCATTCCACCGTTCATGTAAATGGTAGTCATGCATTAATATCACATTGCCTCTCACCAGGGCCCTAAATGAAGACAGATCAATAGGATGGCCACAGCTTCAGGAGCCTATCACAGTTTTTAGAAGGTGGAGGAGGGGGGTCAGGGGTGGGTGTCCAGGATGCTGTCTGTCAGCACCGGTTGTGACAGTTTTATCCCAGCTGAGGGGGAAGGTAACACGAAGAACAGCACAATGAGGAGCGATAACAGTCAGGCCCAGTGCCATGGTAATGGCTGACAAACGGTTGGCTGGCTCCTCTCTCTCTCTCTCTGTCTCCAGCCACCCAGTCTCAGACACATGTGCAGCTCTCTATTCTATCAAAGGACACAATGACAAGGACAGCAGAAATCACCCACAGCACTTCCTTAGGCTTCAGGCAAGTGTGACAGGCAGCCATGTCACATTCATACCAGCTAACATGATTTCACCATGGCTGTCAATAGAAGACCAATGACTATGAATCCAACTGAACAATTAATTTTACCACAAAGTAACATTTGTTTTGCTGTGCCAATCCTCATACGCTACACAGTATAAGATAGCAATGTTGTTTTGCTTATACTGAGTGAGTTGGTATTCTATGAAAAAAATAAACTCAATGAGATATCCTTCCCTGTTAATATATAAGTCAGGCCATTGGGACATAGAAGGTTCATCAATTAATGTTTCACTATGAGACATTCATTGTTCAGATGAATGAGCCTGCGAGACTAATTCAGGTGTCAAAGGATTCTCTATAGCTGAGACTGAACAGCTTTCTAAGACCTTCCCCGCACCCATGCATCCTCTTCCTCAACACACAGTGCCAGCAGGTACATCTAAAACTCAGAAAAAACTCAGACAGGAATGCTTTGATAATCTTAGGCAAAAACACTCTCATATCTGAGAAGCAAATGTGTCCAAGAAACAGAAGCAACACAGGCAGGCAAATGAACACCTTAGTGGAATACATTTGTAAGCTCAATGACCAAACGACCTATTAGGGGATCAGAAGCTTAGTATGTTTCTGTTGATTCTTGCTGGGATTGTGACCTTTGGCCCCAAGTTTTCTAAGCCAAATAATAATACAAATTATATATACAATTTATATATATATATATATATATAAATAATTTGGCTATATATACAGTGGGGAGAACAAGTATTTGATACACTGACGATTTTGCAGGTTTTCCCACTTACAAAGCATGTAGAAGTCTGTAATTTTTATCATAGGTACTCTTCAACTGTGAGTGACGGAATCTAAAACAAAAATCCAGAAAATCACATTGTATGATTTTTAAGTAATTAATTTGCATTTTATTGCATGACATAAGTATTTGATACATCAGAAAATATTTGGTACAGAAACCTTTATTTGCAATTACAGAGATCATACGTTTCCTGTAGTTCTTGACCAGGTTTGCACACACTGCAGCAGGGATTTTGGCCCACTCCTCCATACAGACCTTCTCCAGATCCTTCAGGTTTCGGGGCTGTCGCTGGGCAATACGGACTTTCAGCTCCTTCCAAAGATTTTCTATTGGGTTCAGGTCTGGAGACTGGCTAGGCCACTCCAGGACCTTGAGATGCTTCTTACGGAGCCACTCCTTAGTTGCCCTGGCTGTGTGTTTCAGGTCGTTGTCATGCTGGAAGACCCAGCCACGACCCATCTTCAATTCTCTTACTGAGGGAAGGAAGTTGTTGGCCAAGATCTCGCGATACATGGCCCCATCCATCCTCCCCTCAATACGGTGCAGTCGTCCCGTCCCCTTTGCAGAAAAGCATCCCCAAAGAATGATGTTTCCACCTCCATGCTTCACGGTTGGGATGGTGTTCTTGGGGTTGTACTCATCCTTCTTCTTCCTCCAAACACGGCGAGTGGAGTTTAGACCAAAAAGCTCTATTTTTGTCTCATCAGACCACATGACCTTCTCCCATTCCTCCTCTGGATCATCCAGATGGTCCTTGGCAAACTTCAGACGGGCCTGGACATGAGCTTGCTTGAGCAGGGGGACCTTGCGTGCTCTGCAGGATTTTAATCCATGATGGCGTAGTGTGTTACTAATGGTTTTCTTTGAGACTGTGGTCACAGCTCTCTTCAGGTCATTGACCAGGTCCTGCTGTGTAGCTCTGGGCTGATCCCTCACCTTCCTCATGATCATTGATGCCCCACGAGGTAAGATCTTGCATGGTGCCCCAGACCGAGGGAGATTGACCGTCATCTTGAACTTCTTCCATTTTCTAATAATTGCGCCAACAGTTGTTGCCTTCTCACCAAGCTGCTTGCCTATTGTCCTGTAGCCCATCCCAGCCTTGTGCAGGTCTACAATTTTATCCCTGATGTCCTTACACAGCTCTCTGGTCTTGGCCATTGTGGAGAGGTTGGAGTCTGTTTGATTGAGTGTGTGGACAGGTGTCTTTTATACAGGTAACTAGTTCAAACAGGTGCAGTTAATACAGGTAATGAGTGGAGAACAGAAGGGCTTCTTAAAGAAAAACGAACAGGTCTGTGAGAGCCGGAATTCTTACTGGTTGGTAGGTGATGAAATACTTATGTCATGCAATAAAATGCTAATTAATTATTTAAAAATCATACAATGTGATTTTCTGGATTTTTGTTTTAGATTCCGTCTCTCACAGTTGAAGTGTACCTATGATAAAAATTACAGACCTCTACATGCTTTGTAAGTAGGAAAACCTGCAAAATCGGCAGTGTATCAAATACTTGTTCTCCCCACTGTGTGTGTGTGTGTGTGTGTGTATATATATACATACATATATATACATATATATATACATACACACACATTTGTTTTAATTGTCAGACATGAGACTGTAAAAACACCAAACAGCAAATCAGCTCCAAGTGATTCCAAGTGTTCCAAAGTATTCCACACATAATAGAGACAAAACATTAAGAACACCTTCCTAATATTGAGTTGCAGCCCCCCACTTTTGCCATCAGAACAGCCTCAATTCGTTGAGGCATTGACTTTACAAGGTGTTGAAATCGTTCCACAGGGATGCTGGCCCATGTTGACACCAATGCTTCCCACAGTTGTGTCAAGTTGGCTGGATGTCCTTTGGATGGTGGACCATTCTTGATACACATGGGAAATTGAGTGTGAAAAACCCAGCACCGTTGCAGTTCTTGACACAAACCGGTGTGCCTGGCACCTACTACCACACCCCATTTAAAGGCACTTAATTATTTTCTTGCCCATTCACCATTTTAACGGCACACATACACAATCTATGTCTCAATTGTCTCAAGGCTTAAAAATCCTTCTTTAAATTGTCTCCTCCCCTTCATCTACACTGATTGAAGTGGATTTAACAAGTGACATCAATAAGGGATCATAGCTTTCACCTGGATTCACCTGGTCAGTCTATGTCATGTAACGTGCAGGTGTTCATAATGCTTGTACACTCAGTATATGTGATCATATACAAATGAAAGTAAGGTTTAAATGATTATGTTTTAGCCAAATATTATATCTGTTTGGGCTTCTTGTGGTCAATTTGCAGTCTACTAATTATTTGTAATTATGTTCCGGCCCCCTGACCATCCGCTCAAGAAACAAATCGGCCCGCGGCTGAATCTAGTTGATGATCACTGATCTATAGGATATCTCTATCCTGTATTTCTATGGGTCTCTCTATTTGCTAGATGGAGTCAATGTCGCTTTGCTCATCATAAATTATTACATATGATTGATAGGTTTGTACCAGAGAGTGGCAGCACTGTGAGTACTGGTAAGAAGCAAGAAGATGAAGCATGAAAATACAACATCAAAACCAAACATGATAATGAATTATCTTTCACGTTGTTATTTTCTGACAGAAAATATATTTTTTCTGTTTTATGGCGCTGGAGAGAATGAGGATTACAGCAGTCGCTTGCTTGCTTGCTTGGCTGCCTCATTCACAGTGACCTTTGGCAAGGTCATGACATTAAAGCTGTAGAAGATGAGGTAATGATTAAGGTGGTTACTAAACTTGTTTTTCATCTGATGAGCATTAATGGCGCTACTTCTGTTGTAGCAACGATACCCAGCTCTACCTGTGGTTCAGATAGGTCCCAGTACATTTGGATCTCTCACCTGACTTCCCCATGGAGTTAAAATAGATTTGTTTTGCACGGCAAATTCAGAAAAAGATGCACATCCTTCAAGGGTGGTTTCCATATGAACTTGTGGAGCTAGGTTGCAAAGCAAATGTAGACCATAATGCAGGGGTCTATTGGCTAAGAATGAACATTTGTATAATATGTACAGCATGCTGTGGCATGAACTGCACCTTTAACATTGTTCAATCTACTCAATTCATAATGGGGAAATACAGTTCAATAATTGTCTGTGACCCGAAATGCATCACATGATGATGATGATGATGAACGACACTGGTGTTTTGACTGGTTCTTACCTGTGTCCTGTCTAAACTGGTGCATGGACTGCAGGTCGATGATGTAAGGGGCCAGCTGGGCATCCACCTGTCCAAGGACCACAGTCCCCCGCACGTCCCCCTTCAGTACGTTCTCTATGTGGTGGGACGTTGCCGCGCTGTAGGGTCGCCAGCGTCCATGTTCGTTCAACCACTCCCACACCACCACCCGGGCCAGGTTCTGAGGAGGGTATCCCAGCCCGTTGACCGACACCAGCACCCCAGAGCCTGGGCGTGCCATTGTCCCACTATGGTAACCGTGGTTCAGCTGCTGCTACTATGGTAAAAGAAGACCACTGCTACCCAGCAGGCCACCAGAGATGCCCAAGCATTTGTTCTTCTTTTTTTAAAACAACAATAAAAACTTTGATGTCAGCAGTCACTCTGATAGTCCTCAGTCAAATGGTGGTGTTTCCAAGGCACAGATCCGGTGGAGTCATCTGGTTCACATAGAAGAAACTCACTGTCATCCTGCAGTTTTGACTTGTTCTTTGATCAGCCTCTTTTTGAAATGCCAAAAGCAACTAAGCTCCCTCCTCTTATGGCTCGATGTGTTTGAAGCGGCAGATGATGTTGATGCTGATGAGCTTTGCAGAAGTATACAGCCGGAGAAGTCTCAGAAAACCTAAGCATATGAACATGAGATATACACTCTAAATCAGACAGAAGACTGCACATTGGTAGGATTTGAAACTGACTTCAAAATTAAATCTCACCATGTCTTAACTAAAAGAAAAAATGCCAACAAAAACATTATGATTAAACACATTCCTAGGATACCATCAATACTCCCCATAATAAGCATGCTGCTCCAAGGGCCTATACTTTGCAGTTATTTCTAGGTAGTATGGTGACACAATGCATCTGTTAGCATATCAATAGCAATGTAAGGAGGATTGGAGGGGGGGGGGGGGTCGATTGGGATTTATTTACTACATCTCATTTCTTCGTTATTTAACGTTACAATCATGTACACGACATTCCTCAACTGTATTCTACAATATTATCGACGTCTCTTTTTTCGATATAGGTTTTGCATTCCTATTCAGCTCTCAAGTGTTTATGTACTGCATATAATTATATCTTAATCCAACATACTAGGCTACCGAGATCGTAATTATACATACAATATATATATATATATATAATAAATATATATATAAACTATAACTACGTCCAAGCACAATTTTGTCTGGACCCGATAAACCCGATTGTAATAATAATCGAGGTTAGGTTCTAATCACGTCGAGTTTGCATTGATTGCCTATTTTGGTCGGCAGACAGACCTGTAGGTTGTGATCGAGGCAAATGTAGCCTATTGCAGATTCGTGCAAAAATAAACACAGGCGCAAATCAAATCATAGGTTGTGATCTAGTATAATGCAGGAATACTTACAAAAATGTGTCTTCGATTCTTCAGGACAGCAGCGTTATTCAAACCGGTGATATTTCCTCCCTAAAATTACAAATAAAAATACATTTCAGATTATGAATTGCCTCACAATCAAGCAGTGCCGGGTGTTATTTACAATTATTTGAATTTTTCCGTTCTATGCATCTCCGTTTATCTGAACTCCGACAGCCTGCTATGGATAAACAATAAAACGCATATTCCCCAATTACAATCACCCGAACGTTTGAGTTGCGGAGCCATTATTGCTATAGGACTGGGCTGGTGGTTTTCCCCTTTGATGTATTACACTAATTCGCTCATAAACTGAACATGCAAAAGTGGTCAAAACATTACGCACAAAGGTCCACGAGCACCTGTGACGCTGAACAAGAAAATCTCAACTATTACCTTGGCTACCCGCGTAATCGCGTTGTGTTGTGGGAAAATGACAGGAAGATGTTGCATCGCTGAAGTGAAAATGAGACGACGGTGAACAGTCTATTCTAAAAACAGCAAAAGATTGGTAATGTAAATTAACGAAATCAACTATATTATTTATTCACCAAATTTAAAAAATAATTTCATGAAATAGGTCATCTTCAACGATTTGATCTGAGCGCTTCCTTTGAATTTCCTTATTCGGTTGACCCAAACCGAGACTGGGAGAAAAGCCTATGGTGTGCGTGTGTTCATCACAGAATTGGACTGTTGCTCCTCAACTCTCAGTAGCATCGGCCTGGAATAGACACAATATATATGATGGAGAGATAAGTCTAACAGAAAGCACCAGTTTCGCGGCAGATGATACTTCTACGCATGACTTTTGTTAAGAACTTGACTTTATCATAGCGAACATGACTTTATTATATGTTTGCCACTTTGATGGCAGCGGTGGGATTATCTCTGGTCTCCCCTGTTTGCTTCTCTAACCAATGACGGACTGGCCATCTGGAGCACCAGGAGTTTTCCCGGTGGGCCGCTTGACAACTGGGGCCGATGCAACAATTGGGGCCCCTCCCAACCAAGTGCTGTGTGTCTGACTGGCCCAGGCGATTGGGCCACTGCAGTTGGGTATTACATCTGTCAGCCTCTCTCTCTCTCAGCCAATTACTTTTGGTCCAGTCAATTATAACATTAGCTGGACCCTGCCCCTGCCCATCTGTGTTAAGTGGTGACATTTGGATAAATAGTGGAATGGAGCAAGACGGCCAAACAAAAAGAGAAAAAAAATTAGGTTTGTGCTGAAAAGCGGCGAGAGAAGAGGTTTAAGTCCCTTGAGGCTGATGCAGCCAAATGTTTTAAAATAACAAATTATTCATTACCAGTCAATCATCTCAGCCTAGTGAGCCTGAAGGCACTGGCAGCAGAGAGGAGAGAGAGCAGCCCAGCGATACCAGTTAAACTGTTAGTCAAGGTTTTACAGCTGAAGTGGTAAGACAGAAGACAATAGGGATAAGATAAGCAATGTTTGGGTTTGGCTATCTGTCTATTTAGCTATATCGGGTGCCTTTTGTTGAAACAAGCGCTCGTCAATGTCACTTTTCGCGAACCGACCAATCACAGCCTGGATGGGGCGGGACATTAAAAAAAGTTTGACTTGCTACAGCAAACTTTCAAAACTCATTGTTATGCATGAATGGTTATGATTATCGACAAGTTAGTACTTAGCATTAACAAATTAGAGACTAACCACCAATGTAGACAATTTTTCTTGCACAAGGATTTAATGACTGAACAAAACCTACAAAAATTATAAATGTTGGTTGTGTATTTCTTAAACTACTTTATTGTCCAATTGGAATTAATATTATACTAGTGGTATATAGTATACTATTATATGAATATACTAACATTATACTTTTTATTTAATGTTATAATATTATATTAATATACTCATTTATACTAATTACTCATCCAGGTTGAGGATAGTGCATCTGCAGTGGACAGATGTAGATTGAGCCAGAGCCAGGATGCCACTGCCACCCACATTTTTTGAAGAGGCCGAAGTCAGGGGACCTAGATATGTTTTTTAGTTTTCGTCTATGGTGAAGAAGATTTTCTTTTGTAAAGATGGGACCAACAGGAAGTGGCTGTCATACAGTGAAGAGAACCATGCTTTATTCTGCTTCATTTGTATGGCATTTGCAAAGCTCACAGAGAACAGCCCTTTGATGAATGGAATGGCAGACTGGAAGCATATCCATCCGAGAGTGGAAAAGCATGAGAAGAGCATTATGCATAGAGGTTATGCTGAGGCCTACTTTCTAAGGTCCTCCAAAGGTAGCATTGAGAGCCTGTTCATCAGCAGTCAGATGTCTGCTCATAGAGAGCAAGTGTGCAGAAGAAGGCAAGTGCTAGAGCACATTATAATTGTTGGGCAAGAGGGGACTGAGCTACAGAGGCATGCAGTCTGAAGCAGCTTATACGCTAGATGACAACAGCATTGACCATGGCAACGTTTTAGAGACCAATCTCTTAACTATTAGGCCAAGAGGATCATTCTGATGGGAAAGTATGATCTCACTGCCTGCATAGAGAAAAGCAAAAAACTGCATTAGTCTGGGTCAAGAGAGGGCAGAGGCTCTCTAATCACTCTATTATCAAAGACTACCATCGATAACGTCATTACCACCATCCAACACACAATGCAGGCCACAATAGCAAGTGAAATCCAGGAAGCTGGAATGTTTTCAGTCCAGATTGACACTAAGCAGGACATTACAACACAAGATCGATGCTCAGATATGTGACAAACGTCATCCATGAGAGGCTTGTGGCTGTGGTGAAATGCGAGGCATCCACTGGACAATACTGTCCGGGTACTGATTGAAGTACTGGAAAACATGAAGCTTGACATCAGCAAGTGCATTTGCAATTCTACTGATGGAGCCTCCAGTATGCAAGGCCAGTATAAAGGCTTCTCTGCTCTGCTCTCTGCAAAGTCCACCAATCAAGTGCATGTCTGGTGCTATGCGCACACATTTTGAACCTTGTTTTGGCAGACACAACAGAGTGTCTTGGCAAGTGGGTCACTTTTTCTCATTAACAACATAGCTGTGTTCTTCCGTGAATCCTACCAGAGGATGAACATTTGGGAGAAGGAGAGCAAGGACCCAAGACACAGACGTCTTGCTCCAATTGGAGAGACACGCTGGTGGGCTAAAGATAGTGCCTTAAAGGTCTTTGGAGATTTTGGAAATCCAGATGAGGGTCTGTATGTTGATGTCCTTCTCACTCTTTCAACCATACAAGATCAGAAAAACATCAACACTACTGCACGGGTCAAGGCACAAGGACACATTGAGGGGTTGCTGAAGTATGAAACAAGCTCAGATATTCCTTCAAATATTTCAGGTCACCTCACCAGTCTCAAAATATCTTCAAACAAGTGGAATGGACATTCTGTCTGCGCATCGTATGGTTGTGTCTACAGAGAAGCAGCTGAAAGGAAGGGCAAGAGATTTTGAAAAAGTCAAGGCAGCTACAGCACATTGGAGGAACGGGATGAGGAAACAGAGCTGGAGTTAGAGACCACTCTGCCAACGAAAAGGGCTCGAAAGAAAACCATGCCTGGAGAGATTGCACAAGATTAGACTTTTACTGGGGCAGAGAGTGCATACAGGATTGGTGTCCATAATCAAATTCTGGGTACAGTTATAGATAGCATCCATCGGCGATTTGTATGCCGACATGGCTCTTCTGGACCCTAAAAACTTTAGTCAGCTAACATCCAGTGCCAGTGGCCTTCCACAGACAGCCCTTCAAGAACTAAGCAAATGTTAGATCAAATTTGACAGCAGAGCAACGGTGGCCAATTTACAGAGTGAGCTTATGAGTCTGGCAGAACAGTGGACTAGGTTAAAACAATCGGGATTTGAAGAATACACAACCAGGACTATGGAGGTACATGGACCTGAAGGAAATGAAGACAAGGTGGAGATGGTGAACAAGAGCTGTTCATCTTGCAAGGACTGTCCAGTGTGTTGCTACCATATTCTTAGTCAGTACAACCTATTGACCGACGCATACCACATCCTGGGCCTTGCTTACAAGTTCCTACTTACCCTGTCAGTAACCCAGGTAGCTTGCGAGCGGAGCTTCTCTACTCTGAAATTCATCAAGAGTAGGCTCAGGAGCACTCTATCTCAACAGCACCTGTAGGCTTTTATGCTCATGGCTACTGAGCGAGATGTTTTAATGGCCCTGTACAGTGACCTGGTTATAGATGGCATTGCTGAGAGAAGTGAGCTGCTGCAGAAATTGCTAATTTAAGAAGGTAGGAAATATGTTTATTTTTACTTTATACTATGACCTCCTCCTAAGAGCAACACGTTCCCCTAACTAAAGTTATTGTTATAAATATTGTTCAATAATCTTGTTTACATAAAGTGTTTGGTGGGCCGGTCTGAGTCAAAACATCCAGGGCCATTTTTCATTCCCACTCCGTCCCTGTCTGTAACTCTATGGTTACGTGGTTCAAGCCCTTCTCTGGCTGTCTCATCAGCCACTCAGCCTTTGTTCTATCCCTATATGTCTCATTTGATATTTCAAAATAAATCTTTGGTGTTGCCAGCCTAGAAACAATACATAGAAGATGCAGTAGATAGATTAGTTGAGCCAGTACTCTTTTTCATAAATAATTTAGGGATTGGGGATTGAATTTGTACAGTACAGTATGATCACTTGTTTATTTGTTTGCCTCTAGAAGTCGCTCATGCTCTGCTTGTCTGTTTCACACATCCTTCCACCATGTTCCTTGGCTCACCATTGATTGTCTGTGAAAAGACGACCTCTGCTGGCTGTAGAGCAGACTCCTGGAAAGAGGGAATTAGAATGAGAGGTAAGAGTGCATGCACATGTCATGGGTGGAATCTCCCACAGAAGAAACCAATGTCGTAACGTTTAGCCCAATAGCATATTCCCTCTTGGGCCACACTGATTTTGAAGTCGCAGGCAGGGCTACATCAAAAGACTTTGAGCGCAACTAATTTTCAGCTACATTCACCTCCCACAAAAGAAGATCCCACAGTTGGATGCCATTCATGGCCGGCATCTGAAACCGGGTCTCCCACAGGAAAGACCAACATCTTAACAGGGAGACACCGATTTAGAAGTAGCATGCAGGGCTACCTCATGAGACCGTGGCCCCGACTCACGTCAACTACACACAGGTGGGATCTGAACCCCAGTCTCCTGCTCGGGAAAACCAATCTCTTCACCATTAGGCCAAGAGGAAATTATCTCATGAGCAAAGGGTGACACAGATTTAATGTAGCAAGCAGGTCTGTCCTTAAGAAACCTGATGATAGAGTTTGTGGAAACAAATTGTTTTCTTTTAGACACAGAAAGACGGTATGAGGGCCAGTGGCAACCCTTCATTCAGGGAAGGTGAGGCACATTTGTAGCAAAATAAATTATATATATATATATATATTATATTTAAGAATGTTTGTCTGTTTTGCATGTTATTTTGGCATTAATATGTAAAAAAATAAAAATATATTTGAGTTAATAAAGCTGCATACAAACATGGTCTCTTTTTTGCTTTCTTGAGTAAGGCAGCTCCAAAATGCAAGTGTTTCAGCCTAGCTCAGTTCTTTCTGTGGTGGTGGGGCAGCCAATGGAAAATACAGAGCGTAGGTGTTGGTAATGTTCTCGAGTTGCGCAGTGATTGGCCCAGTGTTCTGTCACTCATGGGGACATTACGTCACCGCCAAGTCTAAGGGTAGAGCTCTAAAATGTAAGCCCCTTGGGTGCTGCCATAGAGTTACATTAGAAGTGCCCATCCAAGAAGGCTCACGGTCATTGGTCACAGATAAAAAGACTTCAAATCACATATCTACAGTAGCATTGATTGGACTGATCATGTCAACATCATACTTTCAAAATCTTAGCTAGCAGTCGTCATCATGAATCAAGTCGACAATCTACTGGCAAATCCTTTTTAATCCTTTTCATATGAAGAGAAATTATAGATAAAACGTATTACTGCTCATCGGCCATTGGACATAAACATTACCCAACAAGTTGGAAATCGCAAATTCAACAATGAGTGGTTTGGAAGGAATCTGTGGCTAACTGCAAGCATTGCAAAGCAATCACTAGCCTCAAAATAAAATGAGTCCAAAAATGTCTTGTATGCTGCTGCATAAATGATGTAATTTGCCAGGGAGATATGTATACTGTAGATAAGAAAGTAATACTAGTGTATGTTGTGTAGTAAGCTGTTAGTAGCCCATATGCCTCACCCTAATAATTTGGTATATTTTCCCCTCAAGATTTCACCTACTGTTCTGACTTGGTGGTCCACTATAACCTGTTTTAGAGAAATGTAATCATGAAATATTGTAAGAGCTTTCATTGTCTGCTTATATGCCCCTTCATTTATCCTATGGTTCTGACTTGGTGTACAGGGAGAACACTGTAAGAACAGCCCGTGTTCTGAATTCTGTCGCTGTACATTTCGAAAGTGCCAAATAGTTATATTGACTACGTCCGCCCTTGCTCGCTCATTGATGTCTTAATCGAAATTAAAGATGGCCTCTTATATGCTTGTCGTCACCTTATGCCATAGTTTGTACATCTCAACTGTCATTAGAAACCACATCTGTTTAAGCAAGTCAGCCATATCAGCTATGTTTTTTTAAAAGGCAGTAAATGAGGGTGAATGAAATGTTTCACTGCCAGACAAGGCTGCTGATAGCCAGGTGTAGCAGTGGCAAGATGTTGGGACTACTGTTGGGACAGCTTTATGTAGGCCCTAACAGTTTGTGGGCACTGTTTGTCACCGTTCTAGTGAAATTCATGTATTGTTTAGTGTTGTGTTGTGTAGTGGCTTTGCTGGCATGCATCCCACAATTTCTGTTTTGTTTGCCCCACCAAGATTTACATGCTAAAATCGCCACTGGGTATCCCACAAATTATTACCAAAAATAAACCTTTATGAATGTTCAAATGCCTACTTTAGATTACTTGTGCTATTATAATAAATGTACCATGACAGTGTGCCAATGTTGGTATTCTTTTGTTCACACCCAGTGTTTAAAAAGTTGTAAAAATAAACACTTATTAATTACCTGTTTCTCATTCTATGTCCACTGGAAGCCTCAAACTTCAAGCAGTTTCTGCTTCAGGGTTCACTGATGTGGTGAAAGCCTGTGACTGAGGATAGATTCTTTCCAAACACACACCACATTAGTAACAAAAAAGACAGCTTTATTATATTGTCATATACAGTCTTCAAGGACCAGTAAGTGTGATGTGAGAAGTGATTATGCCACTTTTCGATACTAGAGAGTAAAACAACCAATAAATAAATAAATAAAAAAACCATAATATATTTAAAGATATCATCAAGGACACATACAGTAGGTCAGACAGTTGTGTGTACATTATGTCTTAGAAATGCCCATGACGTGCCAATTACCAATTCATGTGTGTGATTTGTTCCTGTTAATGTATTGACACAAAATAAATGTAAAACATTCAGGTAGTATTAGTTTAATAAGTTAACTTCTATAACATGTATGTAGTTGCAGACTTTATATACAGCGGGTGAAATAAGTATTGAACACGTCACCATTTTTCTCAGTAAATATATTTCCAAAGGTGCTATTGACATGAAATTTTCACCAGATGTTGGTAACAACCCATACAGTAATCCATACATACAAAGAAACCAACATAAATACGTTCAGAAATTAAGTTATGTGTAATAATGTGAAATGACACAGGGAAAAAGTATTGAACACACTTACTGATATTTATTTAATACTTTGTACAAAAGCCTTTGTTGGTAATGACAGCTTCAAGACGCCTCCTGTATGGAGAAACTTGCTCTGGTGTGATTTTGGCCCATTCTATCTTCAGTTCTTTCCATAGATTTTCAATGGGATTTAAGTCAGGTGATTGGCTGGGCCATTCTAGCAGCTTTATTTTCTTTCTTTGAAACCAATTGAGAGTTTCCTTGGCTGTGTGTTTGGGATCATTGTCTTGCTGAAATGTCCACCCTCGTTTCATCTTCATCATCCTGGTAGATGGCAGCAGATTTTTGTCAAGAATGTCTCTGTAAATTTGCCCATTCATCCTTCCTTCAATTATGTGAAGTTTGCCAGTACCATTTGCTGAAAAGCAGCCGCACACCATGATGTTCCCACCTCCAAACTTCACTGTTGGTATGGTGTTTTTAGGGTGATGTGCAGTGCCATTTCTCCTCCAAACATGGTGTGTATTATGACATCCAAACAGTTCAATTTTGCTCTCATCTGACCACACTATATTCTCCCAGTATTTCACTGGCTTTTCCAAATGTTGTGCAGCAAACTTTAAACAAGCTTCAACATGCTTTTTTTTCAGCAATGGAGTCTTGCGTGGTGAGCGTGCATACAGGCCATGGCGGTGGAGTGCATTACTTACTGTTTTCTTTGAGACAACAGTACCTGCTAATTGCAGGTCTTTTTGAAGCTCTCCACAAGTGGTCCTTGGCTCTTGGACAACTCTTCTGATTATTCTTTTCACTCCTCTGTCAGAAATCTTGCGAGGAGCACCTGGGCGAGGCAAATTTATGGTGAAATTATTGTCTTTCCACTTCCGTATTATGGCCCCAACAGTGCTCACTGGAACATTCAGAAGCTTAGAAATGCGCCTATAACCAATGCCATCATTATGTTTTGCAACAATTAGGTTGCGAAGGTCTTGAGACAGCTCTTTGCTTTTACCCATCATGAGATGTGTCTTGTGTGACACCTTGGCAATGAGACCTTTTTGTAGGCCATCAGTTGGGACTGAACCAGCTGATATTAATTTGCACTGACAGGGGGCTGGATTGCTTTTTAATTACTGATAGTTTTCAGCTGTTGTCTTGGCTTTCCATGCCTTTTTGCACCTCCCTTTCTTCATGTGTTCAATACTTTTTCCCTGTGTCATTTCACATTATTACACATAACTTAATTTCTGAACTTATTTGTTTTGGTTTCTTTGTATGTATGGATTACTTGGGTTGTTAACAACATCTGGTGAAAATGTCATGTCAATAGCACCTTTGGAAATATATTTACTGAGAAAAATGGTGACGTGTTCAATACTTATTTCACCCGCTGTAGCTTGCTGATCTGACTGGACAGTATTACTGACCAGATGGAGTATGGATAACGTAACTGTAGTAGTAACCATGACGATGTGTATTGGATTCACCAGGTAAGCAGGCAATAATGCAGATGTTTGGCGGAGAAGTTTATGTGCACGAAGTAAGACGGAGTGAGATGAGAGACAATGCAAAAAGGACAGGATGTGTATGTCACATGAGTTTCAAAACAAAACATTTGGCATGCTTACAGTAGTCCGTTTCTACATATAAACAAAAGTTAATTTTTTGTCTGTTTTCTTTTGCTCATTGCAGAATTGCATAAAAAGCAGCCGATTATACAGTAGGTGATGCTCCTTCCCACTCTTGTTGTGTTTGAGTGTTAAACTGTTCTGTCCGCCCCGGATCGCTTCCTCACCACCTTGTCCCCATTGACCTGGTCCACAGCCAGCATTTCCACCTCTGGCTGAGGCGGCGCCAGTGAAGGTGTGCTATGGTGGATGCGGTGTGCCACGCCCACTTGTGCCCGGTGCTGGCGGTCCCGTGCAGGGCTGTTTCGAGTGCTGGACGAGCGATCACAGGCGATGGGGGGGATGACGGCAGGCCAATCTCGTACCATCTGCAGATCAGACGTGTCTCGAGCTGCCTGCAGAAAGGGGGTGGGGTCGGGCATGGCGTCCACCGCCTCACGCAGGACCCTCCTCCTCCCATCAGAGCCCAGCCGGTACACCTCGGTTAACTCAGAGTGCAGCGGCTGAGACAGGCTCTTCTTCATGCGGCGGCGAGGGGTCTCAGGGCCAGGCTGCCGGTCCTTGGCTTTGGGAGGGGTGGGCTTGTAGGAACTCACAGGGCTGACGTTGGGGCTGGCCTCGGAGGAGCTGCCTGCCAGGAGCTTTTTCTTGGTGGCGTGGAGCTGAGAGGTCAGGTAGGCGATGGTGCTGGCTCTCTGCTCCAGCTCTCCAGACAGGACAGCCAGCTTGTGGCTCTTCATCTTCAGCTCCTCCAGGTACTTCTTCTCCCTTTCCTTGATGGTGTTCTCCAGGACAGAGATCATGGCGTTCTTCTGCTCCAGGTCCCTCAGCAGCTCAGTGTTCTCCTCCTCTTTCACCTTCAGCTGAGCCTCCAGCTCCTCACACTTACTGTGCAGCTCCCTGCAGCGCGCCTCACTGCTGTCTGCACACACACAAAATCACTGTTAGACCTCTTATATGAAGACAAAACATGCACATTCACACAACCATTAAATCTACACCCTGTTGCAACACATTAAATAATCACACATACAGTAGCCTACTTCATTTGGATCCACAATAAAACATACAAGGCTGTTTCTAAAGTTGGCAATTTCCGCTTAAACATGTCAGACTTGATTTGCCCCAACTAAAAATGTTGCAACTAGGGTTGCAAAGGGTCGGAAACTTTCTGGTAAATTTCTAGAACTTTCCCATGGGAAGTTAAGCATGGGAATTTGGGGAATGTTCCTTAAATTCATCACAAAAGTTTGCTTATAACAGTGAACCTTTTTTGTGGGATACACATAAGGCAATTCTAGGTTTTGGTTAAACTATCCCCAATTCAATGGAATTGCAACCCTCTGCATGCACAGTGCATTCTTCCATCACATGTACAGCTGATTCTCAAGATCTTGCACACTAATGAGATGCTATTGAGCCCACACTACTACACTGTCTGAGCCAAGGACTACATGCTTTCTGGTAAGTTTTGATTACAATACTTGTTGGGGTGAATATATTTTATAACCTACATTTTCTGTTAACTAGTAAATAGTAGCTTACAGCAAAGTGTGTTTAAATCATTTCTAAATTGTTAATTTCTGCTACTTAGTTTTTGCTACCATGGGGTTTTTAGCTTGCTTGAGCCTGCTAACTGAGGAGTGTTAATTCACCTGTTCCATACATGTTAAATTAAAACATTTATCTTACAAAGGAGTTGTTTAATCTAACTGCTTAACTATTTATCTGTACAGGGAATTGTATTTGTTTTTTTTTTCTCTAATCTTTACAGGAAAATGCCACGGGCACTATCTGATATGTGGAGATATTTCACTGCAGCTAATGTAGAAGGAAAAGCTGTGTACATTTGCAAATACTGTGCCAAATCATATGTGAAGAATGCAACAAAGATGCAGAATCATCTGCCCAAGTGCATAAAGTTCCCTCAGCGCTAACAACAAGCAACCTCTGACAAAAGTCCCTCTACTTGAAAATGATGAATCAAGACACCTTATCGATAGCAACAGCTCATGGTCCTCCTGGAATCAGAAGTTTTTTTGACTCAATGGAGGAATGCTGATGAATGTCTTGCTCGAGTTGTGTATGCAACTGGTTCACCTCTGATGCTCACAGGCAATGTGTATTGGAAGACATTTCTGAATGTTCTTCACCCAGCATACACTCCTCCAACCAGACATGCTTTATCTACTCATTTGCTGGATGCAGAGTTTAACAGAGTTCAAGTGAAGGTAAAGCAAATCATAGAGAAAGCAGACTGTATTGCAATCATCTCTGATGGGTGGTTGAATGTTCGTGGGCAAGGAATAATTAACTACATCATCTCCACCCCTCAACCAGTATTCTACAAGAGCACAGACACAAGGGACAACAGACACACCGGTCTCTACATTGCAGATGAGCTGAAGGCGGTCATCAATGACCTTGGACCACAGAAGGTATTTTCACTGGTGACAGACAATGCTGCGAACATGAAGGCTGCTTGGTCTAAAGTGGAGGAGTCCTACCCTCACATCACACCCATTGGCTGTGCTGTTCATGCATTGAATCTGCTCCTCAAGGACATCATGGCACTGAAAACAATGGATACACTCTACGAGAGCCAAGGAAATGGTTAGGTATGTGAAGGGTCATCAAGTTATAGCAGCAATCTACCTCACCAAGCAAAGTGAGAAGAATAAGAGTACCACATTAAAGCTGCCCAGCAACATCCGTTGGGGTGGTGTTGTCATCATGTTTGACAGTCTCCTGTAGGGGAAGGAGTCTCTCCAAGAAATGGCCATATCACAGTCTGCCGATATGGACAGCTCCATCAAGAGGATCCTCCTGGATGATGTATTTTGGGAGAGAGTGGTAAGCAGCCTGAAACTCCTGAAACCTATAGCAGTAGCCATTGCACGGATTGAGGGAGACAATGCCATCCTGTCTGATGTTCAGACTCTGCTTGCAGATGTAAGAGAAGAAATCCGTACTGCCCTGCCCTCTTCACTGTTGCTCCCAGCAGAGGAAACTGCAGTTCTGAAATACATAAAAAAGATTGAAGACTTCTGCCTGAAGCCCATACACGCCGCAGCGTACATGTTGGACCCCAGGTATGCTGGCAAGAGCATCCTGTCTGGTGCAGAGATCAACAAGGCCTATGGTGTCATCACTACCGTGTCTCGCCACCTTGGCCTGGATGAAGGCAAGGTTCTTGGCAGTCTGGCAAAGTACACTTTCAAGAAAGGGCTTTGGGATGGAGATGCAATATGGCAGTCGTGCCAACATATCTCATCAGCCACCTGGTGGAAGGGACTTTGTGGATCTGAGGCTCTTTCCCCTGTTTCCTCCATCATCCTCCAAATCCCACCCACATCAGCCGACTCAGAGCGTAACAGGTCCTTGTTTGGGAACACACACACAAAAGCACGCAACAGTCTGACCGATGCAAGGGTTGAAGAATTGGTGGCCGTCCGGGCAAATGTGAGGCTTTTTGAGCCTGACAACGAGCCATCCTCAACAAGGTTGGAAGGTGACAGTGAAGATGAGGCCTCAGAGTCTGATGTTCAAGAGGTGGACATTGAGGAGGTCCAGGGCGAAGACATTGAAGCCTGAGAGGAAGACAACCAAAACTTTAGTTTCTAGACTAGCATTTTACAGATGTATGTTGAAAACGTTTTTGGGAGATGCAATGGACCATTGGGGATCATTCAATATTCCCTTTCTTTTGTTGTTCAGTGAAATCATCATCATGTGAATAGTAAACTAATTTAAAGTTAAATTTGTAACTAAATTGTTTTTTTTTATTACTATTGGAAGGATTTAATAATTTGCAAATATGTCTATTTATAAGGTAAAATCTGAATTTTTCTGTCTCCATATGATATGGTAAATATATCCAAATCAAAAAACATCTACATTTAAATGGTATTAATATTAATTCACATATGTTCCTGTTAATTCCCATATATTCCTGTTAATTCCCACAGAAAGTTTCCACCTCTGAATATTCCCCAAAATGTGCAACCCTAGTTGCAACCCCTAAAATGACAATTCATTATAACCCACACAATAATTCACATTTCCTGTTGCTGCAGGATTATTTTCCTGCTGTAAGAAACTGGTCAAATTAACATCCTACATATGTACATGTCAGACATTAACAATTTAAAAATGCTGTGTGTTTATTTTTGACCATTTTACAAGGTAAATCATTGTTACCCAAAAATGATATTGAGATAAACACGTCTGCATTGGGCTTACAAACACACACACACACACACTGCAAATTCCAAATATAGGCCACACATACTGTGCATCCAACCCTACACCCCTCCCACACACACACACACAACTTGCACATACATAAGTATTCGTACTATCACAATTCAGACAGAGACCCAAGTGCAGACGCAGGAGACCAGGTAGAATGTCAAGTTGTTTATTGAAACAAAATCGATAGACTATGTCGTTGTCGTAGGCAGACAAAGGATTTGGCACACAGGAGTTCAGAGGTACAGAGACGGCAGGCAGGAATTTGGGTCGTAAATAGGCAAGGGTACGGTAACGGGAGAACTAAACAGATAGCAGGTATTCTAAGAATGCGGGCACGACCTGGTGAAACACACAAGACGAACTGGCAACAAGAACAATGAACAGACACGGTTAAATCCCCAAGGGATAAGGGAACATAGGAAACACCTGGTAGAGGAGGAGCACAGGGAGAACAGGTGAACGGAATTAGGGTATGACACATACTCTTTGCTATGAGACTCGAAATTGAGCTCAAGTGCATTCTGCTTCAATTGCTCATCCTAAATCCAATTAATTAGACATGATTTGGAAAGGCACACACCTGTCTATATAAGGTCCCACAGTTGACAGTGTATGTCAGGGCAAAAACCAAGCCATTAGGTCGCAGGAATTCCGTAGAGCTCCGAGACAGGATTGTGCACATATCTGGCGAAGGGTACGAAAACATTTCTGCAGCATTGAAGGTCCCCAAGAACACAGTGGCCTCCACCATTCTTAAACAGAAGTTTGGAACAACCAAGACTCTTCCTAGACCTGGCCGGCCGGCCAAACTGAGCAATTGGGGGAGAATGTTGTCTGCTCTGACAGAGTTCCTCACTGGAAATGGAAGAACCTTCCAGAAGGACAACCATCTCTGCCGCCCTCCACCAATCAGGCCGTTATGGTAGAGTGGAAGCCACTCCTCAGTAAAAGGCACATGACAGCCCACTTGGAGTTTGCCAAAAGGCACCTAAAGGACTCTCAGACCATGAGAAACATGATTCTCTGGTCCGATGAAACTCTTTGGCCTGAATGCCAAGTGTCATGTTTGGAGGAAACCTGACCAATACCATCCCTACGGTGAAGCATGGTCGTGGCAGCATCATGCTGTGGGGATGTTTTTCAGTAGCAGGGACTGGGAGACTAGTCAGGATCGAGGGAAAGATGAACAGAGCAAAGTACAGAGAGACCCTTGATGCAAACCTGCTCCAGAATGCTCAGGACTTCAGACTAGGGCGAAGGTTCACCTTCCAACAGGACAACGACCCTAAGCACACAGCCAAGACAACACAGGAGTGGCTTCTGGACAAGTCTCTGAATGTCCTTGAGTGGCCCAGCCAGAGCCTGGACTTATCTCTGGAGAGACCTGAAAATAGCTGTGCAGCGACATTCCCCATCCAACCTGACAGAGCTTGAGAGGATCTGCAGAGAAGAATGGGAGAAAATCCCCAAATACAGGTGTGCCATGCTTGTAGCGCCATACCCAAGAAGACTTGAGGCTGTAATCGCTGCCAAAGGTGCATCAACAAAGTATTGAGTAAAGGGTCTGAATACTTATGTAAATGTTAATATTTAAGTTTTTTATTTTTTATAAATTAGCAAACATTTCTAAAGACCTGTTTTTGTTTTGTCATTATGTGGTATTGTGTGTAGCTTGATGAGGGGAAAATGATATAATCAATTTTAGAATAAGGCTGTAACGTATCAAAATTTTGAAAAAGTCAAGGGGTCTGAATACTTTCCGAATGCACTGTATTTAGGAAATGTCAATGATGGAGGGGGGCATGACTTTAAAAATGTCTGAGTAATAAAACAATTACATTCATGAGCAGTTACTACTTTAGTGCTTTTAGTGTAAGTGCATCCACTGGGGGGGGGGGTTGGTGTTTCTTTACCAGCCGAGAGAGGGGATGTCATCTTTGTTTTGGAGCCACTGAGCCCTGCCTGCTGCACTAAGTAGGTTGCAGACTGTGCATTAGGGCTGTGACACGTACTCAAATTTCCTGCACTGCAATCTTTGTGTTGTCCCACACTAACCTGATACTGTCTCTGAAAACAGCCCCTGCAGTACCACGCTGCACTGCACAGAGACAGGCAGAACACAGCCCCTTTACAGGATTCACAAGGTAACATTGAGTGAGATATGCTACCTGTCATATAACCTACTGTTATTCTGTAACAGTGAACTGACTGATTTCCCATTCAATAATTCAGAAGCACAAAAGACATCAAAGATCAAGCCTGATTATAAGAGTTCCGATTTCAGAACCATGATTTTCTTTACTTTTTTATCATCATTTTTTGCTTGGGTCCATGGCTAGAGATGCTACAAAGTGTGTATATCAGCCCACTCTGTGGCATGTCCATGGTAACGTGGGGGGAGGGGGCTGTGCTGTGAGCTTGACAGTGAAAGAAGGACAGTGGACAGTGTCCTGAACAGCAGGGGGTCCCAGCCGCAGCGCACTGCTTCCTGGGTGAGGGAGTGTTACCAGGATACAGCACCAGCCTTCTGCTCTCTCCATTCCCAGGGCTAAGACATACAGAGGCCTGTTCTGCTGCAGAAAGTCTTATTTATAGCTTTGCAGGTTTTAGTACCTGGGCTGTTCATGGGCACTGACACTGTTTTCGAACAGCCAGTGAGAAGGCAAGCAGAGACTGAACTACATGTTGAGTGATTCTTAGTTCACATAGGCTACATTTTTTTTTTTTTTTTTTTTTTTTTTAACCTTTATTTTACTAGGCAAGTCAGTTAAGAACAAATTCTTATTTTCAATGACGGCCTAGGAACAGTGGGTTAACTGCCTTGTTCAGGGGCAGAACGACAGATTTTTACCTTGTCAGCTCGGGGATTCAATCCAGCAACCTTTTGGTTACGGGCCCAACACTCTAACCACTGGGCTACCTGCCGCCCCATACATAATATCATTAACAATATAACTGCCAGTACGATAGTTTGAAGAGGCGTTGAAAATATATACATTTCATTTCTAAATGTTTCCAATAAAAGTTAAATCAGTTTTAAAGAGTAACTACAAGTGGTAAAACATCAATGGCTACATTCCATGTCTCTGTCTAACAGTGTACTATACTGCCAGTGCTGACATTACTTACACAATGACAGCAGAGTCAAGTCAAAACACACAGAGAGAAAGAGAGAGAGAGAGAGTGAGCGAGAAAGGGTTCCCACAGAATTACATCTAGAAAAATCTTCAGAAAATTACCTGCCCCTGCCCCCAACCCTATTGCCCACTGACTGGATCACACCCCAGTAAATAAGTAGTAATCTCTCTAACTATGCTATTACTATGTAATAATTAAGTATTGAAAAAGTCAGGCCAATTGCTCTAGCCACGGAATGAGGTGTGAAACAGATGCCTGTGTGTGTGTGTGTGTGTGTGTGTGTGTGTGTGTGTGTGTGTGTGTGTGTGTGTGTGTGTGTGTGTGTGTGTGTGTGTGTGTTGAAAAGAAGCCCGTTAAACATCTTACCTGTTGGATCTAAACTTCTCACTGACAGCTCATATGTCAAGTCTGTGAAAAGGGAAGAGGATCAAATGTCACCGTCAGGAAGTGACATCTTCAGCTTTAACAGGAGTGGTGTGGTGGCATCACAGAGCATGCTATTCAGAGAGCCTGTCTAGTAGGTCTAGTGGAGAGCAGGGTTTTTTCTGCATCAAAATGTGGCTTAGGTGGTGGGCATGGCCAGGGCGTGGCCTATGGCGCGGTCGACGACCCACATTTTCTGAAATTCTATATATTTTGCCATTACTTAAGGCTTTCTGAGTGACTCAAACATATAACAACTTCAATGGGTGCCCCAAGCCATGACAGACATACTGCTCAATTCATCATTTTGGAGTTTTAGCTTCTCCCTGACTGTCTAGCTTTTATTTTGGTGTTAGTTGTCATATATTACCTTATTTAAAATAATATAGGTCAATTTTCTTGTCTACATTGTTTACATCTGGTTGTAGTCATTCAAGTTTACACTGAAAGTTTTTCCATCCTGAAAATAATTTTCAAAATGAACCCTTTTCTGTGCATGTTTTTCAGGCAGAACTGTAAATGAGTATTCAGGATGTATGACTCAGAATGTAATAGTCTACCAAGTGAGCTTTCAATCCAGGTGTTGAGAATGTTTTCCTTTGGTTGAGAGAGTATGTTTTCATATTCTGTAACAGTATGAAGTCAGGGTTCATACAGTTTTTGAGCGAGTATGTTTTCATATTCTTTAACAGTATGAAGTCAGGGTTCATACAGTTTTTGAGCGAGTATGTTTTCATATTCTGTAACAGTATGAAGTCAGGGTTCATACAGTTTTTGAGCGAGTATGTTTTCATATTCTGTAACAGTATGAAGTCAGGGTTCATACAGTTTTGAGCGAGTATGTTTTCATATTCTGTAACAATATGAAGTCAGGGTTCATACAGTTTTTTAGCGAGTATGTTTTCATATTCTGTAACTGTATGAAGTCAGGGTTCATACAGTTTTTTAGCGAGTATGTTTTCATATTCTGTAACTGTATGAAGTCAGGGTTCATACAGTTTTTGACAAATGGAATTTTATGACTTTCCATGACAACAATTAGCGGCGTCTCTAAGTATAAAAAAGTATGCATAATGTGATATCGTAATGTGGGAGGCTGCTCTCTGATCCCACGTACCATCTCCTGTCACTGAGCAAGGCAATTAAACCCCCCCACATGTGTGTAAAACACATGTGATCAGCCCTCAGTCTGGAGAGCTACTGGGTGTGTAGGCTTTTGATCAAGCCCTGCTCAAACACATCAGAGCCAGTTTATCAAGGTCCGTTTGAGCAGCTCATTTCTAAAATGTGGTTTGTTAGAGGGGGACTTGAATAAAGACCTGCACACCCATTAGCTCTCCTGAAGGATGGTTGACCACCCTTGATGTAAAACATTGCAACTTTACAACCGAATTCATTTTATGCCTTTTGAAATAATTTGCTCATTCAATATATCAAATGGCTATGGTTGGCTACACATCTTTTTATTCAGAAGAAGCAAGACCACACATTTTCAGGAAATGTACCTTTTCTAGTTTAGCCATATTTATCTTAAAAGTGTTTACCTTGCAGGCTGACTAGCATCTATTGAGTTCAAATGTCCCATACATTGGATGCTAAAAAATCTACTGGAAGTATCTACAAAACAAGTTTTGAAGCCACATAACCCAAAATAAAAGGCTACATCTGATATTTTTTCCTAAAATGAATGTTCACGATTCACAAATTTTTTGTTTCATAAAAAATAATTGTTTAAATTAATAATTTGAATCGTTTAAAAAAGTAAATCAACTTTGTATGACCTTTTTGCGAGTGTCGGTGGAACGTTTTTTTGGGACATAACAAAAACATGAATATATACTAATAATAGCTAAATAGTTAACTAGAGTGTACAATATGTTTTGAATTAGCTACCTAGTTAATCTGTTCTCTGTCATATTTTATAGGCCTACCTGTTGCTGCAATGTCCGACTGTCTCCCTCTCCTTAAGCAACGGCCAACTCATCTCACACTATGCAGGTGATGCACGCAAACACAGATGCGCTAGTGTCATTCCGATTCTGGTTGATATGTTGATTTTTATTTGATTGATAAAATATTTAAAAACTCTGCCTAAATAAATTACCTTAATAGAAATGAATTTCCACTACTTTTCCCAAAATATTAGGATTTTATCATTTTCTAAAACCTTTCCAGGCCTGGAAAACACCATTTAAAAATTCCATTACTTTTACAGGATTTTCATGACCGTACAAACCCTGTGAAGCATATGTATTTAGGTCTAGTGGCCCTAGTTCAAGTTCAGTTTGAGGTTCAGCATGTTCACCTGTGCAGTGCTGTTGTAGTCTGCGGATCTCTGCATGTAGACCTTTCAGTGTCTTGGCATGGTCCTGCTGGAGGAAGAGCAGGTTCTTCTGGGCGCTGTGCAGCTGATTCTCTAGGGTAACGTTGGGGGACGCCATGGCAGACAATGCAGTAGATACACACCAGCCCTAGAGACCTGCAAACACAGGTAACAGACAGACAATATCAAAACAAGAGCCGTACCATCTGGGGTTCAGTGCTTAGCCTACATGCTCCCCCTTTCACCCATAGAAATCTAGGATGTGCTCCAGCTTTACTTTGCCTTTAGTTTTTTTACTTTTGGGGGGAGGCTAACTCAATATATACTAAACAAAAATATAAATGCAACATATAACAATTTCAAAGATTTTACTGAGTTACAGTTCATAGAAGGAAATTAGTCAATTGAAATATAGTAAATTCGTTAGGCCTTAATCTATGGATTTCACATGACTGGACAGGGGCACACTGGGGAGCCAAGCTCAGCCTATCAGAATGAGTTTTTCCCCACAAAAGGGCTTTGTTTCAGACAGAAATACTTCTCAGAACGTCCCCATCCTCAGACGATCCCGTAGGTGAAGAAGACAGATGTGGAGGTCCTGGGCTGGCGTGGTTACACGTGGTCTGCGGTTGTGAGGAAGGTTGGACGTACTGCAAAATGCTCTAAAAATACGTTGCAAAATCTGTAGCATTGTGCTGCATAATTTAGAGTGGCCTTTTATTGTCCCCCTGCACAAGGTACACCTGTGTAATGATCATGCTGTTTAATCAGCTTCTTGATATGCCACACCTGTCAAGTGGATGGATTATCTTGGCAAAGGAGAAATGCCCAACAGGGATGTAAACAAATTAGTTTTGTGCGTATGGAACATTTCTGGGATTTACTTCATGAAACACAGGACCAGCACCTTACATGTTGCGTTTATATTTTTGTTCAGTATACTTTACCAAATCGGAACTATGTAGAAATAATACTGAACCTATTACATTTATACAGTTTCTTGACTGTGTCTAGCTCGCTAATAAATCACCGAAATTAAACCTACCAGTCAGGGAGTATTGAAAATATCAAGAACAATGGACAGAGCAAGAACAATTTTGACGGTGAGGAAATAACACATTTTCAGCACAGCTCTCCGGACCTCGTTGAAGACCAAATACAGCCCTCGGGCAAAATGAGTTTGACACCACTGGACTAGCATAATGCCCAAACGTAGTCTGATGACACACAGGATCAAGAAAATAGCACAGTATTGAACTCAATATTGTCTTTGGAATGCTACTCATTCAATACCCTTTTTTATCCTGATAGAATGTGGCTGCATTGTGAATTGTATGTTTCTTGCAAGGAGAGAAGGGGCACATATGCTCATTCCTTTGTTGTTTACTCTAATTGGCTGACAAACACTGATGTCGAACTATCGGTCTCTAAAGACACCTCAGGGGGAAACAAGTAATCTGCATTTTTGTTGGGTTTCTTTGGCCCTTTACCAGCACATTGCTTAAAATAAACACCAATGCTTTAATGAGACAAGACCCTGGATTAAAAAGACCTCAAATTAATACCAATCCAAATACCATCATAAGAGAACACACATTTCAGAACACATGGTATGGATCTGATTAAATTAATAGGCTAATAGGCCAATGGGTATTTCATAGGCTGAATAGGTCATTATCAACAGGTCATCCGAAAAACAAAGGCTACAAAAAACAAACAAACTCTGGCAGGAACTTACTCCTGAGCGTAAGTACAGAATGCTTTCAGAGATCCTGAGAACATTAGTAAACGTCACAGTGACACAGGGTGCGGCATGATGCAGCCAGTCTCCAGCAGCAGGCAGGGTCCGCTCCCGTCCTGTCCCTTACTCCCTCCTTGGATGTCATTGCATCCAGTACTCAGCCAGAGACAGCACCCAGAGGTGAGGTAAGAGACCATCACTCAGAGCAGAGCAGCAGTCCCATTGTCTCCACCCTCTCCCAGACAACACTACTGGGCCGGGAGTAGAGAGCACATTGATATCCCCCTCTGAGTGCAGAGAGCCTTCCACTGCATACATTAGCAAGCAAGCTTCAATAACACATCCCATAGCTCCTCCCTCTTACATCATCGGCTTCCTAACATTGATAATAAATTGTGTCATATCTGATGGCTCTCAAAGCTTGCTCTTCAGCGATAGGAATTTTATGTAAAATTCTCTCATTGTGTACAGAAGCAAAAGACACCAGTTGACCTCCAACACAGCCGAGTAATCACAGAGAGAGAGAGAGAGCAAGTGACTCGTCATAAAGGGTGCACTCAGAGAGATAATCTATAATAAATTAGTAATCCTGAGTCCTTCCTGTAAACCCTGAATGGCATACACTCTCACACAGCACAACCTTTTCCTAGCATCAGGCTTGGTTCATTCAATTATGATCCTTTTCTAATGATATCCCATTGTAATGACATCACCAACCCTCTTTCTCCATTTGTAGTAATCTGGTATGCTCAGTTATCCTAAATTAATGTTGCTTTTGGAGAGAAAATAGAATATCCATGATAAAAAAAAGTGACAACTCCCCTCCCTTATCTCCAATGAACTGCAGAAGCAAGACAAATGTCTATCCACTTGTCACCATAACAGCCAGGTAGCCAGTTGGGTTTGCAGCAATAAGACTGTATTTGTAGGACTAATTATTAATTAGAATGGAAACCAAGTCAAACTGACCATATGCTAGGACACAATTATAGTAGAGTTTTATATTGGTTTCAGCACCTGCATTGCGGACAGCACCCGATCCGACTTTTACACGTGCGCGTCTGACAACCACTTTCCAATCCAGGCATCTAGCTACCTTAGCTAATTGTTTCATTTGATGTTACCTGTAATTCAGACATACGATAATCCGTCCATATCAATTGGTTAAGGCCGCCCTGTTGGTAAACACTCCCATTCGCAATCCAAATAGCTGAACTGGTAATATCTAGTACACCTACTAGCTAGTAAATACGATTGTTATTTTGTGTAGCCAACCAATCATCAAGTCAACTAGCTAACGTTAGTAGCTATATTATTGATATAAGGTCACACATTTAATTTAGCTAACCAACCAAACTGTTAGCTAACGTTAGCTAGCTACGGAAATTAGCTAGCGGTAACGTTAGTAACTAGTGCAGAATCTAGCGCTACATAAGATGCTGCATGCGCTCTTGTTATGTTCATTTTATCATAACAAAACAATGCATGACAAAACAATAAATCATTGCCAATAGCTATGCTAATTTGGCTAGCTTGCTGCTAGCTACATAACGTTAACGTAAACAGACTCAGACAGAGGCAGGTGCAATCGATGAGGGGTCCTGCTGTGTTACCAAAGTGAAAAACGGTTTATAAATGTAATAAGATATGGTGATCCCTACCTTTCAAAAATATTACAATATCGTCTAATACAAATGTTGTTGCCGTAATTGCTACAGTGGCTAAATCCGTTCTGCCATGTTAGGCATTGTCGTTGGTGCTGGTCAAGCGCTCCTCTTGTCTGACTGCAGTAACAGAGAGGGCTGTGTCAGTTCTCTCGCTCATCTCCCTGAGCTACAACAAAATAAGGCGATGCATCATGGGATACTACTAAAAGTAGTAACAATGTTCAATAAATTGTCGTTTGTTTTATTACCTATAAGTTGACACTCAGAAATAGATGAGAATGCGTGTATGTAATGCATAAAGACATTTGAAAAATGTGATTTTAGTAAACATAAAATCGGTAAACCCAGTGGTTGCTACGCATATTGTCAGCATCGAGCGCTATCTATACTAGGTCCCAGGGTGTAAGCTCCATTGCCATAGAAACAGAACACTGTTTCGGGCCGTTCAATTTTCATGAACGTTTGCACCGAACCACACGTTTCACCAAAACGTTCTTGTAAGTTGTTGAACAGACTTCGAGGTACATTTGCTCCAGTGATGAGTACAACATTGGTTTTCTCCCATTTGGTGTGTGTGGTGAGGTGTGGCTTGAAGCAATAAGTGACATTAAAGGGCTGTAGCCATGCCATTGTAGAAAATAAGGCCATACTGACAGTGTTCCCCAACTCACAACCCTTACCCGTTTTTCAACTGGTCGTTCAGTACAACACAGTTTATGTTAAATTTAACACTTTACTTAATTTCAATTTCTTACTATGCTATAAGCTGTCTCCCGACTAGTGATGTGTCATGCGCAAAAGATGCGGCTCTGAGAGCCGATGCTTTGTAGTGAATCAGAAGAGCCGGCTCGCATCGAGTGAGAGCCGGCTCCCAGTTTTTTTCCTTTCGCTGTGTGCTTACAGGCAGAACTTTGTTTTGATTGGTCAGCAATCGCATCGCGGCCAATCAGATGTGAGGATATGGGATCATACCATTATCTAAAAACAGAGAGGGGGGTGAAGTGAAGCGGCACTCCACTGCAAGTTAATGAGTCGTAACAACGTTAATAACGACACTGTCTGTCAGATAGCGGTGAGGAGAGTGTGTGAGTCGTAACTATGAGTGACACCCGAAAGAGAAGCAGCATCTGGCTCCAGTTTAAAGACAATGGAAACAACAAAGCAGAGTGCGTTCACTGCAAGATGAAAATTACTTTAAGAGCAGGTTCCACCACAAACCTGCATAGACATATGAGAACTGTCCATCCTACAGTGCAGTTAGAGGAGAGAGGGCAAGCTAGCACCCCATCTACAGATCCTGGTGTGTCTCATCCCCAAAAAACAGCAACTGCAGCAGCATCTACTGGCTTCCCCACACATGCAGGTATAACCTCTCCTACTGCAGCTCAAAGCAAAATAAGCCAGTTTATACCCAAAGTGATGACCCCATCCAAACAGCACAGCATTGATGTAGAGCTAGCTAAAATGATAGCTACTGATTTCCAACCCTTTTCAATTGTGGAGGACAGAGGTTTTAAAAGTTTTGTCAAAACTTTAAATCCCACATACACTCTTCCGAGTAGAAAAACATTGTCCCAAACAACAATACCTAAACTATATGACACAGAACGGGCATTATGGCAAGTAAGGGTGAAACAAGCTCCATCAGTTTGCCTGACAACTGACTGCTGGACCTCCAGAACAACCTGCTCTTTCATGGCTGTCACTTGCCATTTCATTGAAAATTACAAGATGACATCTTGCCTTTTGGACTGCTTTGAGTTCACAGAGAGACACACTGCAGAAAACCTAGCAGATGAGCTAGTAAGAGTGGCAAAAGAGTGGCAAGTAGAGGACAAAGTAGTGTGCTGTGTGAGTGACAATGCAGCAAACATCACCAAAGCCATAAAAATTCTTAAGTGGACCCATCACCCATGTCTGGCACATACACTAAACCTCATGATTAGAGATGCCCTAAAGGTGGTCAAACCAACCGTGGATAAGGTGAAGGCTGTTGTGGAGTTTTTCCACAAAAGCACAGTTGCAACACAGAGGCTAAAGTCCACACAGTGCCAGATGGGGATGCCTGAACTGAGGCCCAAACAAGAGTGTGCCACCAGGTGGAACTCAACATTTTATATGTTGAAACGAATTCTTGAAACAAAAGATGCCATCATCTCCACCCTGGCCCTCATCAACGAACCAGTTGATGCTCTATGTCAAGAGGAATGGGAGCTGGTGAAAGAGGTCTGCACCGTCCTGCAACCATTTGAGGAGGTGACTGTGGAAATAAGTGCAGACAGGTACCTTGGACCATTTTTTTTCACTACTACCATTCAGTCACTATTATACATTGCAGAAACAATACAGTATAATGTGCCACATATAATATGCCACATACTTTAAAAAAAGCTTCATTTTAAAAGTTGCTGTTTCTCTCCCTCAGCTATGTTTCTGCCTCAAAAATGCTCCTGCTATGCAAAGGTTTGCAGCGTGTGACAGCCCAACAGACTGTAACCATGCAGAAAGGGAAAGAATTGGTTGCAGCTCTTTGTTCAGCCATGGACCGGAAATTTCTGCGTATGGAGTACAACACTGTCCACTCAGAAACCACATTATTGGATCCTAGGTTTAAAAAACTTGCATTCAATGACAACAGAGCTGTTGATGAGGCACTTCAGAGAATTAGTGCAGCAGCAAGATGCACCCCTAGCAGCCAGCCAGCTCCGCCATTAGAAGGCCAAGTGTATGAGGAACCACAAACCTCTGTTGTTTGGAGGCTTTTTGATGAAAGAGCTACAGGAGATGCTACAAGAAGAAATCCTACAGCTGATGCTATACTGGAGGTGAGGTCTTATCTTGAGGAGCCCATCATCCAACGAGCAGAAGACCCACTGAGCTGGTGGCAGGCCAAGGCCTCAGTCTTTCCACGCCTGGCGAAGGTGATGGAAGGGAGACTGTGTATTGTGGCAACATCGGTTCCTTCAGAGAGAATCTTCTCAAAAACAGGGCAGATAATCTCAGAAAGAAGAAATAGGATCAGTCCATCAAAGCTGAGGCATCTGATTTTTTTGAATGCCAATCTTCACTGAGGACATTAATACTGTTTGCTTGAGTTTGGTTCTAGTTCTGTTCTAGTTCAATTCTGTTTATTTGCTGTTTTTTTGTTGTTAATTTGTGCAAAAAAATGTTTGATTAAAATGATTAAAAACAAAAGAATGCTTTTGTAAAAAAATAAATGCATAAAAACACTGCACATGGAAGGGTTTTCAACACACAAACCATTTTTTTTTTTTAAAGTTAGGGTAAAATAAAGGCCTACAAAAAAATCCTAAATTAAGAGCCGTTCAGGAGTCGAAAGAGCCGGCTCTTCTTTGGGAGCTGAGCCAAAAGAGCCGGCTCTCGGAAAAGAGCCGAACTTCCCATCACTACTCCCGACAGCAACACTGAATGATTTTCAACAGTCTTGGCAACGGCAGGCAGTGATTGGCCCCTCAGAGCCATGACACATATTGCCCCGCCCCCAAGGTATAATATGCACAGCCCTACTGGAGAGTGTCACTGGTTCTTTTTAGTTTTGATGTTTTGATGCCTGACAAAGTGATACAAGTTTTTTTGCTGAATACATTAGGTTGTTACAGGTGTCAAGTTTATGGGCATGTGGCAGCAGTGTGTAGGAGGCAGGTTCCTAGGTGTGAGAAGTGTGCAAAAGGGCTTGAGACAAAGGAATGTGTAGCATTGGGGAAAAAACTGTATGTGTTAATTGTAGGGGTGCCCATGGGGCTTGGGATCAGAAATGCCCAGTGTGAGAAAGGCAGGTTGAGGTCAGGGTGAGAGTAGAGCAGAGGTTGTTTAGTTGAGGAAGATGGTTCAAGGGGAAGGGATCCGTTTTGAGTAGTAGATCTGTACCAAAACAGAGGGATGGGCCAACAAGTGATACAGTGGGGAGAACAAGTATTTGATACACTGCCGATTTTGCAGGTTTTCCACTTACAAAGCATGTAGAAGTCTGTAATTTTTATCATAGGTACTCTTCAACTGTGAGTGATACATCAGAAAAGCAGAACTTAATATTTGGTACAGAAACCTTTGTTTGCAATTACAGAGATCATACGTTTCCTGTAGTTCTTGACCAGGTTTGCACACACTGCAGCAGGGATTTTGGCCCACTCCTCCATACAGATCCTTCAGGTTTCGGGGCTGCCGCTGGGCAATACAGACTTTCAGCTCCCTCCAAATATTTTCTATTGGGTTCAGGTCTGGAGACTGGCTAGGCCACTCCAGGACCTTGAGATGCTTCTTACGGCCACTCCTAATTGCCCTGGCTGTGTGTTTCGGGTCGTTGTCATGCTGGAAGACCCAGCCACGACCCATCTTCAATGCTCTTACTGAGGGAAGGAGGTTGTTGGCCAAGATCTCGCGATACATGGCCCCATCCATCCTCCCCTCAATACGGTGCAGTCGTCCTGTCCCCTTTGCAGAAAAGCATCCCCAAAGAATGATGTTTCCACCTCCATGCTTCACGGTTGGGATGGTGTTCTTGGGGTTGTACTCATCCTTCTTCTTCCTCCAAACACGGCGAGTGGAGTTTAGACCAAAAAGCTCTATTTTTGTCTCATCAGACCACATGACCTTCTCCCATTCCTCCTCTGGATCATCCAGATGGTCATTGGCAAACTTCAGACGGGCCTGGACATGCGCTGGCTTGAGCAGGGGGACCTTGCGTGCGCTGCAGGATTTTAATCCATGACGGCGTAGTGTATTACTAATGGTTTTCTTTGAGACTGTGGTCCCAGCTCTCTTCAGGTCATTGACCAGGTCCTGCCGTGTAGTTCTGGGCTGATCCCTCACCTTCCTCATGATCATTGATGCCCCACGAGGTGAGATCTTGCATGGTGCCCCAGACCGAGGGAGATTGACCGTCATCTTGAACTTCTTACATTTTCTAATAATTGCGCCAACAGTTGTTGCCTTCTCACCAAGCTGCTTGCCTATTGTCCTGTAACCCATCTACAATTTCATCCCTGATGTCCTTACACAGCTCTCTGGCCTTGGGCATTGTGGAGAGGTTGGAGTCTGTTTGATTGAGTGTGTGGAGAGGTGTCTTTTATACAGGTAACGATTTCAAACAGGTGCAGTTAATACAGGTAATGAGTGGAGAACAGGAGGGCTTCTTAAAGAAAAACTAACAGGTCTGTGAGAGCCGGAATTCTTACTGGTTGGTAGGTGATCAAATACTTATGTCATGCAATAAAATGCAAATTAATTATTTAAAAACATACAATGTGATTTTTTGAAATTTTTGTTTTAGATTCCGTCTCTCACAGTTGAAATATACCTATGATAAACATTACAGACCTCTACATGCTTTGAAAGTAGGAAAACCGGCAAAATCGGCAGTGTATCAAATACTTGTTCTCCCCACTGTATCAGTTATCCTGTTAGAGCTTTTGTGGCGAATCCACTGCACTGTTTCAGGTGCAACATTTATGGTCATGTCGCAGCAGTGTGTTGGAGGGAGATTCCAAGATGTGGGAAGTCTGCAGGAGGGCTTGTAGTAGATTGTGTAGTTTCGGTGGATAAAGTTGTGTGTGTTAACTGTAGGAGTGCACATGTTGCTGGGGATAAGAAGTGTCCGCTGCGAGAGAGGCAGGTTGAGGTGACTAGAGTCAGAGTAGTGCAGAAGGTGTCGTATGCTGAAGCAGTGGGGATAG
The DNA here is from genome assembly GCA_023634145.1 of Thymallus thymallus. NCBI lineage: Eukaryota > Metazoa > Chordata > Actinopteri > Salmoniformes > Salmonidae > Thymallus > Thymallus thymallus. The sequence goes on along the minus strand of CM042402.1, from coordinate 23,065,961 downwards.
AAGAGGAGGATGAGTCAAGGGAGAGGTATTCTTAGAGGATCCCTGTGAATAGTAGATCTGTGCCATCACAAAGGTAGGCCAATGAGTGATATATGCTTCAGTAAGGTTGTCTTCTTAGCGTTCATAGCAATGGCTGTCAACTGTACCGCAGAAATGAAACGTAAATCACAGAAAATATGTTGTGATGGCAGCTGCAGAGAAGTACTTGGGGTTGGAGATTAGACTTCTGAAGAGGCCATTGGCCTGGGGTAGGATCAGAACTGAATCCTGGTGTCAGGCTCTGGCTATAGAGAAGCCTATTTGCTTCTCTATGTAGCCATGGTCAGAGTCTGACAGTTCTATTCTTTCTGTTTCTGGTGGTGGGTTGTGTTGGATCCCTAATTAGAGGCAGCTGCTGTGCATCGTCTCTAATTAGGGATCCTACATGGGTTTGTATGTTCCACACCGGGGATGTGGGTCATTGTATATGTCAGTGTATATTTTCGCAAGTCACGGAGAAAGTAAGTGTGCCACATTTCTTCACGTTTGTTGTATCGTGTTTGTTGTTTTGTTTAGTAGTTCGCATTGGAGTTATTGTACATAGTAAATTCATAATCGTTATACATAGTATTAATAAACAAATGTCAAACTATAATCCCTGCGCTGCGTCTTGGTCGATGTATGCACCATCTCGTGACAGAATGACCCACCAGTACGAGACCAAGCAGCGTAACTGGGGAGAGACGGAGAGAGAGGAAGTGCCGCGTTATAGACGGGGCGCGAGATGGAGAGGAGCCCGAAAGCAACCCCAAGTGGTCTGGTGTAGAGGAAGAGGCACCAGTACCACTTTCCAGGTGGCATTCGCAGAGGCCGGAAAATAAGTGGGGGGCGAAGTGTCAGGAGGAGTTGAGCGTGGTGAAATAGCGGAGGAAGGAGTATGAGAGGATAATGGAGCTATGTTGGCGTAATATGGAGGAATGTGAGAGCGAGAGGAGGGAGCTGGAGCTAAAGGTGCCCAAGGTGAGCATCCCCAGTCCGGGTCCGGTCGTCTACTCCAACCCCATGCCAGAGCAGTCCGCTCCACCGGTGCCCAGTCCGGGTCCGGTCGTCGGCTCCACTCCCATGCCAGAGCAGTCCGCTTCACCGATGTCCAGTCCGGGTCCGGACCTCTGCTCTACTCCCCGCACCCGACCTCCAGTGAGTACGCCCAGCCAGGTGCTTCCAGTGCCGGCTCCACGCACCCGACCTCCGGTCCGCCACCCCAGTCCGGTACCTCCCATGCCAGAGCAGTCCGCTTCACCGATGTCCAGTCCGGGTCCGGACCTCTGCTCTCCTCCTTGCACCCGACCTCCAGTGCGTGCGCCCAGCCAGGTGCTTCCAGTGTCGGCTCCATGCACCCGACATCCGGTGCACCTGCCCAGTCCGGTACGTCCCGTGCCAGCCCTCCGTAGCCCGGAACCTCCAGCGAAGGTTCGTAGCCCGAAGCCTACAGCGAATGGTACGCAGCCCGGAACCCCAGCGAAGGTCTGTAGCCCGAAACCTCCTGAAGTCAACACCGCTCTGTGGTTGGAACATACCGCTCCACCGGTGCCCAATCCGGGTCCAGCCGTCTGCTCCGCTCCAGGGCCTGAGCAGTCCGCTCCACCGGTGCCCAATCCGGGTCCAGCCGTCTGCTCCACTCCATGGCTGGAGCCGTTTGCCCCACCGGTGCCCAGTCTGGGCCCGGTTATTTGCCCTGCTCCATGGCCGGAGCCGTTGTCCCCACCGGTACCCAAGCCGGGCCTGGTTGGTTGCCCCGCTCCATGGCCGGAGTCGTTTACCCCACCGGTGCCCAATCCGGGCCCGGTTGTTTTCCCCACTCCATGGCCGGAGCCAGTAACCCCACCGGTGCCCCGTCCGGGCCCGGTTATTTTCCCGCTCCATGGCCGGAGCCGCTTACCCCACCGGTGCACAGTCCGGGCCCGGTAAATTGCCCAGCTCCATGGCCGGTCAATAGGAAGGGGCATGGGAAGAAACTGTCGACGTTGCCGGAACCAGAACCGCCACCGACGTACTAATCTTCCCTCTCTATAACCCCCCCCATGTATTTGTGTTTTTTTTGGTGTTTGGCGTCCGGGAGTCCGCGCCTTGGGGGGTACTGTCAGGCTCTGGCCATAGAGAAGCCTTGCTTTGCTTCTCTATGTAGCCATGGTCAGAGTCTGACAGTTCTATTCTTTCTGTTTCTGGTGGTGGGTTGTGTTGGATCCCTAATTAGAGGCAGCTGCTGTGCATCATCTCTAATTAGGGATCCTACATAGGTTTGTATGTTCCACACCGGGGATGTGGGTCATTGTATATGTCAGTGTATATTTTCGCAAGTCACGGAGAAAGTAAGTGTGCCACGTTTCTTCACGTTTGTTGTATCGTGTTTGTTGTTTTGTTTAGTAGTTCGTATTGGAGTTATTGTACATAGTATATTCATAATGGTTATACATAGTATTAATAAACAAATGTTGAACTATAATCCCTGCGCTGCGTTTTGGTCGATGTATGCACCATCTCGTGACACCTGGCTCAGGAAGGCCACCAAAAAATCTGAAATTTCCATCCCCAACTACAATATTTCCGTCAAGATAGAACTGCCAAAGGAGACGGAGTTGCAATCTACTGCAGAGTTCTGTCATACTGTCCAGGTCTGTGCCCAAACAGTTTGAGCTACTACTCTTAAAAATCCACCTTTCCAGAAATAAATCTCTCACTGTTGCCGCCTGTTACAGACCCCCCTCAGCACCCAGCTGTGCCCTGGACACCATATGTGAATTGATTGTCCCCCATCTATCTTCAGAGTTTGTACTATTAGGTGACTTAAACTGGGATATGCTTAACACTGCGGCTGTCCTTCAATCTAAGATAGATGCCCTCAATCTCACACAAATTATCAAGGAACCTACCAGGTACAACCCTAAATCCGTAAAAATGGGTACCATCATAGATATCATCCTGACTAACTTGCCCTCCATACACACCTCCTCTGTTTTCAACCAGGATCTCAGCGATCACTGCCCCATTGCCTGCATTCGTAATGGGTCCGCGGTCAAACGACCACCACTTATCACTGTCAAACGCTCCCTAAAACACTTCTGCGAGCAGGCCTTTCTAATCGATCTGGCCTGGGTATCCTGGAAGGATATTGACATCATAAAAGTGCTTTCCTCACCATCCTAAATAAGCATGCCCCATTCAAAAAACGTAAAACTAAGAACACAAAAGCATCCTGTGGCGCACTGCATTAGCATCGAATAGCCCCCGCGATAGGCAACTTTTCAGGGAAGTCAGGAACCAATATACACAGTCAGTTAGGCCAGCTTTTTCAAACAGAAATTTGCATCCTGTAGTACTAATTCCAAAAAGTTCTGGGGCACTGTAAAATCCATGGAGAAGAAGAGCATCTCCTCCCAGTTGCCCACTGCATTGAGGCTAGGAAATACTGTCACCATCGATAAATTTACGATAATCAAACATTTTAATAAGCATTTTGCTATGGCTGGCCATGCTTTCCACCTGGCTACCCCTACCCTGGCCAACAGCTCTGTACCCCCCGCAGCAACATGCCCAAAACCCCCCCGCTTCTCCTTCACCCAAATCCAGATAGCTGATGTTATGAAAGAGCTGCAAAATCTGGACCCCTACAAATCTGCTGGGCTAGACCAGCTGGACCCTTTCTTTCTAAAATTATCAGCCGAAATTGTTGCAACCCCTATTACTAGCCTGTTCAACCTCTCTTTTGAATCGTATTAGATCCCTAGAGATTGGAAAGCTGCCATGGTCATCCCTCTGTTCAAAGGGGGAGACACTCTAGACCCAAACTGTTATAGACCTACAGTGGGGAGAACAAGTATTTGATACACTGCCGATTTTGCAGGTTTTCGTACTTACAAAGCATGTAGAGGTCTGTAATACACTTCAACTGTGAGAGACGGAATATAAAACAAAAATCCAGAAAATCACATTGTATGATTTAAAAAAAGATAATTTGCATTTTATTGCATGACATAAGTATTTGATCACCTAACACCCAGTAAGAATTCCGGCTCTCACAGACCTGTTAGTTTTTCTTTAAGAAGCCCTCCTGTTCTCCACTCATTACCTGTATTAACTGCACCTGTTTGAACTCGTTACCTGTATAAAAGACACCTGTCCACACACTCAATCAATCCAACCTCTCCACAACGGCCAAGATCAGAGAGCTGTGTAAGGACATCAGGGATAAAATTGTAGACCTGCACAAGGTTGGGATGGGCTACAGGACAATAGGCAAGCAGCTTGGTGAGAAGGCAACAACTGTTGGCACAATTATTAGAAAATGGAAGAAGTTCAAGATTACGGTCAATCTCCCTCTGTCTGGGGCACCATGCAAGATCTCACCTAGTGGGGCATCAATGATCATGAGGAAGGTGAGGGATCAGCCCAGAACTACACGGCAGGACCTGGTCAATGACCTGAAGAGAGCTGGGACCACAGTCTCAAAGAAAACCATTAGTAACACACTACGCCGTCATGGATTAAAATCCTGCAGCGCACGCAAGGTCCCCCTGCTCAAGCAAGCACATGTCCAGGCCCGTCTGAAGTTTGCCAATGACCATCTGGATGATCCAGAGGAGGAATGGGAGAAGGTCATGTGGTCTGATGAGACAAAAATAGAGCTTTTTGGTCTAAACTCCACTCGCCGTGTTTGGAGGAAGAAGAAGGATGAGTACAACCCCAAGAACACCATCCCAACCGTGAAGCATGGAGGTGGAAACATCATTCTTTGGGGATGCTTTTCTGCAAAGGGGACAGGACGACTGCACCGTATTGAGGGGAGGATGGATGGGGCCATGTATCGCGAGATCTTGGCCAACAACCTCCTTCCCTCAGTAAGAGCATTGAAGATGGGTCGTGGCTGGGTCTTCCAGCATGACAACGACCCGCAACACACAGCCAGGGCAACTAAGGAGTGGCTCCGTAAGAAGCATCTCAAGGTCCTGGAGTGGCCTAGCCAGTCTCCAGACCGGAACCCAATAGAAAATCTTTGGAGGGAGCTGAAAGTCCGTATTGCCCAGCGACAGCCCCGAAACCTGAAGGATCAGATCACTGACCACTTCGAATCCCACCGTACCTTCTCTGCTATGCAATCTGGTTTCCGAGCTGGTCATGGGTGCACCTCAGCCACGCTCAAGGTACTAAACGATATCATAACCGCCATCGATAAAAGACAGTACTGTGCAGCCGTCTTCAATCGACCTGGCCAAGGCTTTCGACTCTGTCAATCACCGCATTCTTATTGGCAGGCTCAACAGCCTTGGTTTCTCAAGTGACTGCCTTGCCTGGTTCTCCAAATACTTCTCAGATAGAGTTCAGTGTGTCAATTCGGAAGACCTGTTGTCCGGTCCTCTGGCAGTCTCTATGGGGGTGCCACAGGGTTCAATTCTTGGGCCAACTCTATTCTCTATATATATCAACGGTGTCCCTCTCGCTGCTGGTGACTCTCTGATCCATCTCTACGCTACTGACACCATTCTGTATACATCTGGCCTCTCTTTGGACACTGTGTTAACTAATCTTCAAACAAGCTTCAATGCCATACAACACTCCTTCCGTGGCCTCTGCTCTTAAATGCTAGTAAAACTAAATGCATGCTTTTCAATCGAACGCTGCCCACACCTGCCCACCGGACTATCATTAGTACTCTTGACGGGTCTGACTTAGAATACGTGGACACCTACAAATACCTAGGCGTCTGGTTATACTGTAAACTCTCCTTCCAGACTCACATTAATCGTCTCCAATCCAAAATTAAATCTAGAATCGGCTTCCTATTTCGCAACAAAGCCTCCTTCACTCATGCTGCCAAACTTGCCCTTGTAAAACTGACCATCCTACCGATCCATGACTTCGGCGATGTCATTTACAAAATAGCCTCAAACACTCTACTCAGCAAATTGGATGTAGTCTATCACAGTGCCATCCGTTTTGTTACCAAAGCCCCATATACCACCCACCACTGCGACCTGTACGCTCTCGTTAGCCCTCACTACATATTCGACGACAAACCCACTGGCTCCAGGTCATCTATAAGTCTTTGCTAGGTAAATTATCTCAGCTCGCTAGTCACCCGTAGCATGCGCACCAGCAGGTATATTTCACTGGTCATCCCCAATGCCAATACCTCCATTGGCCGCGATTCCTTCCAGTTCTCTGCTGCCAATGACTGGAACGAATTGCAAAAATCACTGAAGCTGGAGACTGCCATCTCCCTCAATAACTTTAAGCATCAGCTGTCAGAGCAGCTTACCGATCACTGCACCTGTACATAGCCCTTCTGTAAATAGCCCACCCTACTACCTCATCCCCATATTTATTATTTTTGCTCATTTGCACTCCAGTATCTCTATTTGCACATCATCATCATCAGTCCAGTGTTAATGCTAATTTGTAATTCATTTCGCCACTATGGCCTATTTACCATCCTAACCTTACTACATTTGCACACTCTGTACATATATTTTCTATTGTGTTATTGACTGTACGTCAATAACACAGTAGAATGATGTACTTCGAATTGCTTGGAAATGGATTTGTAACCCCTCCCAGACTCATGGGCATCAATAATCTTTCTTCTGAGGGCCTCGGTAGGTGTTTTGATCTTTGAATGATGTGTTACCACACACCCATATGGTTAAGACCAAACCAGACCAATTTTCTTATCTTTATGGAAGGCTGGACCATCCTAAGTTTCTCTCTAATGTTTTCTAATCATTTGCACTTGTTTTGGTACACCTAATTCTAATTTTTGCCATTTTATGTGATGTAAAGGTAGGGGTGTACTAACTTTTTCCCCATAAGGAAAAGGCATTTTTGTTTATTTTAATTGCATAACATTTTCAACGTTTTTTTTGTTGTTGTGTCATTTGTTAAATTGGGTAAAAAAAAAACTGTATTCCCAATCAAACGACAGCCCTGCCCTATCTAATAGAAAGAGCAGACCTGTCCAGCAGACTGAGTGTGTGGAAACACGCATGCACAGCTCCCTCTTGGTTACTTAATACAATTTAGAAAGGTTACATGTTGCAGTTCGCTCGCAGTCCGCCGGGGTTCACTGTTGTTGTGTGCACACGGTTTCAGCTCAAACAGCTCCTATTCTAGGACAGGAAATAATCTCCCTTCTAGGAAAAGGAGCTATCCGCCCAGTGAGGGATTAGATTTGAGGGTGTTGAACAAATCTTTACGAAAACTACCTTTTTGTATGTTAACACACCGCCGTCTATTCAAAGCAGTCAGACAGGCAGATTATTTCACCATTGTGGACCTGAAGGACATGTTCTTTCACGTACCTATTGTGGAAAGGCACCGGAAATGTCTCAGGTTCTCATTTTGTGTCCTCCCATTCGGCCTAAACTTTAGCCCTTCACCGTTTGCGTGAATGCAGCTATCGCCCCCCTACGATCACAGGGGTTACGGATAATGTGCTATTTAGATGACTGGCTTATAATAGCGAAGTCGGGGGAATTGGCGGAGACACACACCAGAATAGTGATAAATCATATTTGCAGTCTGGGTTTCCTGATAAACTGGAAAAAGAGTTGTCTCACTCCTAGATTACAGACAAGATTCTTAGGCTTGGAACTGAACTCTCTGTCTATGCATGCGGGTCTAACAGTCACCAGACAGGTGCATTCTGACTGCAGCACACACACTCCATGGCTCGCTGGGTTATGGTTTTACTGGGGCTGATAGCTGCATGAGACCTCTCCAACAAACCAATGCATTCATATGAACAGAAACCGCTATCAGCCTACTAACCATTACGCAACAATGTCGCCACAGTCAACATAGACCTGGAACTGTTGGGGTGTTAGGACCTAGTTTAACAATTATGCATCCATCCGTGAGTAACTCTGGTCTGTAATTCACTCAGTTCTTATTTAATTCAGGTCTGTATATACATATTCATGTACAGTTATATCATATCACATGCAATATTGTAAGTAATTATTGGACTTAACTTACGTAGTCATTCACTCAGGAATGCATATTAGTATTACATCTTTATTCATTGCTTTTAGTATGTCGAATGTGCAATACATGCATTTATCAGTAATTAAATCCTGCGCACTAAGGACTGTATTTTAAGGGAATTACTATTATTACCCTAAATTATATCATATACACATTTAGCTATTTAAATATCTCTTCCTGTCATTTACCTGTACAGTTAAAGTAACCATGCAAATATTCACTTACCTATACATTTAACTGTATATTTACCTGTACAGTTAATTTAACCTTGCAAAATATTCACTTACCTGTTCATTTAACCAGTCTGTATATTAAGTAAACTATAATTACCCTCACTTATATCATATGCACTTTATAGTGTACATATTCAGCCATCCACCCCTGAGGGGATAATGGGAGGCAGTTTACGACAGTTTACGACAGTTTACGACGCGTAATGAACAGTGGAAAGAACACAGAAATCAGTTTTGGAGCTCGAAGCAATTCACCTGGCTCTATTACATTTTGCCCCCAGGATAGAGGGGCATCAAGTTCTGATTCGTTCCGAAAACTTGCGTACGTCAATTGCCAGGGAGGAGTCTGCTCACTGGCCATGCACCAAGTGGCATCACAGATACATCTGTGGGCACAAACACACCTGCTACAACAGGTCTTTGACAGAGTGAGGGAGCACAGGCTGGAGCTGATACTGGTGGCCCCGTTTTGGCCTTGGTGTCCGGTGCGCCTTGGACACTCCCGTTAAGCACAGACCTTCTGTCTCAGGCGGGAGGGGATATATTCCACCCCTCCCCGCACAAATGGAATCTGGCTTTTAAGTGAAGGGTTACCTATGGTGGTTATAGAGACCATACAGAGTGCTAGGGCTCTTTCAACAATGTCTCTTCACGCAAGCGTTTGCACGCTGCTGCAAGGAACATAGAGAAGAACCACTGCACTGCAGTATTGGTAAAATGTTTGGCTTCCTTCAGAGTCTGTTTGATAAAGGACTTTCTCCTTCTACATTGAAGGTCTATTTGCCACGCTGATATAGATGGTAAGCCCTCGGGAAGCCACATTTTGGCCTCTTGGTTTATGGAGAGCACCCGTCGTCTGCGCTCACCTGCACATTCTCTATTCCCCAGATGGGAGTTGGTCACAGTTCTGGATGTGTTAACTAACCCTCCTTTTGAGCCTATGGACACAATATAATTAAAATTCCTCTCATTTACTATTAGCCCTTGCCTCTGTGCACCAGTCATGCACCACTCTGACCAGTTGTTTGTGTGCTTTGGTACACAAGCACAGGGCAAGGCTTTGTCCAGAGAACAACTATCTTGCTGGATAGTTGAAGCTATTGCATCTCTTGGGCAGGGAAGGCTCTCTCAGAGGGACTTAAAGCTCATTCTACTAGAGGTGTGGAAACATCTTGGGCACTACTTTGGGGCGTTATATTGGAACGTGTGTGCGGCAGCTACTTGGGCTACACCTCACACTTTTGTCAGGTTCTATAGTCTGCAGCCAGACGCTAGTTCCCACAAAACATGTACTGTACACATGCCTTTAGGCCATACATGTCCACACTATAATCTCTTCTACCAGTGCGTAGCCGTAGGAGTAGGTAATTCTTTACAATGGCCTGTGTTACCTATTTCTTATTAATTGTATCACATAGCCTGCAGGCTTTGTCTGTCTCATCCCTGTCTTGATTATGTTATATCAGGGGTATTCTCTATAGACCACTTGACTATGTCCGGTAGGCTGCACAGCGGTGTCTGTCCTGGTGACCAGCAAGGTTTGTTGTATACAATATAGCAAAGTAAGAACTCAAGTTCGAAATGAAGTAAAAATAATAGTTCTTACTAATGCGGCCTTGCTGGCTCCCATTACAGGGGCTGAATGGGTCGCTATAGTGACATTCTCCAGCAGGGCAGTGCATATAATATCCTCGGGGGCTGGGCAATATGCGTCATGGCCCGGAGGGGCCAATCACTGCCTGCCATGGCCAAGATGGGAATTGGGTGGTTTCAAAGTTGAAAATTATTCAGTGTTGCTGTCTGGAGACAGCTTATAGCATAATAAGGACTCTCGTTCTTCATTCGTAAAGCCAGGATTGTAGTGCTGAATGCAGCCCTGTTCAGAAATGTGAAACATTTGAGCCATCTAGCAAAGAGAGGAGCACACACAACTGGTGAGAGGGCTCTCTTTCTTCCTCACGATGTAAAGAGGAAATAAAAAAAACATAATTAATTTACACAATATTAATAAAGATAATATATCTCAACAAAAATAATAGACCTAAATTGTTCTATTATTATCACATACAACAGACCAGACCAGACAGCAGAGGGAAGCAATGCTTTACGAATGGGTCTTTGACGTGCAGGGCTGTAGAGCACAGCAGCCCACCTAAACATTTTGTGTAGGCCTACAATCATGGTCAGACTGACATAATGCAGATTGATTTTCACTTCAACTTAGATTGGAATGCCACTTTTTTTGGCCTGTATCTGGAACTAGAATACACTTCTCTTTAACTTTGAAAAGTCTACATTTTTTCACATTCCCTACAGGTATCCATACAGGAAAGCTCATATCAAACATTTACAGAGAAGGTTAGACCTAGGAAATTTTTGCAATTTATAAACCATTGACAGTAAAAAGAAAAACAAGTATTTTCACCTTCCCAGCAAATTTGAACTGCTGAACAATAATGAACATAGCTTAATAGGCATTGTAAAGAATTTAAGGGGAAAAGGTAGTATTTTTCCAAAATTAGACATAATAACTGGCTCATTAAGCATACTAACTGATAAGTTATTTCAAGTCTACTGTAAGTACAGTAGCCTAAAGAGATCTCTGGTGCAGCATACTACGTAATATTATTTTGCTTTACTCTGGATAACAGCTCTGCTCAGGTCCTCAGATTCTTCTACTTTTGTATATAAACTGTTAGAATAGTGGACTTTTTATCTACACCCACCATTTTACCCTTAGCACTCCACCTCACATTCTGAAAAAGCTACCTTAAATTATCTCTGGCAAGAGGAATTCCACAGTGGGACTTCCCAGAGGGACTTAAAGCTCATTCTACTAGAGGTGTGGCAACATCTTGGGCACTACTTTGGGGCGTTATATTGGACAACGTGTGTAGTCTGCAGCCAGACGCTAGTTCCCACAAAACATGTACTGTACACATGCCTTTAGGCCCTACATGTCCACACTATAATCTCTTCTACCAGTGCGTAGCCATAGGAGTAGGTAATTCTTTACAATGGCCTGTGTTACCTATTTCTTATTAATTGTATCACATAGCCTGCAGGCTTTGTCTGTCTCATCCCTGTCTTGATTATGTTATATCAGGGGTATTCTCTATAGACCACTTGACTGTGTCCGGTAGGCTGCGCAGCGGTGCCTGTCCTGGTGACCAGCAAGGTTTGTTGTATACACTCACCATTTTACCCTTAGCACGCCACCTCACATTCTGAAAAAGCTACCTTAAATTATCTCTGGCAAGAGGAATATAAAATACGTAAAACGATATGAACCAAAAACAAGAAATCAATTTTCATAACCAACCTAAGAAAGTGTCTCAAATGAATGAATGTCTCATGGAATAAATGGGATTATTGTCTTGCTCTTGAAAGCAACCTTTAATCTGTCTCTCTGGCTTTAGCATTTTTTTGACGGGGATTAAATTCTTCTAATTTCTTTATTTTTAGTGTTTCTGGCACACGTCCCAGATCCTTCTATAGAGAGGAGAGACCAACCAGTTGGGGTGAGAATAAGATATCCTTCCTGCAGCATATTCTTTAACCTTCTGAGGTGAAAAATTATTCCTCAGCCGAGACTCATTGTCACGATTGGGTGCATACATGGACCAAGACGCAGCGCAGGTGTCACGGTGCATAGTTAAGGGACGATAAACGGAGCGTTCGTGGAGTGTCATCCTTTTTATTTATGAATGAGATGTCCTCACGAAGCATTAAAAAATAAACAAGGAGAGTGAAAAACAAAAACAGACTATAAACAAAACACAGTGACTTACTGGCTCTCTGGAACACAAAGCAGACGAGCAGAAACAATGATCCACATATTGGTGGATGTGAGGGATGGCTAAATACTATCCCCAATCAGAGACCAACTCTAGACAGCTGTCTCCGATTGGGGATCATTAACCATCCCTAGTTTTGGTGTAAGGGTGTGAGGGCTGGATTGTGGCATTTCTAATCCCCCTGGTGGGGAGTCATGCGGCCTAACCACAACCCAACCCTTACAGCAGGGACTGTAGTTCGACATTTTTATTTATTTATACTATGGATAATTCTGAATATTATGCTATGTATACAACACAAAAAAACGAACCATTAAACAGACAAACTAACACGAATGAACAAACGTAATAGCTGTTACTGTTTCGTGACTTGCGAAATATATACACTGACATGTACATATAATGATAACGACCCACAACCCAGTGTGAAACCTACAAACCTATGTAGGATCCCTAATTAGAGACGATGCGCTACAGCTGCCTCTAATTAGGGATCCCACACAAACCACCACCAGAAACAGAAAGAATAGAACTGTCAGACTCTGACCATGGGTACATAGAGAAGCAAATGGGCTTCTCTATGGCCAGAGCCTGACACTCATACCTTCCTCATTATTTGTTTTACTTAAAGGCTGTTAGAGTTATTTAAATATTGTAACAGGTAGTTAAATGGCTCAGTGAGGGGGGAGAGACTCACCAAGTAAAACAAGGATATTGGCCATCATCAACTGCCATCTAGAAGCAGTTAGTCCTGTGTCTCTAAAGCACTGAATCATGATGACTGTCAGTGAGCGTGTCACTGTTTGTGCCACTCAGATACCTATTCACAGAAAAGTGGGGCACCAGGAGCTTTAGTCTATACTGTATCAGTGCACTTTTCTCTTTGCTTCAATTCATTTTTACAATGCTCCAGACCAGAAATATTATGGATGCGTGTTTGTTTAATCCTTATACTGACATAGATTCCCATTCCTTCTCCCAAATAAAAGATTATCCAAAGATAATGTTCTGGTAATTGTCACGAGAGGGTGCAGAGAGAGACCAAGACGCAGCGCAGGGATAGTAGTTCGACATTTATATTTATTTGTACTATATATCTAATAGAACAAATGGCGAACTACAAGACACAAACAACTACCGTCACGTTCACCAAAACAAACGAAATGAACGGACGTAAAAAAAGGCACACTTACTTCTCACCGTGACTGCGACATACATCGATAACAACCCACCCCAAGTGAAGGACAGACTCAACATATATTGGATCCCTAATTAGAGACAACGGGTAGCAGCTGCCTCTAATTAGAGATCCACCCAAAACCCACAAAGAAACAGAAAGGAACGACACTGTCAGACTCTGACCATAGCTACATAGAGAAGCCTATTGCTTCTCTATGGCCAGAGCCTGACAGTACCCCCCCCCACCCCCAAGGCGCGGACTCCCGGACTCCAAAAAAAAGGGAACACAAAAACATGGGGGGGTTAATTTGGGAGGGAAAAACTAGTCCTTTGGGGGCGGCTCTGGCTCCGGCGACGTGGACAGTTTTTTTCCATGCCCCTTTCTTATCACCGGTCCCGGACTGGGCACCGGTGGGGCAAACGGCTCCGGCCATGGAGCGGGGTAAACAACCGGGCCCGGACTGGGCACCGGGGGGGCAAACGGCTCCGGCCATGGAGCGGGGAAAACAACCGGGCCCGGACCTGGCACCGGTGGGGTAAACTGCTCCGGCCATGGAGCTGGGAAAACAGCCGGGCCCGGACTGGGCACCGGTGGGACAAACGGCTCCGGCCATGGAGCTGGGAAAACACCCGGCCCGGACTGGGCACCGGTGGGGCGGACTGCTCAGGCTCTGAAGCGGAGCAGACGGCTGGACCCGGACTGGGTACCGGTGGAGCGGACTGCTCTGGCACTGAGGCGGAGCAGGCGGCTGGACCCGGACTGGGTACCGGTGGAGCGGACTGCTCTGGCACTGAGGCGGAGCAGGCGGCTGGACCCGGACTGGGTACCGGTGGAGCGGACTGCTCTGGCACTGAGGCGGAGCAGGCGGCTGGACCCGGACTGGGTACCGGTGGAGCGGACTGCTCTGGCACTGAGGCGGAGCAGGCGGCTGGACCCGGACTGGGTACCGGTGGAGCGGACTGCTCTGGCACTGAGGCGGAGCAGACGGCTGGACCCGGATTGGGTACCGGTAGAGCGGACTGCTCTGGCACTGAGGCGGAGCAGGCGGCTGGACCCGGACTGGGTACCGGTGGAGCGGACTGCTCTGGCACTGAGGCGGAGCAGGCGGCTGGACCCGGATTGGGTACCGGTGGAGCGGACTGCTCTGGCACTGAGGCGGAGCAGACGGCTGGACCCGGATTGGGCACCGGTGGAGCGGACTGCTCTGGCACTGAGGCGGAGCAGGCGGCTGGACCCGGATTGGGTACCGGTGGAGCGGACTGCTCTGGCACTGAGGCGGAGCAGACGGCTGAACCCGGAATGGGCACCGGTGGAGCGGACTGCTCTGGCACTGAGGCGGAGCAGACGGCTGAACCCGGAATGGGCACCGGTGGAGCGGACTGCTCTGGCACTGAGGCGGAGCAGACGGCTGGACCTGGACTGGGTACCGGTGGAGGAGGCTCCAGGCCTTGAGCTGTGGCTGGAGGCTCCGGGCTGCTGACCTTCGCAGGAGGTTTAGGGGCGCTGACCTTCGCAGGAGGTTCAGGGGCGCTGACCTTCGCAGGAGGTTTAGGGGCGCTGACCTTCGCAGGAGGTTCAGGGGCGCTGACCTTCGCAGGAGGTTTAGGGGCGCTGACCTTTGCAGGAGGTTTAGGGGCGCTGACCTTCGCAGAAGGTTTAGGGACGATGACCTTCGCAGGAGGTTTAGGGGCGATGACCTTCGCAGGAGGTTTAGGGGCGCTGACCTTCGCAGGAGGTTTAGGGGCGCTGACCTTCGCTGGAGGTTTAGGGGCGGCTGACCTTGGCTGGAGGCTCAGGGCGGCTGACCTTGGCTGGAGGCTCAGGGCGGCTGACCTTGGCTGGAGGCTCAGGGCGGCTGACCTTGGCTGGAGGCTCAGGGCGGCTGACCTTGGCTGGAGGCTCAGGGCGGCTGACCTTCGCTGGAGGTTGGGTGCGGGGAGCCGGCACGGGTCGTACCGGACTGGGGAGGCGCACTGGAGGTCGTGTGCGTGGAGCAGGCACAGGAAGCACCTGGCTAGGCACACGCACTGGAGCTCGGGTGCGGGTAGTAGAGCAGAGGTCCGGACCCGGACTGGACATCGGAGAAGCCGATTGCTCTGGCATGGAGGTGGAGTAGACGATCGGACCCAGACTGGGCACCGGAGGAGCGGATGGCTCTGGTAGGGAGGAGGAGTAGATTACCGGACCCGGACTGGGTACCGGTGGAGCGGACTGCTCTGTCACGAGAGGGTGCAGAGAGAGACCAAGACGCAGCGTAGGGATAGTAGTTCGACATTGATATTTATTTGTACTATATTTCTAATAGAACAAATGGCGAACTACAAGACACAAACAACTACCGTCACGTTCACCAAAACACACGAAATGAACGGACGTAAAAAAAGGCACACTTACTTCTCACCGTGACTGCGACATACATCGATAACAACCCACCCCAAGTGAAGGACAGACTCAACATATATTGGATCCCTAATTAGAGACAACGGGTAGAAGCTGCCTCTAATTAGAGATCCACCCAAAACCCACAAAGAAACAGAAAGGAACGACACTGTCAGACTCTGACCATAGCTACATAGAGAAGCCTATTGCTTCTCTATGGCCAGAGCCTGACAGTAATACAGTAATTTACTCAAACCTATGGCCAGATATTTGTCGGTTGTGCCTTCCAAGATTGCCTTGATTTAAGGTATCAGCTGTTTAAAAAACATACCATGAATAGGCTACATTATTTTGCGAAAGAGAACAAAATCACTCGCCAGATAGGTTGTAATCCAATTTCAACATGCTTTATGTCGCCTTTATTATGTAGCAAGGATTGAGTGTATGGCCATGGAAATGAATCAATGTGTAAAGCTCCTTTCCTGACATTGACTTTTATTTTGCATAAGTCCTCAGTGCCCTTTACACTACTGTGTTTTGTTTAGACTTGCATTGTCAACAGTCCTCATAGGTCAAGTTTGGCTTTTTGTTTTCCAAAGGTTTATATAATTTCATGACCATCCAGATAAAAAGCAGGTCCAGACATCTCACTTTAGTAGAATCCCTGTGTCTGTAACAGTGATGGAGTGCTGATTAAGTCCAGCTGAAAAATGTCCTTCCCCATGCACTCCCCCATGCCAGAGCCATCCACTGTCTGTGATTTCCTTTAACAAGCTGGCAGGCCCAATAAACGTGGCGGAGATTTACTGCCCACTAGGCCTGCAGATTGAGATTTTAATTGAATTACGAAGGCAAGGAAATACATTCTTTCAAGTGGCACTAAATTCAGCTATGTCTTCAGTGATGCCTTACAGACGGGTGTTGGAAAAGGGCCCAAAACTGTTATAGAGAGGCACAGCTAGGGCACACTGCCAGGAAAGTAGATTGAACTATTAAGATTTTATTACAACAGCTTACAATCAGTCAAGCACACAGAGAAAGGAAGGTCAGAAAAACAAATATGAAATTATTAAACTGGAGAATAAAGAATGTGGGTGGTGGACTCAGGGTTACTAGAGATATTCAGACCTGTTTTGTCCGATGCCACGAAATGCCATTGAAATCCGATCAAATTATGGATGTGGCAGTATAGTATCCAATAAGGCTGGGTTTTACTGCCTCCGCTCTGACCAGCTGCCAATACCAACTCTTTTCAGGTTGTAATAGTTTTACAGTTATATTGAGGTTGGCAAGGCTACATGCCCTGAAACTTTCCAATAGTTAATTTTTTGTTGTTGTGAAAAGACAGTCGTAATCACTCCAGTATTGAATTCAATGTGTCATTTATTTGATCACTTTAACGTCAGCAAATCTGCTAGTCCATTTACAGTAACTGAAAGAAATTATTCATTTAAATTACTTCAAGTTCACCATGGTGCATTTCACCCTCAATATGTTAGATGTATAATGCTGTTTGACTGGTTCCCAACTATTAGAGTACTATTTAACCTTTGCCGTCAACTCTAAACTACTTTCAATACACCCAGAGCACACACACAAAATCAATTGATAACAAACATTAATTTGGTCTCTCTTGCTACGTTTGCGCTCCTCCTGAGGCATCTCATCATGTTTGAACCAGATGTTGAGGCTATTCCCACTCTCTAAAATGGTAAATGGGACCTCCCAGAGGCTTTAGTCTTTGCCTTTGCTCACTGCTCACTGCGCTAAGGTATGGCAAGTATTTGTCTCTGTACTGTATGTCCTTTGAGAGAATCTCTGTATTAGCAGCTGGAACACACAGAGACATAGAGTACTGAAGGGGAGACACTTACTGTAAGGGTTAGCTCATGAGAGTTAGCTAGAAGAATGTGTGAAGGTTTGAAGATGCGAAGGAAGTGTTGAATACATGTGATTTCAGATAAAAACCTGCAGTAGAGGTGTACAATGTGCCACTGCTCTGTTGACTTGTGATATTATGTCCTCCAATCAAGTTTACTGACTGAGATGGAAAAGAGAACATAACGACAGTGAAGAGGAGAGAGAGAAAAGCTACAGTATAGTAAACATGTTACATACTGTTTAAAGTCTACATGGAAAGGTTTACTAGGATGGCTTTCTCCACCATTGCCAAACCATTTTCCTTATATTATTATTATTTACAGTCCAGTGAGAGTAATGATGCCCATGCCATTTACAGCCACATTTTAATTACCAGTGCTTAATGGACTACTAACACAGCCTCAGAAGTGCCTCTAACTCTAAGTTCCCACACAACCCGCCTCACTGGGAAAAAGTATAATTAATCTTTTAACATGTACAGTACAAGAGACATTGTGATAAGACACAGAGTGTGAGTGAAGTGACAGGAAATGAAAATATTTGGGTTCACAAGATAAATCAAAGGACAGCTGACAATGAAAATATACAGACTGACTTAAAGCACAGAGGTTAATCTGAAAAATCGACCATTTTGCACTCCACCAACAAATAGACGGAGTAACAAAAACACATGTTATATTGTCTGAAACAATATGTCACAGGAAAGACATCACCTCAGAACGCTCCTCATGAGCTGTTTTATTATCTCTCCTGTTTACTGTACAGTCCGTGGAGAACATCTATTTGGATGAAGTCATCATGAGAGCGTTACTACTGAACACATGGACCTATATGGTGGGGAGATGTTTCATTATTAGTAGCACAAACCTGGATTCTTTCTTTTAGGGACTCAGACAAAGCTCCACTGACTTTGCTCCACAACTTTGAAATCTTATTGAAGAGTCATTACAGTGTGACCAGGAAGGGGGACTTTACACTCTGGTTTAACCTTTGAATCTCGCCTGTAAAGAAATAGCAGTGCCTCATTCCTTCAGGCCAAGAATCATACACTGTAGGTTTGCTGTTAACATAACATATGGGCGCTGTAGTATTTCTGGCTCTAGGACTGTGTTATGTTTTCTCTTTTCAGAACTAAATGCTCCAAAATATACGTACGCACACCACTAAAATCACCAAAGATGCATAGTAAGCATGTTGTATATTTCATATTGTACAATCGAATAGGCCTTCTTGTATAGGCCTACTTGCTCACTGAATATCTGGACAAGCTGCTTTTCATATTTTTCTCTGAACACTTAAACCTTACCTCAGGACTGTATCTACACTGACTGTACATTAAGGTGCCGAAAAGCATTCCACAGGGATGCTGGCCCATGTTGTATCCAATGCTTCCCACAGTTGTGTCAAGTTGGCTGGATGTGCTTTGGGTAGTGGACCATTCTTGATACATATGGGAAACTATTGAGTGTGAAAAACCCAGCAGTGTTGCAGTTCTTGACACAAACCGGTGCGCCTGGCACCTACTACCATACCCTGTTCAAAGGCACTTAAATATTTTGTCTTGCCCATTCACCCTCTGAATGTCACACATACACAATCCATGTCTCAATTGTCTCAAGACTTCAAAATCCTTCTTTAACCTGTCTCCTCCCCTTCATCTACACTGATAGAAGTGGATTTAACAAGTGACATCAATAAGGGGTCATAGCTTTCACCTGTATTCACCTTGTCAGTCTATGTCATGTTTTGACAACTCAGTGTATATACAGTCTTATTTGTGATGGACACAATCCCTCACCGAATGGAATGGTACCAGCAGACCTGCCTTTCCTGGACTCAGAGCAGACTGAAAATCCTCCAGGCTCCAATTTCAACCACCTCAACCGTCATTACTTTACCACCATTGCCACTGCTCACAGATAGAGCTCAAATAATATGTTTTTTCCACAGAAAGATAATACATTTTACACTGTTTTCAACAGAAGGTTTATTTCCCAGTGCCTAGTCATAATAAAGAGGATTCTTCTGACTTTTACTTTTCGACTCCTGGTTTCTATCCATGCTGCACCTCTGGTACAGTATCAGAAGATGTTCAATATTTACAACATTTGTATGTCTGTATGATGGAAGCCCTTAAAGTACACATCATTAAACCCTCCCACTTGCCCAGCACAGGGTGAGGAGGGTCCAACAGCTCACCGGGGGCCCAGTAACTGGACCATGCGCCTCCAGCACACCTCCAATGTTTATTTGTAGGTATGACTGTACAGGAGTGTTAATGAGGGTCAGGGTACATAAACCCACCAGCTCCCTGGTAGCTATGATTCCAACATCTGCATTGAAATAAAATGAACAGAAACATTGTTACATTTCAGATTCAGACTCTAACTGAAGGAAGGGAAAGGGGATACCTAGTCAGTTACATAACTGAATGCATTCAACCGGGGAAACAAGTGGAGGAGCGGTTTCTCCAGCCTGCCCAGATGGAGGATGGAAGGGGAGCAGCTGTTGTGGGGGTTAACTGCCTTGCTCAAGGGCATATTTTTCCACCTTGCCAGCTCGGCAATTCAAACAAGCAACCTTTAATTTCCTAACCCTAGGCTACCTACTGCCCACCAAGGCAACCTGCAAAGTAAAAAATTGTACATAGCTGGAGAACTGAAGTCAAAATTGATAGTGACAGGTACGTAGATAACGTGTAATACACATGCACCTCTTTGTGGGACAGACTTCATCAACACAGTATCCTATACATACAGTACTCTTATACCCGACACATGAATGTTAGAGTCCTGCTCCTCTCTTTTTCAGGTGTGGCGCTGTATGAGGTACATGATCTTAGTCTGAAGGATCTTATGCCGTAAATAAACACTGGACGCTGTTTATACATCACACATATGGATTTTAGTGCCTGTGTGATCTCCAAAGGCCTTGGGCCCGCTCCAGGCAAGCAGGGCTACTCATCCTTTAGCAGAGGCCTCCAAATAAAACAGAGCTACCTCGCCAAGCAAAACGGACTTCAGACCTACTTTCCACCGTCTGTGTGGCCAGGAAAAATACAAGGAAACCATTTCAACCCTGAAACCTTCCCCGATCGAAAAACTGTAGATCAGCGAGATTGGCGAAAAGACCCAATCAACGCACTGTCAAGGCTTTTCCTAAAGTTGTCAGCTTCCTATGCGGGGTAAGTGAATGGAATCAGTCAACTAGCCCAGTACCTCTCTCCTAGAATTAAAGTCAGGCTCCACACACACCCTGCCCTATTTCTGTGCTACATTCCCTCCCTTGGACCATTCTACTACCCCTTTATGCCATTCTACTATCCATCCACACTAGTATGGCACCTGGTATGGCTGGCTTCCCATCCTGGTCCCAGACAGTCCACTCCTCATTCTTTCCCCTGGAAGGGGTGATTTGAGTGCTCACCTGTTCTCCTGGGTCATCCAGCTGCTCTCTTCAGGCTTTCTGTCTGTTGTTGAGGCCTCACTGTGTGTCTGCTGTGCACATCTTCAGTGGCAAGGTCCAAGGGGCCCCATGTACAGTAGGACTCAGATTGACTATCTTCTTTCAAAGGGAACTGAAGGGGACCACAAGCCCTATGAGCCCAGCTGCCTCGGGGGAAACCTAACACCAGCTGGGATCTCTGAAACTAGCCGGCACAGGAAAGCCATGGATTATGACTTCCACCGCAACACCATGCATCTTCAGTAAGGCCCCTGTCGTCCTTGGCTGGCACTCCATTCATCTCCTCTGAAGGAAGGCCCCTCTGCAATAGAGGGGCCCTGCCACAGTCTGAACGCTTCAGATGGAAATCATTGAATTGTACATCGGACATTTCTTTAAACCACTACTGTGGGTGTTTTTTTTGTATTTTATTCTGTTATTGTTACTTCTAAAGAACTGTCCTTCTCGACCATGTAACTGAAACATTAGGCTGTCAGATTCTGATTAATGTGTCACCATAATACAACAAAATATGAAAATCGCTAATTTGGTTGTAAACAATTTTTTTATTTTGCCAACCACTCTAGAAACAACTCAAAACCAGAACTTTACAGATGATCCCTAAGAAGGTCTATATTCTGCTGTTTAGAAGCAAATCAGATTGAGTTTCGTTTCAGGAAATACTTTCCATGCTGTATTTTCATTGCCTCGCAAGCCCACTCTGTTGCCCCAGAGCACTCAATGAAAAGAGGCTTTATCTGTCACTCACTCACTCTCATTACCATGAACAACACCTCGCCAGGAACACTTACATTTTACATTTATCAAAAAGGCCCCTTTAATGATCTGCAATTGAAATGTGTAACCTCTAGTTTGAAAAAATGCATGCACTGCCCAGGATACACAAACCAAAAGTTAAGTCCATAAACTTTCAGTGTTTTTTGAATGACCCTAACAATTACACCTTTGTGATAAGAAACTGTTATTTTGGGGGGGAATAGAGAACATTATCGAATATCATACTGTAAAATATATAATACCATTTTGTGCCACAGGACCAATTTAAAAACTCTCCCAATTTACCTTTGCATAAATCACTCCTTTGTCTGTTTGGATTTGACTTCTTTGGCACAAGGTTTCCCACTGAATCAAGTGGTTGGCAGCAAGAACAGCCTCCTGACTTTGATAACGCTGTAAATGTAACACCAGATGACATTTATACAGTGTTCTGACTTGCACCTTTAATAGCCTGCAGTCATAGGTGGGCAGCAATCTGCTACAAGCCTGGGCTCCGCACCACACAGGTCTGTACAGACCTAATGCATGGTTATATCACATTGGCAGGCAGGGTATCATTATCTGACAGCATTGATCTTAAATGAACTTGCCAGTGTGAAACAGCAGAATCAGAGGTCAGATAAGCACAGTGGCTATGTGCCTGTCAGTGTTGTCCTAGCCGACTTTGAGTAGTGCTGAGAAAGCCGTCGAGAGAGACAGGTGGTGAGACGTCAGGGGGAAGTGAGCAGGGAAGAAACAGCTACATACAGCATCATTTAGTGTTTCTGCTCCAAATGTCCAATGCTTACCTCACAGAGAAGGATAGAGAGAGAGAGAGAGAGAGAGAGAGAGAGAGAGAGAGAGAGAGAGAGAGAGAGAGAGAGAGAGAGAGAGAGCGAGCAAGAGAGTGAGCGAGAGAGAGAGAGAGAGAGAGAGAAAGAATGACACTGATGGGGATGGGCAGCCTGGTCTCATAGACTAAACGTAACATATTAAATGTAACGTAGGGTGGTTAGTCAGGGTGGATGGGTGGGGGTATGAACAAATGTCTAGCATCCCAAAGGTTGTGTGTCCGAATCTCATCACGGACAACTTCAGTAGTTTAGCTAATTAGCAACTACTTACTACTTTTACTACTTAATCCTTTAACCTAACTCCTAAACCTAACCTTAACCCTAACCTTAACCGTTAACCTTAACCCCTAGACTAGCATTAGCCACCTCGCTAACGTTAGCGTTAGCCGCCAGCCATAACTGTCATGGAACCTCCCGTGGCCACGCCTCCCAATTACGTCGCTCCCATTCGCCGACCTACTAGCCATCACCATGATTCCCCACAGCTGTCCTGCATTAGTATTCCATGGACTCTATCATTACGCACACCTGCTCCTCATTACCCGGCTATATAGGGTTGGGGCTCTGTGTTGGTTCTTGTGGAGTATTGTTGCTTTCATGTCAACATGTGTGCATATTCTCGTGTTCTGTTTTTTGCTCAGTGTTTTTAGCCTTTTGGCTTTTTCAGACGCACAGTCTGCCTAATTAAACTTTGTGTTTCGCTCTTCATCCTGCACCTGGTTTCCTTCTTTCAATACACCGTGACAGAATACTCCACCAATTCATCGAGCCCAGCAAGATGGAGGGAGCACGGCAAAACCCCCCAGCAGATGTATGGGACGCGGCCAGCCTGATCGAGGAGATACAACGCCAGGGAGCTCGCCTAACCCACCTGGAGACCAAGATGCACGAGCTCCAACAGTTCTTCTCCGTCCGGAGCCTTTGGAGCGGCAGGATCACCACCAGAGCCATCTGGAGAGAGGAGCCACGTCGCAGTCGCCATGCCGAAGAAGTATGGAGGATCAGCGAGAGACTGTGCGGGCTTCTTACGCCAGATGGACATCTACCTGTCCCTCCAGTGCCGGAACGCATCGGATCAGGAGAAGAACATGGTGTTCTACTCGTGCCTCACCTGTTTGTCTGGGATCGAGATGAGTCCACAGTCCGTCATTCGCCTCCCAGATCTTTGACCACCCCCCCGACCCAGGTGAGCGGATCCAACAGCTGCAGCAGGGCCAGCGGTCCGTCGCCGAATACACTGCAGAGTTCCGGACGGTAGCTGCCGCCTCTGGATGGAACGAAACATCCCTCTGTAGCGTATTCCGAATGGGACTGCGGCAGGATGTTCAGACGGAGATGGCGTGCAGAGACGATGCTACGTCTCTAGATTAGCTCATGCGGATGGCCATTTGTCTGGACGGCCTGTTGCAGTCCTGTGGACGGGTTGCCACTAGGCCGATTTTTTTCTCTGGCGCAGCAGACGGCTATGGAGCCGATGGAGTTGGGATCCGCTCTGATCCCAGAGGCACGGGAGGGTCGAGCAGGCGGGCACGCCACGTGCTCCTACTGCGGGAAGTGGGGGCACTATCCAGCCTACTGCCATCTCGGCCAGACTCATCAGGGAGGGGGTGGCAAGCCACGCAGTCCTGCGACCACTCAGTTTTGCCTAGTTTCTCCAGTATCGTGTACGGCCATAGCTCATTTGTTAGTGCCGGTGAGGTTCCCAGCCTTTTCGCGTTCCCTGGATCTGCGAGCTCTCGTTAACTCCGGGGCGGCTGGGAACTTCATCGACAGGTCCTTAGTACGCCAACTGGGTCTGCGGTTGACTCCATTATCGCCGCCTTTGACCGTGGCCGCCCTTTACAATCGGCCACTGGGGTCCGGTCGGATTGAGGAGGTCACGGTTCCCTCGCTGATGGTGGTCAATGGTAGGCACAGCGAGGTTATTTCATTGTATGTCATTGACTCTCCCACATTTCCTATTGTATTAGGTCTTCCCTGGCTAGGGCTCCATGACCCGGTCATTTCCTGGACAGCTGGGGAGATTAGGGACTGGGCGAAGGGCTGCCAGGGGAGGTGTCTCCATTCCGGAGGAGTTCCAGGACCTAGCTCTCATCTTTTCCAAGACCCAGGCGAAGCAGCTGCCCCCTCACCGGTCCAATGACTGTGCCATTGAGTTGAGGAAGGACACGCCGTTGCCTAGGAGCCACACCTACCCCCTCTCCTACGCCGAGACTGAGGCCATGGGTAAGTACATGCATTGACTACTGAGCTCTGAATCAGGCTACTGTCAGGTATGCTTACCCTCTTCCTCTCATCTCGGTGGTCATTGAGCAGCTGCATGGGATGCGCTTCTTCACCAAACTACACCTTAGGAGTGCGTATAACCTGGTGCGTATTAGGGAGGGAGATGAGTGGAAAACCTCATTCTCCATTACATCAGGGCATTATGAGTATCTTGTAATGCCATTTGGCCTGATGAATGCTCCATCGGTTTTCCAGGCCTTTGTGAATGATGTTTTCAGGGACATGCTGGGTTGTGGGGTGGTCGTGTACATCGATGACATACTGGTGTATTCGGCTTTGCGCGCCCAGCATGTCGCCCTGGTTCGCAGGGTGCCGGGAAGACTGCTGGAGCATGACCTAAAATTGGAAGTGTGTCTGATCGGGGGCCCCAGTTCACATCACGGGTATGGAAGGCCTTCATGTCCCGCTTGGAGGCCTCGGTCAGCCTGACCTCTGGGTACCACCCCCAATCGAACGGGCAGGTGGAAAGGGTAAACCAGGAGGTGAGCAGGATGTTGAGGACGTATTGTCATAACCGTCCGGGGGAGTGGCCGTCATTTCTGCCTTGGGCGGAATAGGTCCAGAACTCATTGCACCACTCCTCTACTAACCTGTCTCCCTTCCAGTGTGTTCTAGGGTTCCAGCCAGCCATGGTGCCGTGGCACAGAGGCCAAACAGAGGTTCCTGCGGTGGACAAGTGGTTCCGGCGGGACGAGGAGATTTGGGTCGCAGCCCACCAGCGTCTGGAGCGCGTGGGCCAAAGGCATATTAATTGGAGTGTCCCAGATTTATATTTACTATAGTTACGTCTAACCCAGTCCAGGTTTTGATGGGATGCTTGTACACATTCCTGTGCACCACAGAAGCAGTAGCTCCTGTTGGCAGCTCTTCCTTCAGACTCAGTTAGCCCTCCCAGGTCCATATGTTTATGTCTTGGTTTTCTCTCTCTCTCTCACTCTCTAAATATTTTCAAATGCCACTGAAGAATGTTCTAATGTTGTTGAAGTAGTGAAGCGGCTGTATCCAGTGAGCAGCACTGCTGTTATTCTTTCACCTGATACTGAGAAGGTGTGGAGGGGCTGTGGTCACACATGCCTCTGTCCTTCCCTCCTCATCCCACTGGGTCACACATGCCTCTGTCCTCCCCTCCTCATCCCACTGGGTCACACATACCTCTGTCCTCCCCTCCTCATCCCACTGGGTCACACGTGCCTCTGTCCTCCCCTCCTCATCCCACTGGGTCACACATGCCTCTGTCCTCCCCTCCTCATCCCACTGGGTCACACGTGCCTCTGTCCTCCTTTCCTCCTCATCCCACTGGGTCACACGTGCCTCTGTCCTCCTTCCCTCCTCATCCCACTGGGTCACACATGCCTCTGTCCTCCCCTCCTCATCCCACTGGGTCACACATGCCTCTGTCCTCCCCTCCTCATCCCATTGGGTCACACATGCCTCTGTCCTCCTTCCTTCCTCTTCCCACTGGGTCACACGTGCCTCTGTCCTCCTTCCCTCCTCATCCCACTGGGTCACACATGCCTCTGTCCTCCTTCCCTCCTCATCCCACTGGGTCACACGTGCCTCTGTCCTCCTTCCTTCCTCATCCCACTGGGTCACACATGCCTCTGTCCTCCTTCCCTCCTCATTCCATCCTTTCCTTCCTTTGCCTACTAATTTCACTAGCAAAGAGACACCCGCATGTGCAAAAGTACTGTTTGCAAATCAAATATGTATCTCATTATGAGACAGTGGAGAGAGTGAAATTACTGTACAATGTCTCTTAATTGTTTTTCTCTGTTGAATCATTTATACAGTTAAATAGCTACGTTACTCACTGCCTTTTAATTTGTCATATG
Organism: Thymallus thymallus; assembly: GCA_023634145.1. Lineage (NCBI taxonomy): Eukaryota > Metazoa > Chordata > Actinopteri > Salmoniformes > Salmonidae > Thymallus > Thymallus thymallus. Next base: position 23,039,282 of record CM042402.1, on the reverse strand, counting down.
CCAAATTCATTAACCAAATTCATTCTAATATGCTGTTTATATTTTATATAATGCTGTTTATAGTTAACATCATCTAATCTCATGATTTGATTGATTCTACAAAGTGACTATAACAAAAACAGCTTTTAGGATTAACCTCTCTTTCTTGAGGAGAAAACTATGTTTCAGCTGGTCTGAATACCTCTTTGTTAAATCCAAGCATCTTGGCTAGATGTCACGAGTGGGTGCAAGGAGAGACCAAGACGCAGCGCAGGGATAGTAGTTCGACATTTATTGTATACTATGTATAAAACCAACTCAAAATGTACGAACTATCTAAACAAAACAAACACACGAGGTACAAACGTCACGTTACAAAAAACACGAAAGAACGGACGTATTGAATGCGCACACTTACTGTCACCGTGACTGCGAAATACATCGACAACGACCCACACCAGAGTGAATGACATACTAACATATATAGGATCCCTAATTAGAGACAATGCGGTGCAGCTGCCTCTAATTAGGGATCCAACCCAAAACCCACGCAGAAACAGAAAAGAAAGACACTGTCAGACTCTGACCATAGCTACATAGAGAAGCAAATAGGCTCCTCTATGGCCAGAGCCTGACAGTACCCCCCCCCCCAAGGCGCGGACTCCCGGACGCCAAAAAAAAGCACACTAATACAAGGGGGGTTAATAGGGAGGGAAGACTAGTCCATCGGGCGCGGCTCTGGCTCCGGAGAAGTGGACAGTTTTCTCCCATGCCCCTTCTTTATAACCGGGCCCGGACTGGGTACCGGTGGGGCAAACGGCTCCGGCCATGGAGCGGGGAAAACAACCGGCCCCGGACTGGGCACCGGTGGGGCCAACGGCTCCGGCCATGGAGCGGGACATTTAACCGGGCCCGGACTGGGCACCGGGGGGGCAAATGGCTCCGGCCATGGAGCTGGGCAATTAACTGGGCCCGGACTGGGCACCTGTGGGGTAAACGGCTCCGGCCATGGAGCGGGGAAAACAACCGGGCCTGGACTGGGCCCCGGTGGGGCAACCGGCTCTGGCCATGGAGTGGAGCAGACGGCTGAACCCGGACTGGGTACCGGTGGAGCGGACTGCTCTGGCACTGGAGCGGAGCGGACGGCTGGACCCGGATTGGGCACCGGTGGAGCGAACTGCTCTGGCTCTGGAGCGGAGCAGACGGCTGGACCCGGATTGGGTACCGGTGGAGCAGACTGGTGTGCGATCCCCCTCCTTCAGCCTCTCCGGGCTCTGGCTGCGCACCGATGGTGTGGTGCTCGAAGCCACGACGGACCTTCTTTGGCTCCGGGCCGGCGCTGGACGTAGCGGACTGAGGAGGCGCACCGGTGGAGCGGACTGCTCCGGTACAGGAGTAGAGTAGACGGCCGGACCCGGACTGGGGATGCTCCCCATTGGCCCCTTTAACGCCAGATCCTTCCTTTCCCTCTCCATCTCTCTCCATTGCTCCATGAAACTTCCGCGGTCCTCTGGCTCCACCCTAGGCCACTTGGGAAACGGTACTGGCGCTACCTCCTCCTCCTCCTCTGAGTCCGTCTCAAACCCCCCGAGGAGTTCCGTGTCCGTATATCGCCGTGGAGCACTCGCTTTCTCCGTCTCTCGCCAGTTGCGCTGCTTGGTCTCCAGGTGGTGGGTCGTTCTGTCACGAGTGGGTGCAAGGAGAGACCAAGACGCAGCGCAGGGATAGTAGTTCGACATTTATTGTATACTATGTATAAAACCAACTCAAAATGTACGAACTATCTAAACAAAACAAACACACGAGGTACAAACATCACGTTACAAAAAACACGAAAGAACGGACGTATTGGATGCTTACACTTACTGTCACCGTGACTGCGAAATACATCGACAACGACCCACACCAGAGTGAATGACAGACTAACATATATAGGATCCCTAATTAGAGACAATGCGGTGCAGCTGCCTCTAATTAGGGATCCAACCCAAAACCCACGCAGAAACAGAAAAGAAAGACACTGTCAGACTCTGACCATAGCTACATAGAGAAGCAATAAGGCTTCTCTATGGCCAGAGCCTGACAGTAGAATAGTAATATAACATAATCAAGTGGGTTCAGTGGCTCAGTATTCCTGCTGGGGCTTTATTTTAACAAACCTAACGCAATGGTGCTGCCGGTACAGCTACGGGTTCAGGGTGGGGGGGGGGGGTGTCTGATATATCTTAGCTATCCTCACAGCCAAAATTATGGGCACAGTTGCTGGCGGTGGCGCAGAAGGGCTGGGTTTTGATTAATAAACAAGTTGTGGGTGTGTCAAGGCTTTGCCCCTCACTGGCCAATCAGAACGTGCTCCATGGTTAATGCAAATAGTCAGGGTAGCTATTTGATTACCTGTTCAGGAGTCTTATGGCTTGGGGGTAAAAGCTGTTGAGAAGTCTTTTGGTCCTAGACTTGGAGCTCCGGTACCACTTGCCATGCAGTAGCAGAGAGAACAGTCTATGACTGGGGTGGCTGGGGTCTTCCTCTGACACCGCCTGGTATAGAGGTCCTGGATGGCAGGCAGCTTAGCCCCAGTGATGTACTGGGCCCTACGCACTACCCTCTGTAGTGCCTTGCGGTCGGAGGCTGAGCAGTGATGCAATCAGTCAGCATGCTCTCAATGTTGCAGCTGCAGAACATTTTGAGGATCTGAGGACCCATATTTTCAGTCTCCTGAGGGGGAATAGGCTTTGTCGTGCCCTCTTCACGACTGTCTTGGTGTGTTTGGACCATTCTAGTTTGTTGGTGATGTGGACATCAAGGAACTTGAAGCTCTCAATCTGCTCCACTACAGCCCCGCCGATGAGAATGGGGACGTGCTCGGTCCTCCTTTTCCTGTAGTCCACAATCATCTCCTTTGTCTTGATTACGTTGAGGGATAGGTTGTTATCCCGGCCAGGTCTCTGACCTCCTCCCTATAGGCTGTCTCGTCGTTGTCGGTGATCAGGCCTACCACTGTTGTGTCGTCTGCAAACTTAATTATGGTGTTGGACTTTGTCTTGATTACGTTGAGGGAGAGGTTGTTATCCTCGGCCAGGTCTCTGACCTCCTCCCTATAGGCTGTCTCGTCGTTGTCGGTGATCAGGCCTACCACTGTTGTGTCGTCTGCAAACTTAATGATGGTGTTGGAGTCGTGCCTGGCCATGCAGTCATGGGTGAACAGGGAGTACAGGAGGGGACTGAGCACACACCACTGAGGGACTCCAGTGTTGAGGATCAGCGAGGCAGATGTGTTGTTACCTACCATTACCACCCGTCAGGAAGTCCAGGATCCATTTGCAGAGGGAGATGTTTAGTCCCAGGATCCTTAGCTCAGTGATGAGCTTTGAGGGCACTATGGTGTTGAACTCTGAGCTGTAGTCAATGAAAAGCATTCTCACGTAGGTGTTCCTTTTGTCCAGGTGTGAAAGGGCAGTGTGGAGTGCAATAGAGATTGCATCATCTGTGGATCTGTTTGAGTGGTAGGCAAATTGGAGTGGGTCTAGGGTTTCTGGGATAATGGTGTTAATGTGAGCCATGACCAGCCTTTCATGGCTACGTACGTGAGTGCTACGGGTCTGTAGTCATTTAGGCAGGCTACCTTAGTGTTCTTGGGCACAAGGACTATGGTGGTCTGCTTGAAACATGTTGGTATTACATACTCAATCAGGGACATGTTGAAAATGTCAGTGAAGACACCTGCCAGTTGGTCAGCGCATGCTCGGAGCACAAGTCCTGGTAATACGTCTGGCCCAGCGGCCTTGTGAATGTTGACCTGTTTAAAGGTCTTAATCACGTTGGATACGGAGAGCGTGATCACACAGTCGTGCGGAACAGTTGATGCTTTCATACACACCTCATTGTTGCTTGCCTCGAAGTGAGCATAGAAGTGATTTAGCTCATCTGGAAGACTTGTGTCACTGGGCAGCTCAGGCCCTGACACATCCGACGAGCGTCAGAGCCGGTGTAGTACGATAAAAGTTTTGTCCTGTATTGGCGCTTTGCCTGTTTGATGGTTTGTCTGAGGGTGTAGCGGGATTTCTTATAAGCATCCGGTTTAGAGTCCCGCTCCTTGAAGGCGGAAGCTCTACCCTTTAGCTCAGTGCGGAGCCTGTAATCTATGGATTCTGGTTGGGGTATGTACGTACAGTCACTGTGGGGACGACGTCATCGATGCACTCATTGATGAAGCCAGTGACTGATATGATGTACTCCTCAATGCCATCGGAAGAATCCCGGAACATATTCCAGTCTGTGCTAGCAAAACAGCCCTGTAGCTTAGCATCTGCGTCATTTATTGACCGAGTCACTGGTGCTTCCTGCTTTAGTTTCTGTTTGTAAGCAGAAATCAGGAGGATGGAATTATGGTCAGATTTGCCAAATGGAGGGCGAGGGAGAGTTTTGTATGCGTCTCTGTGTGTGGTGTAAAGGTGGTCTAGAGTTTTTTTTTCTTCTGGTTGCACATTTAACACATTTCAGTTTTCCTGCATTAAAGTCCCCAGCCACTAGGAGCGCCGCCTCTGGATGGGCGTTTTCCTGTTTGCTTATTTCCTTATACAGCTGACTGAGTGCGGTCTTAGTGCCAGCATCTGTCTGTGGTGGTAAATAAACAGCCACGAAAAATATAGATGAAAACTCTTGGCAAATATTGTGGTCTACAGCTTATCATGAGATACTCTACTTCAGGCTAGCAAAATCTAGAGACTTCCTTATATTTCGTGCTTCAGCTGTTGTTTACAAATATACACACACCGCCCCCCCCCTCGTCGTACCGGAGTCTGCTGTTCTATCTAGCCGGTGCAGCGTATATCCCGCCAGCTGAATGTTATCCATGTCGTCGTTCAGGCACAACTCAGTGAAACATAAGACATTACAGTTTTTTATGTCCTGTTGGTAGGATATTTGTGATCCTACCTCTTCTAATTTATTGTCCAATGATTGTACATTGGCTAGTAATACTGATGGTAAAGGCACATTTCCCACTCGCCATCGCCGGATCCTTACCAGGCACCCCGTCCTGTGTCCTCTATACCTGCGTCTCTTTCTCTTGCCAATGACAGGGATTTGGGCCTTGTCGGGTGTCTGAAGTACATCCTGTGCGTCCTGCTTGTTGAAGAAAATATCTTTGTCTAATCCGAGGTGAGTGATCGCTGTCCTGATATCCAGAAGCTCTTTTTTGCCGTAAGATACGGTGGCAGAAACATTATGTACAAAATAAGTTACAAATAACGCAAAAAAACCCACATAATAGCACAATTGGTTAGGGGCCCGTAAAACGGCTACCATCTCTTCCGACGCCATTACATATCACACTATACTTGCTTGTTTTGTCACATAAACTGAAAATAGGCAAACTATTATAATTTTTGCTACCAGGAAATGGTCGTATGTTTTCTGCATAACGCACCTTTAAGCAGTTTGAGGTGTAATTGATCATGTGGAACAGATATCTAATCCTTGACGCTCAATAATGAGAGAAACCATTCCCACCATCAACAAGGTCAAGGTCCTGTAATGCTTGCAGCTTACTGGAATGAGCACTTTGCTTAACAATGCCTGCTACGGTGGGTTCAAATGGCAAATCGTCAAATACATAAAACAACGTTAAGACATGAACAATGAAAACAAATGATCAGAACTACTTACACTTGACAAAAATTACTAATGATGGTTAATAAGTAGAAGGGACCCTACATTTTTATGTACGTAGCAATGAATGCAAGGGAAGCCAATGAGCAAGTATAAAATAATAGCCACTCAGCGTTGAGCTAAACTGACTAAGCTCAACTGTGAATGGTCCTGGTGCACCAAAAAAAAGTGTCAAGGGAAGCCAGTTTGGATTTGGTGTCACTCCTATCAAATCGCACTGAGAGCATACATCCTTGACAGAAACTACTTGAATTGTTGCATCTCATTGTGTTGTTGTCCAACAGTGTCTAGCTAGCTAAAATAGGCCCTTTCTTAAATTAGCCATGGATGGAGATAGGGATTTGGACTTGTGGTTTTACTTAATTCTCTGTACTGGCCAATGATTATAACGGATCCAACCATTAATTCATACATTGTGCATCAGACCTGAGAAGATGGAAGTTCTATATGTAGCTAGATGTAGAAGGCTAATGTTAACTAGCTAACGTTACCCATGAAAGGAATTTAGGCTAGGAGCAAGCATTTTAGCCAGGAACAACAAAAAATAAAAGTGTGTACTGTATGACAGAGCGTTGGCTGTGTGCTTAGGGTCATTGTCCTGTTGGAAGGTGAACCTTTGCCCCAGTCTGAGGTCCTGAGTGCTCTGGAGAAAGTTTTAATCAAGGATCTCTCTGTACTTTGCTCCGTTCATCTTTCCCTTGATCCTGACTAGTCTCCCAGTCCCTGCCGATGAAAAACTTCCCCACAGCATGATGCTGTCACCACCATGTTTCACTGTAGGGATGGTGCCAGGTTTCCTCCAGACGCGACGCTTGGCATTCAGGCCAAAGAGTTCGATCTTGGTTTCAACAGACCAGAGAATCTTGTCTCTCCTTTAGGTGCCTTTTGGCAAACTCCAAGCGGGCTATCATATGCCTTTTACTGAGGAGTGGCTTCCGTCTGGCCACTCTACCATAAAGGCCTGATTGGTGGAGTGCTGCAGAGATGGTTGTCCTTCTGGAAGGTTCTCCTATCTCCGCAGAGGAACTCTGGAGCTCTGTCAGAGTGAACATCAGGTTCTTGGTCACCTCCCTGACCAAGGCCCTCCTCCCTCGATTGCTCAGTTTGGCCTGGCGGCCAGCGCTAGGAAGAGTCTTGGTGGTTCCAAACTTCTTCCATTTAAGAATGATGGAGGGCACTGTGTTCTTGGGGACTTCAATGCTGGAGAAATGTTTTGGTACCCTTCCCCAGTTCTGTGCCTCGTCACAATCCTGTCTCGGAGCTCTACGGACAATTCCTTTGTCCTCATGGCTTGGGTTTTACTCTGACATGCACTGTCAACTGTGGGACCTTATTTAGACAGGTGTGTGCCTTTCCAAATAATGTCCAATCAATTGAATTTATCACAGGTGGACTCCAATCAAGTTGTAGAAACATCTCAAGGATGATAAACGGAAACAGGATGCACCTGAGCTCAATTTCGAGTCTCATATACCCCTTTTCCACCAAAAAAGAACTGGTTCGGAACTGGTGCTGGTTCAAAGTTGGTTCAACTTGCGAACCTTCTCAGAACCTGTTTGTTTTTCCACTGACTAGAGAGCCCAGCGAACGACGTCGTTACGTCACTGTGTATGTCGCCATACGTCTTAGCTTTCCCAGAAACGCTTGCGCCAACTTCAAGCATAACATTTACAATGGCGGACTACATCGTCTTTCTGCAAATGTTTCTCCTGGCTTTGCGATCCTATATTGGGGTCAGAAGAAGACGTTTAGAACACATCTACTAGCGCTGTGTTTTTAGCAATGGCGGTCACAACCTTTCCCGTCGTGTTGTTGGTCACAATAACCCCGCCCCAAGCCCCCGACGTAAGCATGACGTGGTAAAAGAACGGTTCTAGTCCAGCAAAGAGTTGGTGCCGCTTTGGAACCAATTTTCCTGGCCGAGAACCGGTTCTTTGGCTGTCGAAACACAAAGAACTGGTTTGCGAGTAGGCACCGGCTCAAAATGCTTTGGTGGAAAAGGGGTAATAGCAAAGGGCCTGAATACTTATGTAAATAAAGTATTTCATTTATTAAAATTCAAATCATTATGGGGTATTGTGTGTAGATTGATCTGAATTTTTTATTTTTTTTATACATTTTAGAATAAGGCTGTAACGTAACAAGATTTGGGAAAAGTCAAGGGGTGTGAATACTTTCCCAATGCACTGTAGCGTACGTTGATTGGACTAAATTGTTTTTGGTATCTTTTAGATGTCACTGTATTAGACTAAGCATAGGTGATTTGATTATATTGAAATGTTGAAGTTGAAATGGTGCTGAAATAGTGGAGGCATTAACTTTCTTGACCATGCTGTAGGTAGCTGTTTGTTACATGCACTATGCTTTGTGGACTTTACCGGACAGAGGTTGCTCTCTGGTTTTGTGATGAAACAAAGGTGTGGTTGAGTTTAATGTGCCACTGTGCCTTCCTATTGTCTCGGCATGTATGACTATATGTCACGGTCGCTTGGCATATGAACTAACAGGTTATAGAGCAAACAACGCAATTATCACAACACATAGGTTGGAATATGGCTTTTTTCTGGCTTCTCCAGTGATTTTTCCCACTGGTTTATCGGTCAGCTAGCTAAACTTGTTATCATGGTCGAATTCCGGCTGGGGGGGCCCTCATTGATTTTGTTAGTCATTCTCACTCAGATATTATAATACAACTGCAAACATTTCTCTCCACCCTATGGCAAAATGCAGAGAAAATGTCATTGCATTTGAGCCATGTATCCTACGTTTTCACCATAAACCAGGTGAATCATTCTAATAGGCTATTGGTTTTTAATTAAATTATACAAAAAAAAGATCAATCAGTTTCTAAATAGGATCAGGTCAGAAGCCTGATATCATAAATCACTTCTCTCATTCCATGTCCCTGGCCTAAATGTCTTTACGCATAACATTCACACATCTATGCAAACTACTAGGCTCCTGTCAATTGTATCGTTGCCTATGTGCGAGGCAGATTCTCAAAAAAATCAGCCGTTGATATGGCATTACAGGAGGATTGAAAGGTTTGGAGGAACTTTAAGGACACACCTCAAATATTGCCACCCCTCCCGCCTCCGTGCCTTACCGCCAGCCGAAAATTGAGCTCCTGGTGTGCTCAGAGTGTGGTCGGTGGTGCTCTCTCTAATTCACAACATATATCTTCCTGAGTATTTATACATCAATAAACAGAACCCCCACAGCCTGGCCGCACCATGGCAGGAAAAGTGTAAACTACAAAACCGCAATGTTGGGACCATACCACAAACTGAGCTGTCAATTCAACCCAGGGTGTAGAACTGGGCCGGTCTAGAAGTTGATGTGAAAGACTGCCAGTACTGCAAACACTACTCTTAAATGTATTCCTTCCAACACTAATTTGACTTGGCGGTCACTCCTGGTCCTCAAACCAGAGTAGGGCAAAAGGAGTGCATGTTGTTCTAATGGGTTCTCCGTGAGCAAATTAAACACTATCCATTGCTTGGTTTACTTGAATAAGTTTCCATAACTATCTCACACTCTGAGGCAGTGTACCCTAAGGCCTCTTGGTCTAGGTCTAATTTCCGTGCTAGACTGATGTGTCCAGGCCTGGTTAACCAGCGAAGGGGTCTAGAAAGATCTTATTCACACAGACTGGTGATCGTTTAAACTGACATTGAGTCATGCTAAATAGAGCACCCGTTGGCACATCCTCCCCTGCTCCTCCTTGGGCCTGCCTGGCACTGTGTGTGTGTGTGTGTGTGTGTGTGTGTGTGTCTGTGTTGAGACTGCCAAGGACAGAGCCAACCGCAGGGAACAGTAACACTGTGTGAGTGTGTGAAATGTGCCCATTGGGCCGAAGCACTGTGAGTTGGGACATTAGATCTCTTTGAAAAGGGTGGCTAACAGAGCTGGCTTCTGCTTAATGGGACACACTCATCAACTTACGGTTGGTCAATATTTTACGTGTGAAAACCACATTAACTAGTCCCAAAAGCAATTAGCTTCAAATCAATCCCCAAACTATTTAAAAAAGAATGGAGAGCATGAATGCTTGTGTTAAAAAATAACTATACATATTTCAACTGCTGAAAACATGTAAATAAAGAAACTCTTTGCTTTCCCACAGTGCGTCTGCTCTAAAGCAGTGCTCTATTTAACATCTGTTGCTCTGCTGGAGACGCACAGCTGATGATTATTGCAGGTGAACTGGCTTATTACTGTGCTGAAAATGAAGGGCAAGGCTGCCAACAGGGGACTACAATATTTCACCCTAATGCACACCGGGTGTCGACACCTTTGACACAGAAAAGTTTGCCTTTAACTCTGTCTGTGAATGTGTGTATTCACGCTACGGTAGGAGAAATGCACACTGCACACCATATGAATGTTGGTATTTCAGTGTGGTTGCAAGTTTTGAAACCCTTATTCACGTATCAAGGCAGACTGTGTAAATGTGTGTTATCCTGTGGTTGAGCTTTGTGGGTGATGCCATTTGTGTGTGCAGGGCAGTCGGTGTATGTATATATTCAGATCTATTTGACAGATTTCTTGCCGGGTCCTGGGGAACAGATACAGGATTGTGCAGCTCAGAATGGGATGTTTACCTTTCAGTGTGCCTCCAAACCCGACCAGAATAACCCAAAAACTAACAGCAGCCTGTTTGTTCAGCAGCTGTTTAGACAGGTGAACGAACCAGCCACTCCTGATTGAGGTCTTTTCTTCTTACTCAGAGGATTACAGGTAACATTAGAGAACTGACAGACTGGTAAAACTGGGATTCGGAGTTAACGACTCTGACACTCTAAAATACAAAATGGGCCATATGTTGTAGTCAAGGAGATATTGTAATTGTATGGCTCTATTTTGGCCTATAATTGTTGATGGATGTTCTGCTTTAATAGGTCAAGCTTATCATCCAGTCTTATCATCCTCTATTCCAAACAATAGTATTCTATGCAACCCAGACTGTAGAGGTTGACATAGAATAATAATCTCTCTCTATATATTTTTAAAGCTCCTTAATCAAGTTCTGGTCGTAAAATGTTTTAATGAACCACTTTACTGGAATTTCTCTTTACAAGCTTCCCGTGATGAGAAGAAAGTGTTTAAACTGGCCCGTATGCCAGAGCATTGGAAAAAATCCCACCCCCAAAAAAGGTAGTTTTATGAGAACAAGTAGATTCATAACAGGGCCTGCTGTCAGGGACATTTTCCACTGTAAACATCAGCCACGCAGGAAAGCGCAAATGAGCAACGAAACAGCTGTTACACTTTACAAGGCGCAATTTATTCATACATTAAACAAAGCAAACTTAATACATGTTGTATACTTGATGTCATACATGTTCTGAAGGTTTAAGCGACAGGGGGAGAGACAGTGGCCTACCCCCCTCTGAGACTTTTCATATTTCAAACATGGTTGAGACATGTTTAGACAATGTGAGTAAACTTGTTAAAAATGCATTGAGGTGAAGTTGTTAAAGGCCCAACAAACCAACGTCAATCAAGAAGCTGGCATATACTCGCCTTTTCCCATAGACTGCTGTAATCAACAGTTTCCTCTGTGCTGTCTTTTTTACATATAGATGGGTGGAGTCCCTCTGAAGATTCATATTTCTGTTAAATTTTGTTATTTTCATTAAAACATGGCAAGGGTTATATTCATGATTAAAGTTGCACACATGGGAACAATATATGGAACTTGCCTGTTTACAAACTTTGATCAGTGATCTTGGAAACTAGTCCATCCACCCAGCCTGTGGTGTTCTGGCTATACTCTGGCTCTCTCAGGGGCTGATAAGCAGATGAGAGATGGCCGTGTGTGAACCCAGGGGAAGAATGAGACCTTTCCCTCTACGTCTGATCCTCTCCAGATCCCCTGACCAGACCCACGGTGCAACTCAGTGGCCGTCATAATTTGTTATTCTTCCTTTACCATGTTCCTTTACCATGTCTGGAGTCTATCACTCTGTCTGTGTTTGAGACTCCATCAATTTCTACTTGACTATGACATTAACTATCATATAAACAAGCACAATCAGAAACCAGAATGGTTTGTGCTGTAAGACCTCATTGGACTTTGCGTTTTCTGATCTCAAGAAGAATGGTGGTATAGTATAGTGCTCCAAATGAAGGCTTGTAGCCTCAGACAAAGAGACCGCTGACTCAAAACAACATACTGTTAAGAGAGCCTACACCCCCAGACATGCTAAACTTACAACACGATACTGCCTTGGGTACAATCTTTGTTTCCACATAATTTCAACCCCAACCTCAATGTGATGACATTGAATCAATGTGGAAAACTAATTGGATTTGCACAAAGTCATCTACGTAAGGGCATTTTGTATTTTTTTCACCTAACTTTTAACCTACATCCAATGACATGGTGACATTTTTTGTTGATTTCATGTTGAAATCACAATAGTTGTCAAATCAACCAAATGTAAATCAAAACTAGACGTTGAACTCACGTCTGTGCTAAGTGTGATGTGTACTGGTGTAAAACACACAAAGATTTAGGAGATAAGTATACCATAGAATGGAAACCATTACCTTATTTTATTTAAACAAATACATTCACCTCACCGTAGGCTAGCAAATGAGATATAAACAAACCATCAATCATGTTTTTATTATTATTACATGTACAATGTACTAATCTTCACTAAATATTGTATATAATTTACTAAGAGAAATATCTCAACTTAGAATCAGAACCTATCATGGTTGCCGTGATCCTCAGGTCCAGTAACCTCCCTCCTTGCCCTGTCCTACCCTGGGTTAGGTATATTGAAGACAGAACCTACCATTGAAGAGGAATGAAAGCCCAGTATTTTCTGTGGGTGAAAATGACCCACTATTTGAGTTTGTGTCCAGATTTGGAGGGTGACGCCATGCCAGCTCTGCTCTCCCTCTGCTCGGTGTGTTTGTACAGGTGCACTCGTGATATGATGTATGTGTTACAGCCACTGTGTGACTGAGCACTGACCCACTTCCAGAGTTTGGCACCGCAGCACTGCAACCTCTGTCCTCAGCACAGAGACCATGAGCCTGGTAACAAACACTCCTCTGTCACACTCAAAGCTCAGGCTATAAGGTTCTACTTGATTTGGACTCTTGTAGTTTAGGCTATTTAATTTCAATCATCTAGAGTGAATGGTATGACGTGAGTCTAAAGAGGTAGATATCTCAATTCACTATGCATCCCCCATACATGTGTTCTCCATAACAACACACACACACACACACACACACACACATATAACCCAAAGCATGCACACTGGTGCACGTAAATTCCTTACGTCAAACACATTGTCTATGAAAGCACTGTAGGGAACGATTGGCATGTACTGCTGCTGCTGCTGCTGTCGTAATTCATCCCAATGCTCCAACGCTGACCTACCGCCACCTCTAACCAAGCATTTAACAGAAAGAAGGATGGCAGGAACAATCGGCATGGCAACAGTCATGGAGAGCGAGGTCAGGGTGAAAGGGGGAGAGCGTAACATGATAGAAACGTAATTAAACCCAAGCCATGGGCTTACCTAACTTTAATTATTGTGCCAATTCAAACATATTAAAAGACTGGGTGTCAACAGGCCTGTATGTCCCCATGTGTTCACATACATACAGTGGGGAGAACAAGTATTTGATACACTGCCGATTTTGCAGGTTTTCCCACTTACAAAGCATGTAGAAGTCTGTCATTTTTATCATAGGTACTCTTCAACTGTGAGTGACGGAATCTAAAACAAAAATCCAGAAAATCACATTGTATGATTTTTAAATAATTAATTTGCATTTTATTGCATGACATAAGTATTTGATACATCAGAAAAGCAGAACTTAATATTTGGTACAGAAACCTTTGTTTGCAATTACAGAGATCATACGTTTCCTGTAGTTCTTGACCAGGTTTGCACACACTGCAGCAGGGATTTTGGCCCACTCCTCCATATCCTTCAGGTTTCGGGGCTGTGGCTGGGCCACTCACAGTTGAAGAGTACCTATGATAAAAATTACAGACTTCTACATGCTTTGTAAGTGGGAAAACCTGCAAAATCGGCAGTGTATCAAATACTTGTTCTCCCCACTGTATTTCCATTATTTAGACCCATCTTCCCCCAGTGCCCCCTTCTTCTGCTCTCTGCTTGACTATTAAACTCGGAGGTAACCACATCCGAGTCCAGTGGCCCATGACATTGACACACAACAAAACATTTGAGGTAAAAGAAAATCACATTATGATATGATATTCTATGTCAACACAGTGAATACCAGAGACATGTTGGGAATTGGTTGAGACTGAAGGTAGCAGCCCTGGTCTGACAGCCTGTCAAGATAACAGAATGATGGGTAGAAAAAGCAGACAGACCCCTTGCCTGGGACTGTAGGCTGTCCTATTGGGCCCTCTCCTATGGGCCATGTCTCTCTCAATCAGGCCTGGGGGAGGGGGAGGGGATTCAGAGCCCCCTTGTCTGCACATGCTCTGTCCCTCAGCTTGCTGGTTGGCTGGGAGGGATGATTAGTTTGACTGGACGTCAGGGATGATATAATGGCACACATTAGCCATGTCATTTAGAAAACGTTTAACTGTGGAGAGCTGGGCTTGACATTTTTTGTCTAATACTTACAAGCTATAAAGTGTCAATCTTATTTTATGCATTTTCAAGGGTTCTTTGTTGCACAGCAATAAATCAAGTATATTGTTGATGTTGGATACATTAAGATATTAAATATATTTACATACTCTCTGTATATGGCCATATAAATCTGCTTTATCCTTGTTGTAAATTGCATAGATAAAAATTGAAAACATTTCAAGAACTGTTTACATGATGTATGCTTTTAAAATATTGGTCTCGATAACCAAAAGAGTGATATTACTGTATGCCTGACTGGAATATACATTGACTTATTATCATTTTATTGACCCTCTTATCCAGAAAAATCATTTTTTCACCTAATTTGCTCAGGATTTGAACCAGTGACCTTTTGATTACTGGCCCAACACTCTTAACTGCTATGCTATTTTTCACTCAAATACTTCTAGTAGTCCCATGTAGCTCAGATGGTAGAGCTTGCAATGCCAGCGTGTTGGGTTTGTTTCCCACGGGGGACCAGTACAAAAAAAAGCATGAACATGTATGCACTAACTAATTGTAAGTTGCTCTGGATAAGAGTATCTGCTAAATGACTGTAATGTAAGTGAATAAAAAGTAATTATTATCAGTGGTACTGACTGAAAACTAAATGACAAGTCACATCAACTAAATACTTTTAAGAAATGATAACAAATGAGCTTATTCCCCAGCATACTCTACTGCAGGTCGATGTTTTAATGTACATTGAGTGATTCACATGTTATTATTTTTTTTTATCCCCTTTTTCGTGATATCTAATTGGTTGTTACAGTCTTGTCCCATCGCTGCAACTCCGTACGGACTCTGGAGAGGCGAAGGTCAAGAGCCTTGCATCCTCCGAAACATGACCCTACTTCGTGACACACTGCTCCTTTAACCCGCAAGCCAGCTGCACCAATGTGTTAGAGGAAACACAGTACAGCTGGGGACCGAAGTCAGCGTGCATGCGCCCGGCCCACCACAAGGAATTGCCAGAGCGTGACATCCCAGCCGACAAAACCCTCCCCTAACCCAGACGACGCTGGGCCAATTGTGCGCTGCCCATGGGTCTCCCGGTCGCGGCCGGCTGCGTCACAGCCCAGGATCTAACCCGGGTCTGTTGTGCCACTCGGGAGGCCCCTAATGTATTCATCTTATGCCACACAAAGATAAATAACATACGTTTTTCTAAACAAATCCAATAATTTAGTTAGTTTTTTGCACCCGTTACTGAAATGGTTGTTCCAGTTTAAATGGTTTAGGTATTCTCCTCACACTGTTCCTAACCCTGGCAGTCATTATAAATGCAAATTGCAAGTGAATAAAAATGTTATCTGTTGGATATCCTAATTTTGGCTGGATTCCAATAGGATTTACACATCACTTTGCAAGCCAGCATAATGTGACTAGCAGGTAGGGTTCCAAATATTGTTACATTTCCCAGGTTTTACAGAAATCACAGTCGGATATTCCTGGAAGTTTCAGGAATTTTGCAACCCTACTTGCAAGCCTGATGTGGCCTGTAAACCATGAGTTTCAGGCCACTGTATTAGGTTAACTGACTGAAGGAGCCAAAGATGTAGTATCTTAATTTGAGCCAGTTTGCTACAGCATGAAAATGATCCTGCAACAACAGGAAAGATGAATTATTATGTGGATTATTTTTGAAATTTCTAAATGAAAATTACAAACTTCAGGAAAATTATCCTGCAACAGGGTGATCAAATTAAGATCTTACATCGGGTAGTGTACTGTAGGAACTAAACGTGACAGATGGAGATGATGTGATCAGCTCCCCCAGCTTTTCAATCACGAAAAGAAATCAGGACGAGGAGTGAGTCTTGGACGGAACGTGAGATGGTTGTATAGTTTGGAGCGGGAACATTGTCAGATAGTAGATTGATGAGTTATTATATAAGTACTAACACAAATGTGAATTCAACCAAGCATAAATAATCTGGTTGAGCCACATACTGTAGTAATTGAAGCCCCGTACCTTAGTTATTATATGGCTAGGTCTCACACGATTTGAGATGTAAGGCTTAGGTTCCCCCATGGCTCTCTTGCCATCTCTGCAGCCCGTCATTGGTGGCTGGAGGGAGCTGGAGCTGCAAGGCTGGAGCTTTGCTGTGGAGGAATCGTTTTAGGGCCGATGGAGCAGGCTTTATGAGCCTTAGGCCACAAAGCCAGTCAGACAGAGCCACTCCTGGCAGCACAACTTCCACACTAACTGCAGCACAGAGGCCCATCAGATTTTTTTTTATTTTTTTTTATTTCACCTTTATTTAACCAGGTAGGTCAGTTGAGAACAAGTTCTCATTTGCAAATGCGACCTGGCCAAGACAAAGCAAAGCAGTGCGACAAAAAACAAACACAGAGTTACACATTAAACAAACAGTCAAAAACACAATAGAAAATCTATAAACAGAGTGCAAAATGTAGTGCAAAAATGCAGTAAGGTTGGGAGGTAGGACAATAAATAGACTATAGAGTAGAAATAAATTACAGAAATTATCATCATTAACACAGGAATGAAGGATGTGCAAATTATGATGTGCAAATAGAGATACTGGAGTGCAAGATTAGTGAAAATAAACAAAAATAAATATGGGGATGAGGTAGTAGGGTGGGCTATTTACAGAAGGGCTATATACAGGTGCAGTGATCGATAAGCAGCTTTGACAGCTGATGCTTAAAGTTATTGAGGGAGATAGGAACCTCTAGCTTCAATGATTTTTGCAATTCGTTCCAGTCATTGGCAGCAGCGAACTGGAAGGAATGGCGGCCAAAGGAGGTGTTGGCTTTGGGGGTGACCAGTGAGATATACCTGCTGGAGCGCATGCTACGGGTGGGTGTTGCTATGGTGACCAGTGAGCTGAGATAGGGCGGGGATTTACCTAATAAAGACTTATAGATGACCTGGAGCCAGTGGATTTGGCGACGAATATATAGTGAAGGCCAGCCAACGAGAGCATACAGGTCGCAGTGGTGGGTAGTGTATGGGGCTTTGGTGACAAAACGGATGGCACTATGATAGACTACATCCAGTTTGCTAAGTAGAGTGTTGGAGGCTAGTTTGTAAATGACATCGCCGAAATCAAGGATCGGTAGGATAGTCAGTTTTACAAGGGCATGTTTGGCAGCATGAGTGAAGGAGGCTCTGTTGCGAAATAGGAAGCCAATTCTGGATTTAATTTTGGATTGGAGATGGTTGATGTGAGTCTGGAAGTTGAGTTTATAGTCTAACCAGATGCCTAGGTATTTGTAGGTGTCCACATATTCTAATTCGGATCCGTCGAGAGTAGTGATGATAGTCCGGTGGGCGGGTGCTGGCAGCGTTCGATAGAAAAGCATGCACTTAGTTTTACTAGCGTTTAAGAGCAGTTGTAGGCCACGGAAGGAGTGTTGTATGGCATTGAAGCTTGATTGAAGGTTAGTAAACACAGTATCCAAAGAGGGGCCAGATGTTTACAGAATGGTGTCATCTGCATAGAGATGGATCAGAGAGTCACCAGCAGCGAGAGCAACATCGTTGATGTATATAGAGAAAAGGGTTGGCCCAAGAATTGAACCCTGTGGCACCCCCATAGAGACTGCCAGAGGATCGGACAATAGGCCCTCCGATTTGACACACTGAACTCTGTCTGCAAAGTAGTTAGAGAACCAAGCAAGGCAGTCACTTGAGAAACCAAGGCTGTTGAGTCTGCCAATAAGAATGCGGTGATTGACAGAGTCGAAAGCCTTGGCCAGGTCGATGAAAACGGCTGCACAGTACTGTCTTTTATCGATGGCGGTTATGATATCGTTCAGTACCTTGAGCGTAGCTGAGGTGCACCCATGACCAGCTCGGAAACCAGATTGCATGGCAGAGAAGGTACGGTGGGATTCGAAGTGGTCAGTTATCTGTTTGTTAACTTGGCTTTCGAAAACTTTAGAAAGGCAGGGCAGGATGGATATTGGTCTATAACAGTTTGGGTCTAGAGTGTCTCCTCCTTTGAAGAGGGGGATGACCGCGGCAGCTTTCCAATCTCTAGGGATCTCAGACGATACGAAAGAGAGGTTGAACAAGCTAGTGATAGGTGTTGCAACAATTTTGGCTGATAATTTCAGAAAGAGAGGGTCCAGATTATCTAGCCCAGCAGATTTGTAGGGGTCCAGACTTAGCAGCTCTTTCAGAACATCAGCTGTCAGGATTTGGGTGAAGGAGAAGCGGGGGGGGCTTGGGCAAGTAGCTGCCGGGGGTGCAGAGCTGTTGACCGGGATAGGGGTAGTCAGATGGAAAGCATGGCCAGCCGTAGCAAAATGCTTATTGAAATTTTCAATAATCGTGGATTTATCGGTGGTAACAGTGTTTCCGAGCCTCAATGCAGTGGGCAACTGGGAGGAGGTGCTCTTATTCTCCATGGACTTTACAGTGTCCCAGAACTTTTTGGAGCTAGTACTACAGGAAGCAAATTTCTGTTTGAAAAAGCTGGCCTTTGCTTTTCTAACTGACTGTGTGTACTTGTTCCTGACTTCCCTGAATAGCTGCATATCGCGGGGGCAATTCGATGCTAATGCAGTGCGCCACAGGATGTTTTTGTGTTGGTCTAGTGCAGTCAAGTCTGGGGTGAACCAAGGGCTATATCTATTCTTAGTTCTACGTTTTTTGAAAGGGGCATGCTTATTTAGGATGGTGAGGAAAGCACTTTTAAAGAACAACCAGGCGTCCTCTACTGACGGGATGAGGTCAATATCCTTCCAGGATACCTGGGCCAGATCGAATAGAAAGGCCTGCTCGCAAAAGTGTTTTAGGGAGCGTTTGACAGTGATAAGGGGTGGTCGTTTGGCCGCTGACCCATTGCGAACACAGGCGATGAGGCAGTGATCGCTGAGATCCTGGTTGAAAACAGAGGAGGTGTATTTGGAGGGCAAGTTAGTCAGGATGATATCAATAATGGTACCCATGTTTACGGATTTTGGGTTGTACCTGGTGGGTTCCTTGATAATTTGTGTGAGATTGAGGGCATCTATCTTAGATTGAAAGACAGCCGGGGTGTTAAGCATATCCCAGATACTGGGTGCAGTGACAGACACACAGGACCTTAATTTGAGCCAGTTTGCAACTGTAACGTGCTTCTACATCTGCATTGCTTGCTGTTTGTGGTTTTAGGCTGGGTTTCTGTATAGCACTTTGTGACATCGGCTGATGTAAGAAGGGCTTTATAAATACGTTTTATTTTATTTTATTTGATCAGTAACAGGAAATTTACATTTTTATGTGGATTAAAATTAATGCACATAATGCACATAATGATAACGTTTTTGTTAGGGCAAATCAAGTCTGAAATATCAAATGGGAAACGTCTCTACAGAGACAAAGGGGGTGAGGCTGCTAATTACACAGGTCTAGGAGGCCAAACACCCAGTCTGAAGTACCATATAAACTCTGCAAAGTTCAGTGTTTCATCAGTTTAATATCATGCTTTTAGAAATTTTAAGATTAACATGTTAAATAAACAAGACTTGCTCTGTCCAACCTAGTGGTGACTGGGGAGGGAAATCCAACATGTGTTGGCCGGTCCAGCAGGTCCAGAGCCTGGGCAGCCTGCTGAGTCCAGCTCCCTGGCCATGCCCTCTCCCTTAGTTCTGCTTCTGTACTGTAACTGCTGGGCCGGGCCTGGGAGTGGTGTGTGAACCTGTCCCCCTGCCAGCTCTCCCAGACCTCTGCACTACATCTTAATGGTCTAAATTACAACGCTGCCAAGGTTGGATGGTTGGCCTGGCTTGGCCTGGGCTGGCAAAGAGAGGTTCCCACACCTGAAAGCAGCCTGTGCACTGCAGCCACAGACATGACTGCTGGACAGAAAACAATCATGTTAGCCTGTCTGTGGAGCTGTTCAGGACCCAGACTGCTTTTACTTGTTGTCCCATCTGAGATAAATGAAGGTAGTTCACTCAAGTCGTTTACCATTGGGAAGAAAATGTTCAGTTCTGGTCTACTTAACTGGGTGTGTCTCCCATAGACACCAATGCAATAGCAGCTGGGTCTGATCTACTTAGTTCATTTACTTTCATTGAACCAGAATAAAAAATTAAAAAAAAACAGTGAGTGGTGTGTCTCACTTCCTCTTTCATCTCTGGTCCCATCTCTCATGTAAGGGAGGAGGCCAAGCTTCTAGGGTTGGGTGTGCGCGTGCTTTCATGATATTGGATAACAGGGTCCTGACATTCTGACAGCCCTGTCCAAAACAAGTGACTTGTTAGAGCCAGGGAGGTTTGGTGTGGCTGAGTTTAGAGGACGCCTCCCTTTGACCTCAAACTAGAACATGATGGAAACACAGGGAGACAGATGTCTACATCAGAGACTGAATGGAGGAGTTCTTTAAGTGATGTTGACATTGTGGTGAAGAGTGAGCTTATGTTGAATATCAAGTTAATTGCTAAAGGTTTAATGATGAAAACAACAACATTTGAACTTGAGACAACCCAGCCCTTTCTTATCCGTCTATGTTGGAGTAGACACTGTTCTGGAGTACCAGAGAATAAAGAACAAACTTTTCTCTATGAAATGCTGTATTTCTCTGACTTGTGTATTAGTATCGTCTCTGTGCCCATCTCACAACATAACACCTGTAGTCTACTAGAGGTGAATCACTCTGAAAGCTCCATCAACCATAAGTACCATATGTCAGACTTGACCCCACGCAGACCTTTTTGTATTTAGAGTGAAAAAACTGTGAAGACTGGTAACAAAATTCCTGATCTACATGTGGTCATCACTGCAGCCAGCAAAACTATAACTGGCTGTGTGTATCCGATGGAGGTATGGCCAGAGTTCACTGAAGCATGGGGGAGCAGATAGATCCAAGAGGAGCTCAGCTCACTCAAATTGGTGTCAGCTGTTGAGATGTCCATACACTTGAGGCACACCTCATAGAGCCTGGAGATCTCTGAGAGTGTCTTAAAGAGCTGCAGCTGTGCACAAAATAGGCTATAATTAAGTGTAAATTCCATGTGAACCTAATTGCTTCGAGAATGATTAGAATCGTACTATGATGCTACAGTGTTAGCATGTTTTGTATCAGAGTTAGATGAGTATGAGTGGTGGAAGGCTGGAGAGGTGCTGCCTGGAGCACACGTTTGCGTCCATGGCTCCTTCCTGCCTCTCACAGGATGTGGGGCATCCTGTCTGGCTGCTGAAGAGAAAGTGCCCAGCTTCAAATGAGGTAGGAAGTGGTAAGGGGATGGGGTATAGTCGAGGCAAATTATGGTGAAATGATTGTCTTTCCACTTCCGTATTATGGCCCCAACAGTGCTCACTGGAACATTCAGAAGCTTAGAAATGTGCCTATAACCAATGCCATCATTATGTTTTGCAACAATTAGGTTGTGAATGTCTTGAGACAGCTCTTTGCTTTTACCCATCATGAGATGTCTTGTGTGACACCTTGGTAATGAGACCTTTTTGTAGGCCATCAGTTGGGACTGAACCAGCTGATATTAATTTGCACTGACAGGGGGCTGGATTGCTTTTTAATTACTGATAGTTTTCAGCTGTTGTCTTGGCTTTCCATGCCTTTTTGAACCTCCCTTTCTTCATGTGTTCAATACTTTTTCCCTGTGTCATTTCACATTGTTACACATAACTTAATTTCTGAACTTATTTGTTTTGGTTTCTTTGTATGTATGGATTACTTGGGTTGTTAACAACATCTGGTGAAACTTTCATGTCAATAGCACCTTTGGAAATATATTTACTGAGAAAAATGGTGACGTGTTCAATACTTATTTCACCCGCTGTATAAGACCCTTTCCCCATTGGCAGGCCTTAGTGCTTCCCCCTGTGGAGTTCCTCTCATGGTTCTATTTACTCCATGTTGGTGAGGGGGTTGTCTGCTAATTTTAACTTCAAAACAGTGAGATGCCCCCTTTTCAACTGGCATCTGTGTCATGCTATAGACTCCACGCACATATGCGCACACACATACGTACGCACACAAGCACAAATTGCACACACACAGAAAATCACTAATTAGTCATTTAACCTAAATATGGGGTCATCAAATTCATTACACTGTCCTCTAATTTCATGCTTGTCTTGTGAACTGACATATACTCTTTTACATCAAAGACCAACATAGAGAAGTGCAGAGTTGGGGGTAGAATAATTATCACTTAAAAGATTAAACATCTTGGCTCTCCCTTGCCGTAAAACCTTTACCCTCTACATGTGTTGGACATTATCTCTCCCTGCATGCCGCACACTGTGCTGCCATGCATGGTAAACCCAGGGTTTGGGCCAGGCTGGTTAGATGAGCCCCAGGCTCTGAGTAGATACAGGAACCTCTATATATAGACCCAGGTCAGAACAAAACAGAATGTAGTGGGCACTACAGTGGAACACAGTGGAGAAGAAACACATTATTAGACTGGACCAATCTGAGAGAGTTCTGCAATGGAAATGGAATACTGGAAATAATTTGATTCAATCGATGAGTCCATCTACAGTGGGGAGAACAAGTATTTGATACACTGCCGATTTTGCAGGTTTTCCCACTTACAAAGCATGTAGAAGTCTGTCATTTTTATCATAGGTACTCTTCAACTGTGAGTGACGGAATCTAAAACAAAAATCCAGAAAATCACATTGTATGATTTTTAAGTAATTAATTTGCATTTTATTGCATGACATAAGTATTTGATACATCAGAAAAGCAGAACTTAATATTTGGTACAGAAACCTTTGTTTGCAATTACAGAGATCATACGTTTCCTGTAGATCTTGACCAGGTTTGCACACACTGCAGCAGGGATTTTGGCCCACTCCTCCATACAGATCCTTCAGGTTTCGGGGCTGTCGCTGGGCAATACGGACTTTCAGCTCCCTCCAAAGATTTTCTATTGGGTTCAGGTCTGGAGACTGGCTAGGCCACTCCAGGACCTTGAGATGCTTCTTACGGAGCCACTCCTTAGTTGCCCTGGCTGTGTGTTTCGGGTCGTTGTCATGCTGGAAGACCCAGCCACGACCCATCTTCAATGCTCTTACTGAGGGAAGGAGGTTGTTGGCCAAGATCTCGCGATACATGGCCCCATCCATCCTCCCCTCAATACGGTGCAGTCGTCCTGTCCCCTTTGCAGAAAAGCATCCCCAAAGAATGATGTTTCCACCTCCATGCTTCACGGTTGGGATGGTGTTCTTGGGGTTGTACTCATCCTTCTTTTTCCTCCAAACACGGTGAGTGGAGTTTAGACCAAAAAGCTATATTTTTGTCTCATCAGACCACATGACCTTTTCCCATTCCTCCTCTGGATCATCCAGATGGTCATTGGCAAACTTCAGACGGGCCTGGACATGCGCTGGCTTGAGCAGGGGGACCTTGCGTGCGCTGCAGGATTTTAATCCATGACGGCGTAGTGTGTTACTAATTGTTTTCTTTGAGACTGTGGTCCCAGCTCTCTTCAGGTCATTGACCAGGTCCTGCCGTGTAGTTCTGGGATGATCCCTCACCTTCCTCATGATCATTGATGCCCCACGAGGTGAGATCTTGCATGGTGCCCCAGACCGAGGGAGATTGACCGTCATCTTGAACTTCTTCCATTTTCTAATAATTGCGCCAACAGTTGTTGCCTTCTCACCAAGCTGCTTGCCTATTGTCCTGTAGCCCATCCCAGCCTTGTGCAGGTCTACAATTTTATCCCTGATGTCCTTACACAGCTGTTTGATTGAGTGTGTGGAGTCCGTTTGATTGAGTGTGTGGACAGGTGTCTTTTATACAGGTAACGAGTTCAAACAGGTGCAGTTAATACAGGTAATGAGTGGAGAACAGGAGGGCTTCTTAAAGAAAAACTAACAGGTCTGTGAGAGACGGAATTCTTACTGGTTGGTAGGTGATCAAATACTTATGTCATGCAATAAAATGCAAATTAATTATTTAAAAATCATACAATGTGATATTCTGGATTTTCGTTTTAGATTCCGTCTCTCACAGTTGAAGTGTACCTATGATAAAAATTACAGACCTCTACATGCTTTGTAAGTAGGAAAACCTGCAAAATCGTCAGTGTATCAAATACTTGTTCTCCCCACTGTAAGTAGGATGCCTATTTAGAGACAATGCAATGCAGCTGCCTCTAATTAGGGATCCCACACACAACACCACACAGACATAGAACATATAGAACTGCCAGACTCTGACCATAGAATTATAGAGAAGCAATAGGCTTCTCTATGGCCAGAGCCTGACAGTTTAGTATAGTAAGTTGAGTATAGTCCGTTTAGTATAGTAAGTTGAGTACAATACATTTAGTATAGTAAGTTGAGTATTGTACGTTTAGTATAGTAAGTTGAGTATAGTACGTTTAGTATAGTAAGTTGAGTACAATACGTTTAGTATAGTAAGTTGAGTATTGTATGTTTAGTATAGTAAGTTGAGTATAGTACGTTTAGTATAGTAAGTTGAGTACAATACGTTTAGTATAGTAAGTTGAGTATTGTACGTTTAGTATAGTAAGTTGAGTATTGTACGTTTAGTATAGTAAGTTGAGTATAGTCCGTTTAGTATAGTAAGTTGAGTATAGTACGTTTAGTATAGTATGTGGAGTATAGTACGTTTAGTATAGTAAGTTGAGTATAACAGGTTTAGCATAGTAAGTTGAGTATAGTACGTTAAGTATAGTAAGTTGAGTATAGTATGTTCAGTATAGTAAGTTGAGTATAGTACATTTAGTGATGTAAGTTGTGTATAGTACGTTAAGTATAGTAAGTTGAGTATAATAGGTTTAGTATAGTAAGTTGAGTATAGTATGTTTAGTATAGTAAGTTGAGTACAGTACGTTTAGTATAGTAAGTTGAGTATAATAGGTTTAGTATAGTAAGTTGAGTATAGTATGTTTAGTATAGTAAGTTGAGTATAGTATGTTTAGTATAGTAAGCTGAGTACAGTACGTTTAGTATAGTAAGTTGAGTATAGTATGTTTAGTATAGTAAGTTGAGTATAGTATGTTTAGTATAGTAAGTTGAGTATAGTACGTTTAGTATAGTAAGTTGAGTATTGTATGTTTAGTATAGTAAGTTGAGTATACTGTGTTTAGTATAATGAGTTGAGTATAGTAAGTTTAGTATAGTAAGTTGAGTATAGTACGTTTAGCATAGTAAGTTGAGTATAGTAAGTATAGTAAGTTAAAGAATACAAAAGAGTCTGTGACAGGCTAAAGAAAATTACTATTTGGGAGAGAGCAGCTTACAGTAAGGTGGATCCCTGTCTCACTGTGAAGTGAGAAGCATTCCTTTCCAGACCATGAATTATGCTTTTGAATCAACTTTGATTCGTATTTGATCACTGGGAATAAGGTCTTAGGCGTTAGTGTTTAACAAGAGCAGGCCTTTGAAAAACAGAATGCTCCTAATGCCAGAACCTGCATGTATATCCTGCCAGGGTGTCTCTGTGCCCAGGAGAATGTGCTGAGCTCCACTCTGGTCTAGAAGCTGGGGTGAGTCAGCTGTGCGTTGTGTGTGTGTGTGTGTGTGTGTGTGTGTGTGTGTGTGTGTGTGTGTGTGTGTGTGTGTGTGTGTGTGTGTGTGTGTGTGTGTGTGTGTGTGTGTGTGTGTGTGTGTGTGTGTGTTTGACGCGTGTGTGAGTGAGTGAGTGAGTGAGAGCATGTCTACGCATGCGTACATGCATGTGCACATGTGTTTATGAAGAAGGGAGGAGGAGCTGAAAACAATCACGGATGCCAGGGAAGGGAGAACAGTCTTAGTCAGGGTGGGGAAACCAATCCATATTTACCAAAAAGGAGAGGAGTGTTGGGCAGACCAGAGGTGTGGCTGGGACATCCAAAACGCACTGGACATGCCAAACCACACAGTCATGAGGAAGCAGATGGGAGCTGGAGCAGCCAATGGAGCTAGTGGTAACTCCTGGGCTGGAAAGAGGGGTGCTGTGTTTCACAGCGGCAGCTACTGTCAGCTGTAAATGCTGTCTGGGTGCAGCAGTGTTCTCTCTCTGATTGACTGTCTGTGGTGTGTCTGTACCCTAGCTAACCCCTCATACTGTGGAGCAGATGCAGGCTGGGTCGGCCCAGTGCCATGATAATCTCTCTGGGTCCAGAGGATCAGTCCCTGCAGGCCTGGGGAGGTGAGGGGGTCTCCCCTGACCCCTTCTGTTGACCCCATCTACACCTGTCCATTCTGTGAGTGCACTTGAGAGTGCTCTGCTCTGAACTTCAAGATAGAAGTGCTAAAACATAGCACAACTTGAAAAGAAGCATTCATTTTGTGTTAATGGAGACCAACAGTAACATGCACTCACATATGCACCCATGGGTCTTCCATCCTCCTCAGTTTTCCACGACACCAGCCTCCATTGTCTCTGAAGAACCATACAAAAATCCCAAACCAGAAATGTTTTGGCCCTCCAGGACCAGAATTGAATAGCGCTTCTTTAGGATTTTAAGCTTTTTTTGCATAATCCCCAGGGTGCCTTTCAAATTAATTTAAGAGTTACCAGTATCACGCATGGCTTTATTTGCTAGTGACAGAGACATGGTTGTTGCATTCATTAATTTTCAGTCGTGTGGCCTTCACCAAGTGAGATCCTTAGTGAATATGTTAAAATATGTCAATAAAATGTAATTATTTAATACAATACAAAACCTATTTCATAAGGCTTTCTTTTGTGGGCTTAGTTTTACCCTAATACAGTGGCCTGAAACTCATATTTTAGAGGCCACATCAGGCCTGCATGTCACATTATGCTGGCTTGCAAAGTGATGTGTTGTAATGCCTATTCGAATCCAACCAAAGTGGGCATATCCAACATTTTACATTTTTATTCACCTGCAACCTGCATTCAGAATGACTGCCAGAGTTGGGAATACTAAGATATGAGACTACCTCAAAAGTCCAAGTAACAGATTGGAATAGCACATGCAAAAACATAGATATTGACACAAACAATTCTAAGAATCTACCTGCAATAGAGCATGCTGGGAAATGTGATAATGATATATTACTGTATATTTTAGCTCTCCTGGTAAGTAGATCTCCCATGTAAATTTATATTTTTGCTGGAGGTTTCCTTTGGAATTTTAAAAGTATATCTATCCTTTATGAGTGTGTTTCTGTCCATGTGTCTCTGCTCTGGGTGTCTCTCTCTGTCTTAATGTTTGTCCCTGTAGAGTTGTGTGTGTGTGATGTGGGGATGAGGGATGTCTGGTGAAGTGCCAGCGTGTGAAAGTGGGGTCTCAGAACACCCAGGGAGCTGAGAGAGCTGATAACAGCTAATTGCCCAGATGAAGCACAGCAACAGCTGTAGCAGCCTCCCCTCCCCTTCCTCCTTCCTCCTCCTCTCACACCGCTGACCCCTTTTTCTTCTCTTTAACTGGGGCAGAACTGGGTGCCCCCCTTCCCTCCTCCCCTTCACCCATCACACACCAGAGACTCCCTCCCTCCTCTTGCAGGGCCAGATCTGGTCGCCAGAGAAAAAGGAAAAGTTGGAGAGCCCTAATAGCCCACTGAGAGGTCTCTGTATTTGATATGAACTTGGCCAAGACCCCACTCTGTGTTGCTGAGGCTGCTCTGTTCAGCTGCTGGGTTTTTCCCCTGTGTCGAGGTATCTCAGGAATCCTAATGATCTTTTGTGTTAATGATCACAGAGTGACTATTCTGCCAAATGTCTAATGGGACCAACACAGGCTGCATGGTGCATCTGCCAAAACCCCAGAAAGAACTGTGGTTGATCCATCACGTAACCCCACTCATAACCCCACAACCTCAACATGCTGGAGCAGCCATCAGCACCACAAAGACTGACAAGCATGTGCATTGATCCCTATCTTCTCCACCCACACAAAGAACACAGGGACTTTGCATAGCTGGCTCAAAGCTTGTCTGATATTTTATTCAGACATGATATTAAGTCCAGATTGAAATACTGTGGAGCTGTTGTGTGGTGTTGCGTGAATAGGAGAGCAAAAAAACAGGCAGGCATGTAAGAGGGAATCAATAGCCCGTTTTAGTCGCTTTAAGTACGGACTCACACAGCACAAGAGATACAAAGCCAGTGAAAGCGGTGAAAGCTCTCTTTTTGTTTAACATTAATGAGCTGAAAATAAAGAAAGGAGCAGAGGCTCTTATAGAGATTACTCAGAGGGAGATGCTAGACGAGGTCTCCTTCCTCCCCTGACCTGGCAGGTCAGTCATGCATTACATTCCTAAGTCCTCCTGCCTGCCTGTCTTTTCCTCCTCTGTCTCTCTGTTGTGATTTCTCCCAAGAGACAGGAAGTGTGGCCTCCTTCGAGCCCTAGCCCATCAGCGCTGTGTTTATTATCCTAACCTCTGTGAATTTGCATCCTAGACAAGCACAAAGTCAAGGGCATCAGGGCTGGTGAAGGTACCAGGGGGAAGAAGAAGGAAAACAGGCCTAGACACTGCTGTATATTTGTGTAGCGTGGGGTGAGGGGTGTGGGGCTGGCAGCAGGGTGGGTGTAGGGGTCAGAGGAGGGGTGCAGACACACACCACTGGGCACACCACGTCATTTCAACGTGAACATTTGGGAAATATTTGGTTGAGACGTTGATCAATGAGATTTCAACCTTTATTCACCCACTATTTCCGGTACTATCGAGTTTAAATACTAGACTTGACTAATAATCAACTACATTTAAATATTGGAGTGAGGTTGAGAACACATTGTGATCTGATTTGACCAAAACACACCATGAATTCAACAGGGATTATGACCAATCCAAGTGTGTTGATTAGATGTTTAGAAGTAGTTGCCTGTCACGCCTGCTCCCGCTCCCCCTCCCTGGCGCACCTGTCACCATCATTACATGCAGCAGCACTCATTGGACTCACCTGGACTCAATCACCTGTTTTATTACCTCCCCTATATCTGTCTGTTCCTCAGTTCTGTTCCCCGCTTCTGCATTAATTGTCGTTATGTGTTCATATCCAGACGCTGTTCCTGTTCCATTTCATGTCCGTCATTTATTAAACCTTCACTCACTGTACCTGCTTCTCATCACCAGCGTCGTTCCTTAGAGTTGCCATTTATTGATGTAGGCTTCTTTACATTAAATAAGGATACGAGCCTGAGCTAAGAATAATAAAACAAACTGTATCAACCAGGACCTTTCTGATGTTGCACACTATTGAAAAGCACCCTGATATGTATTATACAATTCTACTCATGGTGAAAAATGTTCCAGACTTGGGGTCTATACTACTGTTGGCTATTGTCATTTTGTGAAACACAATTAACTTGGAACAGCATTGTGTAAACCTTTGTCCAAGTAAAAACTGTTATGCAAATGTTTTTAGTCAAAGTCAAGAACAGTTTAAATGGAAGAAAAAAAAAAGCACCACAAAATAGATGTACAAGCCAGGCTTCTGAAAACACAAATTAGATATACAATAAACCCTAAAAAGTCACTGTCGGAAAAGGCTTTGATGCTTTTAACTTCATACGAACTCTTTCATCTCCTTACTCATTGGCCCTCCCACTGCCCCCCTAGCGGTCAGGTGCATATTTCAGGCAGGTTGATATCACCTGTAGTATTTCTGCCTCTTTGATTCACCTGCTGTAAAGGGGGAAAACAAATATTAGCTAGAGAAGGTATTTAAAAGTCATGTAAAATGAAAAATGAAAATATGGTAATAGTTTACCGATGCATTGTTCTCTTAACCCGATCCGGGATGTCTTTCCCCCCCAGCTTTGAGATCTGAGATATCTGTAATTTTACAAAAGGACACTAATGCATTACACATGTACAGGATTTTTCCATCCTGTACTACATGCAGAGTTGGGTAGGTTACTTTCTAAATGTAATCTGTTACAGTTACTAGTTACCTGTACAAAATTGTAATCAGTAACATACTTTTTGGATTACCCAAACTCAGTAATGTAATCTGATTACATTCCGTTACTTTTAGATGACTTTCCCCTTGAGAGGCATTAGAAGAAGACAAAAATGTATGTTGCCAATGGGAACTTTTTCAAGACTGTTGGAAAAGCATTCCAGGTGAAGCTGGTTGAGAGAATACAAATACTGTGCAAAGCTGTAATCAAGGCAAAGGGTGGCTATTTGAAGAATCTCAAATATAAAATATATTTTGATTTGTTTAACACTTTTTTGCTTACTACATGATTCCATACGTGTTATTTCATAGTTTTGATGTCTTCACTATTATTCTACAATGTATAAAATAGTAAAACATTTAGAAAAACCCTTGAATGAGTAGGTGTTGTAAAACTTTTGACCAGTAGTGAATATATAGGAAGTCCATATAAGGCTGGCTCCACCGAGCCTTATATGGACTTCCTGCCTGTGGATCATTAAGCCATTTCAGCTTGGGGATAAAATTGGAAGTGGGCTGCAGAGGGCGAGTGAGAGCGTGTTACGGAGAGTATGAGAAGTGAGCTAATTATCTGTGTGATTACCCGTTGTGACCTGGACTGTCTGATTACCACCCCAACCACGGACAACGAGAACGGATTGTGGACAGTGAACTGGTTGCTGAATTCTCCCCTTTCCCCCTGTGTGTAAATATCCCTAATAAATTATCCTTTTGCATTCTGCTTGTGCTTCCTGTGCGTGTTTGGTTATTGAACCAAACACGCATTGAACTTGGTGACGTGGAAACCCCACACCATGGTGGAGAATACGGGCACAGCAAACCAACCTCAATAAATAAACAAAAACAGAGCATAATGGAAGCATTGGTGAAACAACTGGTGGAGGCGAACATAGCGCAGAAGGCTATGCATCAGGAGCTGCTGGAGGATTAGCGTCAGCAGACCGCTCTCCTGCAAGCTGCAAGCTGAACTCAGTCACATCTTCTCCGCACTGCCTTTGACCTCTAGCCTTTCCCCTTTTCCTTTGTGTACTTTGCTTTGTGCCCCCCTTCCCTCCTTTGCTTTATCCCTTGATCTAGACCTTGTTTTAACTTGCAAATGTTGTTAAAGCACTGTATAGGCCAACTGCGTAGGATGTCTTTGAGTGTTTTAATTTGTAAGATCCCTTGATTTATACGTTGTTTTAATTTGCAATGTTGTCAATGTTGAACCACTATATAGGCCGTTTGTGTCCTTGAGTGTCGGTGACCGTGGTGGACGGGAAGCCCATGGACGGGGTAAGTCAGATCACCTACCCCCATTTTGCTATAAAGAAGAGATTGCTGTATCAGGTCAGGAAGAAGAACGACGAATGTATGGAGTTGTTGTTGGTGCCCCGTCCGTTTGTACAATCTGTCCTGCAGTTGGCACACTCCCACCTTCTTGGGGCTCACCTAGGGATGGAGAAGACCATCCCCGGATCAAGGTAAGATTTTACTGGCCGGGTGTGAAGAGAGCAGTGGAGGATTACTGCCGCAGTTGCCCGGAGTGCCAGCAGGTGGTGCCAAAACCACACTTTCAAAGCCCCTTAATTCCCCTACCCATCATTGCAGTCCCTTTCAGCAGGATCGCAATGGACCTGGTGGGACCTCTACCTAAGAGCAACCGAGGACACTAATACATCCTGGTGATTCTGGATTTTGCCACCAGGTACCCGGAAGCCATTCCCCTGCGCACCACGGCCACCAAGGGAATCGCACGTGAGTTGATCATGCTGTTCTCCCGAGTAGGCATCTCCGACGAGATATTAACCGACCAGGGAACCCCGTTCATGTTGCGAATCATGAAGGATCTTTGCAAACTGATAAAAATAACCCAGTTGCGCACCTCAGTGTATCACCCACAGACCGATGGGTTGGTGGAAAGATTCAATCAAACACTGAAGCAGATTGTAAAGAAGGTCATGGAGGCAGACAGAAAGAATTTGGACCAGCTGCTACCCTACCTGATGTTCCTGATCCGAGAAGTGCCACAAGCTTCAACAGGGTTCTCTCCCTTTGAACCCCTGTACGGAAGACGACCTCGAGGACTGCTGGACGTGGCTAAAGAAGCCTGGGAACAGCAACCGTTGCCCCATCAAACCATGGTGGAACACGTGGAAGACATGAGAGACAGGATGGCAACGCTGTGGCCCCTGGTACGGAAACACATGCTGGAGGCCCAGGAGGCCCAAGCGCGGGTGTACAACAGAGGGGCACAACGAAGAGACTTCCAGCCAGGAGACAAAGTGTTGGTGTTGGTCCCCACCTCAGAATGCCGGGACATAGGCATCTGACCCAGATTTACCATGTGAATTTGTTGAAGAAATGGAATGCACGTGATGTACTCTACTCTATTCCCCAGAAGAAGGCTACCACAGAGACCAAGCTGGCGGAGGTGCTACTGGGGGAGTAGCTGAGCCAAGTACAAAAGCAGGAGCTGACGGAGTTGGTGGGCCGGAACCAGGATGTGTTCTCCAGTGAACCGGGACACACCGATCTGGTACAGCACAGCATCATCACCGAACCAGGGAAAAAGGTGAAGTTGAGACCCTACCGAATACCGGAAGCAAAGATAGAGGCTGTCAGGACCGAGGTGTGATGCTGGAAGCTGATATCATTGAAGAGTCGAATAGTGAGTGGTGCAGCCCCATGAAACCAGACGGCACCATCCGCTTCTGTAATGATTTTAGAAAGGTAAATGAAATCTCAAAGTTCGACACCTACCCCATGCCCCGAATTGATGAACTAATCCAGAGAGCTGGTTAACCGCTGAACCACTGATCATGCCCATCGAGAAAGTGGTCATAGATCAATTTCTACGCTCTCTCCCGTTTGAAGCTAAAAAGTTAGCAAGCCAAGCTAACCAGCAGAGCGCGGATCAGCTGGTGGAACTGGTGGAAGGTCAACAGGTGGCTTTGGAGGTCCTGCGCAGCGGACAACCACGGTAGGCTGAACCCTTCACTCGCCTGAAGGAGCGGAAAAGGATGGAGGATCATGCCTGGACCCTGGCCAAGGATGGAGGGACACCAGCAGCCAGCTCCCCGAGACAATGCCCCTTTCTGAACCTGGACAGGAAGGGGCATGCTACAAGTGTGGCGAGCCGGGACCCCAGATGAAGAAAGTGGAGGCGATTCGGGACTGGCCCCGCCCCCTCACCAAGAAGCAGGTACGCACGTTTGTGGGGTTGACTAGTTACTACCGGAGATTTATCCCCCACTTTGCCTCCCTAGCCACCCCCCTGACAGATATGACCAGGAGTCGTCTGCCCGCCCAGGTGACGTGGACCGAGGAGACGGAAAAAGCCTTCCAGGACCTAAAGGGAGCACTGTATTCTGGACCCGTGTTGGTGACTCCGGACTTCTCCAAACCACTGGTGGTACAGACCGATGCGTCCGAATCAGGGGTGGGTGCACTCCTATCACAGGTACAAGAAGTTGAGGAACACCCAGTCATGTACATTAGCTGGAAGCTGTTGCCGCAGGAACAAGGATATTCCACTGTGGAGAATGTCTAGCGATCAAGTGGGGGCGCTGGAGATGCTGAAATATTACTTATTGGGACGGCACTTCACCCTTGTAACGGACTATACACATCTGGACAATAACGCCCGGGTCACCCGCTGGTTCTTATCCTTGCAGCCCTTTGCTTTCTCTGTCGTCCACAGATCAGGTGCAACCCATGGAAATGCCGATGCCCTCTTTAGGAGGAATGCTCTAGGGAGCTGTGTGGCGTGAGGGGAGTGGTGATTGAAGGAAGATATCTGGCAGCCCGCTGGCTCCACCCCCAAGCCTTATATGGACTTCCTGCCCCAACGAGGTGAGCCTGTGGATCATTAAGCCATTTAGGCTTGGGTATAAAAGAGGAAGCGGGTTGCACAGACAACGCAGAGGGCGAGAGAGAGAGCTTGTTACAGAGAGTATGAGAAGCGAGCTAATTATCTGTGTGATTACCCATTGTGACCTGGACTGTCTGATTACCCCCGTGTACCAAACTGGTTTGGCTGAGGACCCGGTCTTGGATTACCCCTGGATAATGGACAACGGACAACGAGAACGGATTGTGGACGGTGAACTGGTTGCTGAATTCCCCCCTTTCCCCCTGTGTGTAAATATCCCTAATAAATTATCCTTTTGCATTCTACTTGTGCTTCCTGTGCGTGTTTGGTTATTGAACTTGGTGACGTGGAAACCCCACACCCTTGAGCCTGCTACATATGGTGGAGAATACGAGAATACAAACCAAGCTCAATAACTAAACAAACACAGAGCATAATGGAAGCATTGGTGAAACAGCTGGTGGAGGCAAACAGCAGGCTATGCATCGGGAGCTGCTGGAGGAACAGCATCAGCAGACCGCTCTCCTGCGAGCTGAACTCAGTCAGTCGCACAGGCCAGTGTGGCTGCAGGCGCAGCAGTCTCTTTTCCCACACCGAGTATGTTTATACTGAAGCTGACAGAGGCTGACGACATCGAGGCTTACCTCCAAACCTTAGAGAGGACGGCGGCGAGGGAGAGATGGCCCCAGGAGAAATGGGCCAGCCTGCTAGTGCCTTTTCTGTCAGGCATGGAACTGTACAAGCCGGCTATACCATCTATTATTATGGGCAATGTGAGGTGTCTACATAACAAGATGGATGAGTTGGCGGGACTTGTTCGTGGACAAAGGATTTATCGGGAAACGAGCCTAATGTGTTTTACTGAGACTTGGCTGAACGGTAACATCCCCATACAGAACGTCACTATCGACGGTTTCCAGACCATCAGAGCGGACAGGGATCGCGTCTCTTCCGGTAAGAGTAAGGGTGGTGGGCTGGCTTTATTAGTTAACAACAGATGGTGTCATCCGAACCATATTACTCTTAAGGAACAGTTTTGTAGCCCGGACATTGAACTGCTAGCCGTTAGCCTGAGACCCTACTATTTGCCGAGGGAATTCACGACGGCCATTGCTGTTATTGTTTACATCCCGCCCTCTGCTGACGCAAACGCAGCGTGTGACGTCATCCACTCTGTTATCGCGAGGTTACAGACAGCACATCCCAGTGCTTTCTTTGCCATTTCGGGGGATTTTAACCATGCATCTCTCTCTTCAACATTGCCCACGTTCAAACAGTTCGTGAAGTGCCCAACCAGGAATAATAAAACTCTGGACTTGTTATATGCTAATGTGAAGGATGCATACAACTCCACTGCACTCCCTCCCCTCGGTAGATCGGATCACAACCTTGTCCACCTCACCCCACTCTACAGGCCTATGGTCCAACAGCAGCCTGCAACCACCAGGACTATTAGGAGATGGTCCCCGGAGGCGAATGAGGCCCTACAGGACTGCTTTGAAACAACAGACTGGGATGTGCTCTGTGAGGCTCATGGGGAGGATATCGATGGA
Organism: Thymallus thymallus; assembly: GCA_023634145.1. Lineage (NCBI taxonomy): Eukaryota > Metazoa > Chordata > Actinopteri > Salmoniformes > Salmonidae > Thymallus > Thymallus thymallus. Next base: position 23,003,761 of record CM042402.1, on the reverse strand, counting down.
CTCACTGACTGCATAACAGACTATATTAATTTTTGTGTAGACAACACTGTACCCACCAGGAAGGTACGCTGTTTCCCAAACAATAAACCCTGGGTCACCAGCGACCTGAAGGCCCTGCTGAATGAGAAGAAGAGGGCCTTCAAGGAGAAGGACAAGGACAAATTGAAATGCGTCCAGAGGGAGCTGAAGTTGCGGATTGCTGAGGGGAAGAGAGTGTATAAGGAGAAGATGGAGGACAAGCTGAGGCAGAGCCAGGTGAGAGAGGTGTGGAAGGGTATGAGAAATATCACTGGCTTCAAAAAGTCAAACAGTGGGCAGACGGAGGGGACCCAGGACAGAGCCAATGAGCTGAACCAATTTTTTAACAGATTCGATACTGGCCCTGTCCACCTCCCCTCCAGCTCCCCAGACCACACACCCTCACGGCTATCCCACCCCCACTTTGCTCACAGCACCTCTGCTGAGACAATCAGTGACCCCACCTCCGCCCCTGCCCCCCCTGGACTGATCCTCAACACCCCCCTTCCCCCCACCTCCCCACCTGGGCTGGCTTTCACCACCAACCAAGTGAAGAGAGAGCTGGAGAGACTACACCAGTGGAAAGCGGCGGGCCCTGATGGCATCAGCCCAAGGGTGCTGAGGGTCTGTGCTGACCAACTGTGTGGAATACTCCAGCGTCTTTTCAACCTTAGCCTGAGCCTAGAAAGGGTCCCTGTGCTGTGGAAAACATCCTGCCTCGTCCCAGTGCCCAAGAAGGCACACCCCACTGTCCTGAATGACTTCAGACCTGTAGCGCTAACATCCCACATCATGAAGACCCTGGAAAGGTTAGTCCTCGCTCACCTCAGACCCCTGGTGTGTTCATCAATGGACCCCCTGCAGTTTGCATACCAGCGCAACATCGGGGTGGATGATGCAATCATCTACCTTCTGCAGAGGGCCTACTCTCACCTGGACAACGCAGGTTGCACTGTGAGGGTCATGTTTTTTGACTTTTCCAGTGCCTTCAATACCATTCAGCCCCTGCTACTGGGTGAGAAGATGAGGAGGATGAAAGTGGTAGCACCCTTAGTCTCCTGGGTCACGGACTACCTGACCGGTAGGCCACAATTTGTGCGACTACAGAGCTGTGTGTCAGAACGGGCAGTTAGCAACACAGGGGCCCCCCAGGGTACGGTCCTGTCCCCCTTCCTGTTCACCCTCTACACCTCAGACTTCAGATATAACTCTGAAACATGCCACCTACAGAAGTTCTCGGATGACTCTGCTATTGTAGGGTGCATCAGGGGTGGGCAGGAGGAGGAGTACAGGAGCACAATCAGTGACTTTGTGTTGTGGTGTGAGCAGAACCACCTTCAGCTCAACATCAGCAAAACTAAGGAGATGGTGGTGGACTTCAGGAGAACCAAGGCACAACTGACTGCAGTCCCTATAAAGGGGATGGATGTGGAAATGGTTGAGTCATACAAGTTCCTGGGTGTCCATATGGACAACAGACTGGAATGGGCTGGTAACACCGGGGCCCTGTACAAAAAGGGCCAGAGCCGACTCTACTTTCTGAGGAGGCTCAGGTCCTTCAACGTGTGCAGTAAACTACTGCATACCTTCTACCAGTCTGTGGTGGCCAGTGCCATCTTTTTTGCAGTGGTGTGCTGGGGAGCAAACATCAAAGCCGGTGATGCTTCTCGGGTAAATAAGCTGATCAGGAAGGCTAGCTCTGTCCTGGGGATGAGCCTTGACACTCTAGAGGAGGTGGCGGAGAGACGGATCCTGGCCAAACTGCTGGCCATCATGGACAACGTCACCCACCCTCTGCACGCTATGGTTATGACGCAGAGGAGCACTTTCAGTCATAGACTGATCCCACCACGGTGTGCCAGAGAGCGCTACAGGAGGTCCTTCCTGCCGGCGGCTATGAGACTATATAATGCCTCACCGGGGTGCCGTGCCGTCGGCAACATAGATCTGGAACTGTTGGGGTGCTAGGACCTAGTTTAACAATTATGCATCCATCCGTGAGTAACTCTGGTCCGTCAGCACTCATCCACTCAGGACCTATTTATTCATACAGGCCTGTATATACATACTCATATACAGGTGTTATATTATATCACATGCAATATTGTAAGTAATTATTGGACGTAGGCATTCACTCAGGAATGCATATTAGTATCCTGCCAGTTGCACCTTTTCTCATTGCTTTTAGTATATCGAATGTGCAGTTGTCTGTAATTAAACCCTGCGCACTAAGGACTGTATTTTAAGGGAATTACTATTATTACCCCAAATGATATCATACACACATTTAGCTATTAAAGTATCTCTTCCTGTCATTTACCTGTACAGTTTGTGTAAACATGCAAGTATTCACTTATCTGTAAATATAACTATACCTAACTGTACAGCTAATTTAACCATGCAAAATTTTCACTTACCTGTTCATTTACCCAGTCTGTCTATTAAGTAAACTATTATTACCCTCGCTCATATCATACGCATTTTTAGCTACTGAAGTATTTCTCTGCCATCGATCGACCTGTATAGTATAGTTAACCATCCAACATCCACCAATGTATAGTGTACATATTCAGCCAACCACTCATACTATGCAATGTCCTTTTATAGCTTTTTTTTGCACTCCAGATATCTTGTATTTCTATACTTTTTCATACTGCCGCTCTATGTATCATGTACCGTGTATCTGTCTTTTGTGTACTTTCGTTGTGGCATTTTGCACCTGCCCTGTGTTTTTGTTGTAGCTGCTTGACAATGAACTTTCCCCCCCGGGGGATAAATAAAGTACCTATCTATCTATCTATCTATCTAGACCTATCAGGATCTGATGGCTGACCAGACGACGCATTAGGAGATGTTCCCTGGAGGCGAATGAGGCCCTACAGGACTGCTTTGAGACAACAGACTAGGATGTGCTCTGTGAGGCTCATAGGACTATGTAAATTTTTGTGTAGACAACACCGTACCCACCAGAAAGGTACGCTGTTTTCCAAATAATAAACCCTGGGTCACCAGCGACCCGAGAAGAAGAGGGCCTTCAAGGAGGGGGACAGGGACAAATGGAAACTCTCCTCGGTTACGGACTACCTGACCGATAGGCCACAATTTGTGCGGCTATAGAGCTGTGTGTCAGAACGGGCAGTGAGCAACACAGGGGTCCCCCAGGGAACGGTCCTGTCCCCCTTCCTGTTCACCCTCTACACCTCGGACTTCAGATATAACTCTAAAACATGCCACCTGCAGAAGTTCTCAGAAGACTCCGCAATTGTAGGGAGCATCAGGGGTGGGCAGGAGGAGGAGTACAGGAGCACAATCAATGACTTTGTGGTGTGGTGTGAGCAGAACCACCTTCAGCTCAACATCAGCAAAACAAAGGAGATGGTTGTGGACCTCAGGAGAACCAAGGCCCAACTGTCTGCAGTCCCTATACAGGGGATGGATGTGGAAATGGTTGGTTCATACAAGTTCCTGGGAGTCCATATGGACAGCAGGCTGGAATGGGCTGGTAACAGCGGGGCCCTGTACAAAAAGGGCTCTACTTTCTGAGGAGGCTCAGGTCCTTCAACATGTTCAGTAAACTACTGCATACTTTCTACCAGTCTACCAATCTTTTTTTGCAGTGGTGTGCTGGGGCGCCAACATAAAGGCCGGTGATGCTTCTCGGGTAAATAAGATGATCAGGAAGGCTAGCTCTGTTGGGATTAACCTTGACACTCTAGAGGAGGTGGTGGAGAGAAGGATCCTGGCCAAACTGCTGGCCATCATGGACAACGTCACCCACCCTCTGCAAGCCATGGTTATGATGCAAAAGGAGCACCTTCAGTCACAGACTGATCCCACCACGGTGTGCCAGAGAGCGCAACAGGAGGTCCTTCCTGCCGGCGGCTATTAGACTATTTAATGCCTCACCTACAACATTGACCTGGAACTGTTGGGGTGTTAGGACCAAGTTTAACAATTAGGCATCCATCCATCCGTGAGTAACTCTCTGGTCTGTTATCACTTATTCACTCAGGACTTATTCATTCAGCACTCATTCATTCATATACATATTCATGTACAGTTGTTATATCATATCATGTGCAATATTGTAAGTCATTCATGGACTGAACTTACATAGTCATTCACTCAGGACTGTATATTAGTATCCTGTCAGTAGTATCTTTTTTTTTTCATTGCATTTAGTATATTGAATGTGCAATATGTGCATTTATCTGTAATTATATCCTGTACTAAGCACTGTATTTTAAGGGAATTATTATTATTACCCTATATTATATCATACAGACATTTAGCTATTTAAGTATCTCTTTCTGTCATTTACCTGTACATTTAATTTAACAATGAAGTATTCATTTACCTGTAAATTTAACCAGACTGTATATTAAGTAAACTATTATTATCCTCACTGATATCATATGCACATTTAGCTATTTAAGTATCATTCTCTGCCATCGACCTGTATAGTTAACCATGCAATTTTTGTATTTATTTATTTATATCAATTTGCAATATTTGTATTGTTTTTTCACCTAACACTCTATAACAATGTATGGTGTACATATTCAGTCATTCACTCATACTATGCCATGCCTTTTTATATCTATCTATCTATCTATCTATCTATCTATCTATCTATCTATCTATCTATCTATCTATCTATCTATCTATCTATCTATCTATCTATCTATCTATCTATCTATCTATCTATCTATCTATCTATCTATCTATCTATCTATCTATCTATCTATCTATCTATCTATCTATATAGAGCTGGCTGGCCAGGGAAGAAGGGCCTTGGTCAGGGAGGTGACTAAGAACCCGATGGTCACTCTGACAGAGCTCCAGAGTTCCTCTGTGGAGATGGGAGAAACTTCCAGAAGGACAACCATCTCTGCAGCACTCCACCAATCAGGCCTTTATGGTAAAGTGGCCAGACGGAAGCCACTCCTCAGTAGAAAGCACACGACAGCCTGCTTGGAGTTTGCCAAAAGGTGCCTAAAGGACTCTCAGACCATGAGAAACAAGATTCTCTGCTTTGATTAAATTAAACTCTTTGGCCTGAATGCCAAGCGCCACGTCTGGAGGTAACCAGGCACTGGTCATCACCTGGCCAATAGCATGGTGCATGGTGGTGGGAGCATCATGCTGTGGGGATGTTTTTCAGCTGCAGGGACTGGGAGACTAGTCAGGATTGCGGGAGAGATGAACGGTGCACAATTGGGCAAGCGTCGTCTGGGTTAGGGAAGGCCGGTGTAGGTCATCATTGTAAATAAGAATCGGTTCTTAACTGGCTTGCCTAGTTAAATAAAGGTTAAATAAATAAAACAATTATTTAACCTTGAGCACCTCCCTGAGTACATCCACTGGCATGCTGCCTCAAATTCACCCCAGTAACTCTGCTGAAATTGGTGCATATTAGTTCTTGTTCTGTTGATATATTTCTTCCTGTTTCCAAAACACAGTACAGTAGTAGCATTCCTGCAGAAATGGAACATTTCAACCTACAGTGGGGAGAACAAGTATTTGATACACTGACGATTTTGCAGGTTTTCCTACTTACAAAGCATGTAGAGGTCTGTAATTGTTATCATAGGTACACTTCAACTGTGAGAGACGGAATCTAAAACAAAAATCCAGAAAATCACATTGTATGATTTTTAAATAATTAATTTGCATTTTATTGCATGACATAAGTATTTGATTCCCTACCAACCAGTAAGAATTCCGGCTCTCACAGACCTGTTAGTTTTTCTTTAAGAAGCCCTCCTGATCTCCACTCATTACCTGTATTAACTGCACCTGTTTGAACTCGTTACCTGTATAAAAGACACCTGTCCACACACTCAATCAAACAGACTCCAACCTCTCCACTATGGCCAAGACCAGAGAGCTGTGTAAGGACATCAGGGATAAAATTGTAGACCTGCACAAGGCTGGGATGGGCTACAGGACAATAGGCAAGGAGCTTGGTGAGAAGGCAACAACTGTTGGCGCAATTATTAGAATATGGAAGAAGTTCAAGATGATGGTCAATCTCCCTCGGTCTGGGGCACCATGCAAGATCTCACCTCGTGGGGTATCAATGATCATGAGGAAGGTGAGGGATCAGCCCAGAACTACACGGCAGGACCTGGTCAATGACCTGAAGAGAGCTGGGACCACAGTCTTAAAGAAAACCATTAGTAACACACTACGCCGTCATGGATTAAAATCCTGCAGCGCACGCAAGGTCCCCCTGCTCAAGCCAGCGCATGTCCAGGCCCGTCTGAAGTTTGCCAATGACCATCTGGATGATCCAGAGGAGGAATGGGAGAAGGTCATGTGGTCTGATGAGACAAAAATAGAGCTTTTTGGTCTAAACTCCACTCGCCGTGTTTGGAGGAAGAAGAAGGATGAGTACAACCCCAAGAACACCATCCCAACCGTGAAGCATGGAGGTGGAAACATCATTCTTTGGGGATGCTTTTCTGCAAAGGGGACAGGACGACTGCACCGTATTGAGGGGAGGATGGATGGGGCCATGTATCGCGAGATCTTGGCCAACAACCTCCTTCCCTCAGTAAGAGCATTGAAGATGGGTCGTGGCTGGGTCTTCAGCCAAAACACACAGCCAGGGCAACTAAGGAGTGGCTCCGTAAGAAGCATCTCAGGGTCCTGGAGTGGCCTAGCCAGTCTCCAGACCTGAACCCAAAAGAAAATCTTTGGAGGGAGCTGAAAGTTCGTATTGCCCAGCGACAGCCCCGAAACCTGAAGGATCTGGAGAAGGTCTGTATGGAGGAGTGGGCCAAAATCCCTGCTGCAGTGTGTGCAAACCAGGTCAAGAACTACAGGAAACGTATGATCTCTGTAATTGCAAACAAAGGTTTCTGTACCAAATATTAAGTTCTGCTTTTCTGATGTATCAAATACTTATGTCATGCAATAAAATGCAAATTAATTACTTAAAAATCATACAATGTGATTTTCTGGATTTTTGTTTTAGATTCCATCACTCACAGTTAAAGACTACCTATGATAAAAATTACAGACTTCTACATGCTTTGTAAGTGGAAAAACCTGCAAAATCGGCAGTGTATCAAATACTTGTTCTCCCCACTGTATATCTGTATGTGTACAATTGTTCTATTGCATGTGTTTTATGTGCAACCGTGAGGGTCTTCTTTACCTTTGTGAGACAAAAACTATTTTACATGTGTGTGTAATTGTCTGTGGACATGGACACGTAAAAAAGCCAGCACATGGCTTCTTTCTTTTCTGGCTACTCTAGGGCCATAAAAGGGGAGGTTAACGACTGAAATTGTGTGTTTCTCCTCTGTAAAATCCCACGCAGAGTGGTTAAAGTCCTGTTCTTCCACAGCAGCAGGGAACAGGAGGCTGCTGGAATGTTCTCTCCACACTGTTAAAGATGGGATTACCACTATAGAGCTGGGAGGGAGGAGTGGCGCCACAATGAGATGCTTCTTAAAGGGCTGTGTAGAAAGCAGTGTGGTGGTACCAGCTTTGTCAGGGCTGGGGGAGAGTGGACAACAACCTGAGCCGTCAGAGGTCTGAGACTATCATTTTTTCCCCTAAATCAGGACAGCAGCAACAGCGACAGCAACCAACCAACCAGCCATGGGCAACCTGGGATGGCAAACAGGGAAATTAAATCTCTAATTAGTGAGGAACACAGTCCTTTCTCCTTCAGTCTCTCACATATAAACTGACTAAACCCAAACCAGCTGCTACTGTAGTATGAGGACCATGTGGAGAGGTTTCTATTACCTATGTCCTATTTTGCCACACAATGTATTCATACAGTACAGAAAACAGAAGACAGAAAAAGAGAGACTTAATATGCTACACAATGCTTGGTACAGTACAGTAACTCAAATCATAAAGTGGCTCTGAAGTAAAAACTGATTCCCATGGTTTATAGTGCGCTTAAATGTTATAGCAGGAAGCGAGGAGGTGGCCAGTAACCCAGAAAGCACACATTCAGCCAGAGCCAAAACATGACTTGTATCATTAGCAGAATAAAGGCTTTTCAGTTTGTGTTGTTAGTGTGCAGGTACTGTAAAGTCTGTAGTGGTAACCCCTATAGGACTAACTCCTTCCCTCAGTGTTTCTCCTGTCTTCTAAGGCCCAGTGTGTTGTATGAATGAGGTCCATTTTTCACCCTGCAGAGGGAGCGGGATGGAGAGAGGGAGGGGGAGGAAGGGAGGAAGGGAGGGAAAGGGAGAGGGAGAGGGAGAGGGGGAGAGAGAGAGCAGATCCAGAACACCAGCTCTACAGATTAGTTACGCCATGAGCCGCCAACTGGAGACCAGCACATTAATGAGGCAATTTTACCCGCTCAAATGAAGAGGCTTACTAATAAAATTAATAGGGTTATGACTCGGCTGTTTCAGCAATATATTTGTCTCTTTGGTACAAAACAATGAGGAAAAGGAGAACTGATTACATTCAATTTATGAGGTGTATTATGTGTACACAACAGTAATTAAAGGACTGGGGTTCTTACAGCAACTAATTTGTGTTAATTTGCTTTCATTTTGTCGTTTAAGGGAACACCTAAATCCTTCAGCAATGATTGGGCTGTGGGCCAACCCAGACGTTACAGAGAGTTTAACACTTTACTACTAAATTTGCCAAAGGGGAAAAAAGGGTGCACTGTACTCAGGTTTAATGAAAGTCTAAGGAACTGAGCCAACACACACCGTGACATTGGGAGAGACTTGATTAAAGAGGATTAGATTTTGAGTTATTTTCCTCCTGCTATGCACTTGGGGTGGGTAGGCCATGCATGACAAGTCCTATACTTGCACTGTAAGTGGAGGGGACCATAAGGATTTAGGTTTATAGGGGCTTGAGTTTGCACAATCAAGAGGGGGAAATCTCTTTCATTTGATACAGACATTAAACTTTAGACAGGAAAAACTCCCTGAGGTGGAGACATAAAAGAATGAAACCACAAAAAGTCTGGAAGAACTTGACTCAAAAGAGAGCATGGGTAAGGACATTCCCCAGGGCACTACTTCTCTTCAGTAGAACTGCCACCAATACAGGTAATAATGACTACTGACAATATCTAGAACAATCAGCACAGCAGAGAGAACTAGATGTGTGTACAATTGTTCTATTGCACGTGTATTGTGTGCAAGTGATTGCTTTGCAAAGCTTGCAGTTAGCCATTGATTCCTTCCAAACCACTCATTGTTGAATTTACGATTTCATTGCCTTACTCAAGAAAGCAAAAAAGAGAACATGTTTGTACGTGGCTTTATTAACTCATTTTCCTTTTTATTTTTTACATTGTTTGCAAACTGGTTTTTGACACATATTAATGCCAAAATAACAGGCAAAACAGGCTAATAAAAAACAAAAAATATAATAATTTGTATTTTTTTAGCTAAACAGGCTGGGCTCAAAACAGGTGGGGCTCATCTGCTCTGAATGACGGGTCGCCACTGCATACTGCATTCTTATTTTTCTTTGTCACTTCAATTACCGCTTCAAGCACCATGAAAACTATAGAAAATATATACAAAAAAAATAATATCAATATCCTATAACATGTATCTATAGCTTCACGTATATGAAGTCATTATACGCTATGACAAGAAAGTAAATGAACATAACTATTTGAAAGTACATTACATATGGCCCTTTGACTACTTCCGTACCTCACTCCGCTCACGAAGGGTGTTAAAATCAAGAACATGCCAGATATTTGTCAATTTTTATCTCGGGTTAAGTTTCTGTTTTCTTTAGCCTCATTACATTGCTGCCGCCACGATTGCTGTGAAAGCACCGCGGAAAACGGCAGGTCGTAAAAACGAAAACAGGGTTTCCTGGCCATACATGCACGGACAATACAGTAACTAGTAACGTAACCTTTCAAACAGAACAAAAAATGACAGTTTACAAAGGATACGTCACAATGAAAGAACATTCAAGTAAACCATCTTTTATAGCGTAAATTGGCGGTCATTTACACACAGGGAATCCAAAAAGATAACAGTACAGGCAGAGAATAGGCAAAAAAAACCTTGTTAGTGAGAATGGCCAAAAACGACGATACACGGGAGGACTAATATGGAATAAACAGAGTGTGTACAAATACAAACAATACCTCACAATGATGGGGTGCAATGAACTGAACTAAATAGTGTGTGTAAATGACATGCAGGTGTGTGAACAGGTGATCAGAATTCAGGTGATTGGGATCTGGAGAGTGAGCTGCATTCAGGGGATCTATGTGTTTGAGAGTGTGAGATGGAAAGTGAGCTGCGTTCAGGGGATCTATGTGTCTGAGAGTGTGAGTTGGAAGCAGACGTTACAGTACCCCACCCCTCCACGGGCGGCTCTAGGAAGCTGAGCAGGGGGCCACCCACGGAGACGTGGAGCTGGGCGTTCAGGGCGGTTACGGTGGAAAGCCAGGATCATGTCTGGGTCGAGGATGTCCTGGGCGGGGTAGAGGATGCGACCACCCAGGCGCTTGGAGTCAAGGAGGGCTTGGATGGAATAAGCCGGCGCACCGGTGACATCAAACAGAGGGGGTGTGCCGAGGTGCACTACTGTAGGATGGAGAGGGCTGTGACTCACAGGCTTGAGAAAGAACACATGGAATGATGAGGAGATCTGGTAATGGCGGGGCAACTGGAGACGGTAGGTGACAGGATTGATGCGGTGTGTTATTTTGAAGGGACCAATGAACCGGCGACTGAACTTTTTGCAGGGGTCAAGAAGCCGGATGTCCCGGGTAGAGAGCCACACAAGTTGCCCAGGGTGGAAGAGTGGAGTAGGTCGTCGACGCCGGTCAGCGATCCGTTTCTGGGAGAGGGAAGCTTGATGTAGGTGCCGGTGTGCGGTCTCCAAAACCTGCTCACTACGTCGAAACCTCTCATCGACGGCAGGCACAGTCCCGGGCTCTGTCTACCACGGGAACATGGGGGGTTGTTATCCGAGGACACACTGAAAAGGAATGAGACGGAGTGAAGAATGCACCAGGGAGTTCTGTGCATATTCGGCCCAGGCTAGATAACGGCTCCACTCGTGTGGTTGGTGCAGTGTTGGCGAAGGTACTTCCCTATTTCCTGATTCAGGCGTTCCGACTGTCCGTTGGTTTGGGGATGGTACCCGGAGGATAGGGACCACCAGTCGGTCGCAGAAGGCTCGCCAGGTAAAGGCTCGAGTTTACCGGTAGGTAGTTGGCGAGGGCTCTTTGGCCATGCACAGATGGGACAGGACAGAATGTAATCTCGTACGCCTGCTGTTAGGGACGACCACCAGAACTTGCGTGTCAGTAGCTCCATGGACCGGGTGATCCCGGGATGGTCAGAACTCAGCGAGGTATGGCACCACTGCATTAGTTGGGGTCTGAAGGATGTCGGAACGTAGGTCTTGCCTGCAGGGGTGTTGGGAAGTGCTGGGTCGGAGCGTAGTGCCTCTTGGACGGCTGAATAGATTTCCCACTGTATGGGTCCCACGACACAAGACGGAGGCAGGATGGGCTCGGGAGCTAGGTTAGAGGAAGGAGAGTCAAATAGATGGGATAAGGAATCAGCCTTCACATTTTTCTTACCGGGCAGATAGGTGACGGTGAATTTGAATCAGGTGAAGAAGAGTGCCCAGCGAGCGTGTCTGGGGTTGAGCCTCTTAGCACGTCTTAAGTACTCCAGATTACGATGGTTGGTAAGGACCAGGAATGGGTGATGAGCTCCCTCTAACCAGTCTTCGTTAGCCAGCTTAATAGCAAGGAGCTCTCGGTTCCCGACATCAAAGTTCCTCTCAGCGGGTGACAGTTTCTTGGAAAAGAAGGTGCACGTGTGTACTTTGGGAGGTTTATTGTATTTTATTTTATTTCACCTTTATTTAACCAGGTAGGCCAGTTGAGAACAAGTTCTCATTTACAACTGCAAGGTGTCCCTACCCGCTGAGAGAGAACAGCTCCTACGCCGACCCCGGATGCATTAACCTCCAGAACCAAAGGAAGGGTAGGATCTGGCTGCCTAAGGATGGGTGCAGAGGTGAAGAGGCGTTTCAAGGTTTCAAAAGCTGTAAGGGTGGTGTCGGTCCATTGGAGGGTACAGGTTTATTTTACTAGTGAGAGCTGAGAGAGAAGTGGCTGTCCTGCTGAAGTTTCGGATGAACCGGCGGTAGTAGTTGGAAAATCCTAGGAAACGTAGTTCCTTTACAGTGGTAGGTTTGGGCCAGTTAAGCACCGCCGTGACTTTGTCTTCGACCACGAAACCTAGGAAGGTTACCGTAGTTACATGAAAACTGCTCTTTTCAGCCTTGACATAAAGATGGTGATCCTGTAGCTGTTGAAGAACCTGTTGCACATACCCCAGGAAGGAGGTCAATCGCGCAGAATGGATGCCTTTTTCTTGCTGATGACACTCTGGAACTGGGCATATACAGGTGGGATATGGGTTGGAAGGGCAGACTCCGATTCTTCTATAGAGGTAGCTCGACAGGGTAGATTGAAGCAGTTCTTAAAACAGGCGGGGGACCATGACAGCAGTTCCCCTTGTCGCCAGGAGATGGCAGGGTCATGAAAGCTTAGCCAGGGGTGACTGAGGATGAGGGGTTCTTTTGGAGAAGACAACACCAGTAAATTAATGACGTCAGAGTGAAGGCCAATCTGAAGGGTGATGCTTTCGGTCATGTGGGTCACAAGACCAGTTCCGAGAGGTTGTCCGTCCAGCACATTAATCCTAAAGGGAGGATTAACAGGGATTAGTTTGACTCTTAACTGTAGCGCCAATTGTCCGTCAATGAAATGACCTGCGGCACCCAAGTCCACTAGTCCCTCCACAAACTGAGTGACCCCATTCACAGAAAGAAGAGCCGGTATACAAAACTGCTTACCCGGGCGGATGCCTACCCTGGCGGAAGTGGAGGGGTTGCGGTCATCCCTTCGTGGGGAGGGGGCGAATCGGAAAGCAATTGAGTAGGTGGTTACTCTCTCCACAATAGAGGCACAGGTTTTCACGTAACCTCCAATGTTTCTCGGCAGGCGTGAGAGGGGCGTGGCTGAGTTGCATGAGTTCGGATCTATTAGACCGTGATGGGTATTAGACGAGAGAAGGGTGTGGAAGACTCGCAAGCCACTGGCGACTGTATAGGTCTGCGGTCCACCAGTAGGTTGCCAATGGATATGGACATCCGGATGTATTGGTTTAGGTCAGTTAAATCTCCTCTGCAGGCCAGTTCGGTCTGTAACTCCCGATTTAGACCCCTCCGTTAGACTGTAAGGAGCACTGGTTCACTCCATCCATTGCCGGCAGCCATAGTGCGGAACTCAAGGGCATATTCGGTGGTGGAGCGATGGCCTTGTCGCAGCTCACATAGCAGGTCCCCGGTGTGACGACCTGAATGGTCGAACACCTCCTTGAAAAGGGCATGGAATCGGGATTCAGAGGACAGTTCTGAACTTTGAGCGGCCCACAGGGCTGTGCCCCAATCCAGAGCTTTGCCTGTTAGTAGGGAGATGACGAAGTCCACCCTGTCTTTGTCAGAGGTGAAGTCAGCGGGGTGATGGTCTATGTACAAGTTACATTGCATGAGAAATCCTTGACATTTCCCTGGGGAGCCGTCATATTTATTAGGCATGGATATGGAGGGAGATGAATGAGAGGAGGCTGTGGCACCTGATATCGGCGAAGCAGGAATGGACTGGCGAAGGAGGTCGCAGAGTTCATCGATTCGTTCCTCCTGTCGGGTTAGACGTAGCTGCAGCTCCGCTGAATCCATCTGTTGTTTTAGGTGAGGTATTCTATAAAGAGTACGATGGGAGACAGAGTGCTGGTTTCAAACGCAGGGCGCAGCAGGTGTTTATTTAGTAAAAGACCGCAGGAGGAGTCTGGTAGCTAGGTCCAGGGACAGGCAGAATGTCATACACAGGGAATCCAAAAAGGTAACAGTACAGGCAGGGATGAGGCTAATAATGCAGTCCGGGAGATCAGGCAAGAGGTCGATGACAGGAAATCTGATAGGCAAAAGCACAGGCAGGGAATAGGCAAAAAAATGTTGTTAGTGAGGATGGCCAAAAACTACGATACACGGGAGGACTAATATGGAATAAACAGCGCTCCGAATAGAATGTATACAAATACAAACAATACCTCACAATGATGGGGTGCAATGAACTGAACTAAACAGTGTGTGTAAATTACATACAGGTTTGTGAACAGGTGATCAGAATCCAGGTGATTGGATTTGGATTGCTTTCAGGGGATCTATGTGTTTGAGAGTGTTGGAAGTAGACGTTACAGAGTGTGTGTGTGTGTGTGTGTGTGTGTGTGTGTGTGTGTGTGTGTGTGTGTGTGTGTGTGTGTGTGTGTGTGTGTGTGTGTGTGTGTGTGAAGACAGCAAGGACTGCAGTTCTTACTCCAGCTGTCCTGCCACCCACAAATCTCTGTGAATTGTGGCCAGTGGGTTGAACAGGCAGAGGAATGCTTTCATGTTGCTGCCTATGTACTGGAATGGCAACATTAAAGGAATACAAAACATGCCCCTAATTTATTAATAGGCGTCTGTTTCCTATAAGAGAGTGCTAATTAACGGCTATGATTGGAGAGGAGACTGTGAGAGAAACAGAGGGGTTAGGCAAGGAGAGAGGGAGAGAGAGAGAGAGAGAGAGAGAGAGAGAGAGAGATGATTATCTATTTCACTTGCTTTGGCAATGTAAACATATGTTTCCCATGCCAAAAAAGCCCTTTGAATTGCATTGAATTTTGAGATAGAGAGTGAGAGAGAGAGCCATAATGTTTGTATTTAGTGTAAATTGCTGTTTGGTGATGGAAAAGGTAGGAGAAACATAATAAAGACGTTTCTTCTTTGTTTACATTAGCTAAGTAGTTAGCACCATATGTATGTGCTACTTACTAAAGCCATTTGCTCCAGTCCTATGAAATGCATGGAAACTATTAGAGGAAAAATGTGCGCTGCGGTGGTCACAGTTATTCTGGCAATCAACACAAGGAAAAATATGCAGGAAAAAGCCTCCGCTTCTTCCATTTTCCTGACATTATACCTGCACCTTCACTTACACCCCAGTCTTTATCTTCCTTATATAGCCGTATACTCAAATCTCATCTTCCTATTATCACCATCTACAGTCAAACTCCTCTCTTCATCTTCTCCAATAAACACAACCAAACCTGTCCCCACTCCTTTCTCATCTGACTAAAACCTCTACAGTACCTAGACATAGAGCTATTATGCTAACCCTATTACCGACACACCGGCGGTCATGATGGCAGTCAAATTCCACGTGACCGTTTAGTTACGGTAATTAGGATTTTGCAAGCTCTGATGCTGCTGATGGTCATTAGTAGCCTACCAAACTTGCTAACTGCCTGGTACTCAGCACTCTATTGTCCTCAATGCAAATGTAATCGAAAATCTAATCAAACACTTCATGAGAGCCCATGAGCTCATGTTGCGGAACATTTCAATAGGCTATGCAATTGCGTGAGAAAACAGAGTGATATTAAAAAGAGGAGGATCCCAGCAGCTTTCTATAGACTAGGCCTACTATATTTATTTCTAGACTTTTCTAATACTAAGGACATTGCTTCTCTTTACAACAGGAGTATAGCCTACCTGGCTGGTATGAAAATTAACCACTTGAAAAGCCTCCTCCATTCGCTATTTAAGTGCATAGATGACATGTGTTTTTCTCTGCTGCCCATTTTGAGACAGGTGCATGATAATGGTCCATTCTAAATCAAAACAAATTTCACACATATATTATTTAGTATATGTAAAGGCAAGATTAAATCAAGAATATTGTGATGGGTGACAATATTAACCTATCACTTGTGAATTATATATTATCAATGTGTCAGGCTCGGGCCATAGGGAGGCCTTTTACTCACATAGTTGGCCATGGTCAGAGCCTGACAGGATCTAGAATCTTAGTTCTATGTGTTTGCTTTTTGTGTTGAATCCCCAATTAGAGACAGCTGCGAGATGTTGTCTCTGATTGGGGATTCTATTTAAGTTGCTCAACCCCACACGTTTGTGTGGGTCATTGCTTGAGATATCAGATATCTTCAGTGTCAGAGAAGTAAGTGTGTTTTCCGTTGTTATGTATTCATTGTTATTTTGTATAGTTTGTACCATTGAGTTTTAGTATAAAATAAAACTATGTCGAACTATCGCTGCGCTTCGCCTTGGTCTCTCTCTACACCCACTCGTGACACAATGATGCCCAGCTTAAGGCAAACAGCAAATTATTTTAGTTTTTACTTTTTCAAATCATAGTCGCACACCTCATGTAGTCTAGCCCATAGGCCTATATGTTTTGATAAGGTTTGTATAACAACTAAAGTGGCCAGATACCTTTAAAATGAAGCACATTAATTTGCTTTACAACGGGTGTAGATCCTAACTGGCATACATATGCAGCGGGAGAGTTTCAAGTTTGGCTAATATAATTTTCACCATAAAAATTCACCTTTATAATAAAAGCAATACATACATAATCTCATTTGTGGTCACTTTTGAGAATGGTGTTTTCCTGCTAATGGAACATAGCTTACTGCCGTGTGTGCATTGCTGCGCTTATAATGTGAATAAATAGCCTAATAGTTTATCAATATTTAAGCTAAACGTTCTCATCTGTTGTCAGGCTCATTGCTTAAAACAGGTTTTTTTATGCTATTGGTTGTATTCATTTGGAATCTATCGCATTCCACAACTGTCCCAAGCTATGTTTGTAATATTTATTTCTCGCACAAAATAGAATAGGCCAACTTTGGGGGATAGTAGATTGACATAGGCTAGTGCTTTCGCTGTTCGGTAGGCCTACTCATCTTGTTGGCTGATGTGGACAGTTCTTCCAATATCTTCAATATGCGCCTCGGAATTGCATCCCTGATGTGTCTGTCTTCAATTGTAGCCAGTGGGAAAGGCCTGATCATGTGACGGAAAGCCATGGGAGTGAGAGGTGCTTCCGCACACAGCTGGGAGATAATTATTATATCCAGCCCAAGGGCACAACGGCCACTGGCCGCAAAAGGCATGAATTATTTTAAGGGACATTGCGGCCACAGACGGGAAATTTGAGACATTAAATTGTGAATGAGAGACTGATGAAGTGTGTACAGCCTGCGCAAAAAAACAAAGCAGAGCTGATGCCTTTCATGCAACTTTTTTCAAATCATCATTAGAGTTGCATCATGCAGCATTAGAATGTATTAAAAATATAACATTTGTATCACAACTAAAGTTACATAATTAAGTATATAGGAGTACTTGTGCACTCCCTCAAATCGTTTAGAGAAAATATCCTTTTTATTTTATTCAGCTACGTATTGTATTCTTCATCCTATAAAATATAAAATAATGCCACGCAATTCAAAGCAAATCTTGTCTGCTTAATGAAGTAGTGTAGCCCACAGCCATATGGCATAGCGAGATCAGGGCCTAACATAAGGACAACTCAGAGAAAGCTATTCTGTTCTTCTGAAATATTTTCTTCATATCATGTTTCTTTAGACCTGTCTGAAATAAATAATGGATTTATTGTGATGGTGTAGGCTATATTACATGGATTTATTAGACTTTTTAAAATGTAGATGTTCAAAAGGTCTGAATCAGTGGATTGTAGGATTTGCGTGGAAGCCGGGAGATGCTAAACGTGTTAATGGTAATTAACGGTAAATTACTGTGAGTTATTTGCTTGACAACCACCAGCTCACAAAATGTCATGACCGCCACAGCCCTACCTAGACCCTACTGTATGTGGAGTTAATAATACATTTTGAGAGAGGGAGAGAGTTGGCTCTAATGTCTGCACCCTGTAACACCTTGACTTCACAGACAGAAATCAGGCAGTGTTCAGCCATCAATGTGAGGAATCAGCCATCAGCTCTGTGAGGAAGTAGTGTCCTGTCTCCCCATCATCCCCACAGAGCATCAGATTAGATCAGTTTCTCCAAATCAAATCTTAATGTATTTGTCACATGCTTCCTAAACAACAGGTGTTGACTAACAGTGAAATGCTTACTTTCAGGCCCTTAGGAAATGATGAGCCAAGAGGAACACACCAGCAGACTCTATAGGTCCACATCTCAAATCCCACCCACTCAAGCTTTGCAGACCTCCACAGACAATCTCACAGCCCAGCTGCTAGAGACCCACTAGAACCTGTGTTTGCACAGCTGCAGTGTTTCTCAGTCATTCGGTGTATTCTAGATCATTCTTCTTGCTCAACCAGTGGAAAATAATAGCTCCTGAAGACCCTGGGTTGCAGAGGTTCTGCTCGGAGGTGGAATCTAAGTCGCTGAGCCCCAGGATGTTGACAGAGGAATATGTGGATGTCCTAAGGGAGGAGACAGGTTAAAGAAGGATTTTGAAGCCTTGAGACAATTGAGACATGGTTTGTATATGTGTGGCAGTCAGAGAGTGAATGGGCAAGACAAAATATTGAACTGGTAGTAGGTGCACTGGTTTGTGTCAAGAACTGCAACACTGCTGGGTTTTTCATCCTCAACAGTTCCCAGTGTGTCAAAAATGGTCCTCCACACAAAGGACATCCAGCCAACTTGACACAAGCATTGGAGTCAACATGGGCAAGCATCCCTGTGGAACGCTTTCGACAGCTTGTAGAGTCCATGCCCTGACGAATTGAGGGAGGGGGTGCAACGAAATATTAGGAGGGAGTTCTTAATGTTTTATACACTGTATATGTTGTCTAAGGCTCATATGTAATTAGGTATCGATTTCTTCTCCCCAACTCAATCAAACATGTCTTCAAATTAAGAGTTTATTTCCAAATCCCTATATCCCCCATTTTTCATATTTGTGTTTTTTCATCAGAAATGATTGCTTATGGTTACCTGCGTGTGTGTGTTCATAAATTTGAGATCAGTGGCGGCCTGTTTTTTATTTTGATATTTTTCAATATATACAGTGGGGAGAACAAGTATTTGATACACTGCCGATTTTGCAGGTTTTCCTACTTACAATGCATGTAGAGGTCTGTAATTTTATTGCATGACATAAGTATTTGATCACCTACCAACCAGTAAGAATTCCGGCTCTCACAGACCTGTTAGTTTTCCTTTAAGAAGCCCTCCTGTTCTCCACTCATTACCTGTATTAAATGCACCTGTTTGAACTCGTTACCTGTATAAAAGACACCTGTTCACACACTCAAACAGACTCCAACCTCTCCACAATGGCCAAGACCAGAGAGCTGTGTAAGGACATCAGGGATAAAATTGTAGACCTGCACAAGGCTGGGATGGGCTACAGGACAATAGGCAAGCAGCTTGGTGAGAAGGCAACAACTGTTGGCGCAATTATTAGAAAATGGAAGAAGTTCAAGATGACGGTCAATCTCCCTCGGTCTGGGGCACCATGCAAGATCTCACCTCGTGGGGCATCAATGATCATGAGGAAGGTGAGGGATCAGCCCAGATCTACACGGCAGGACCTGGTCAATGACCTGAAGAGAGCTGGGACCACAGTCTCAAAGCAAACCATTAGTAACACACTACGCCGTCATGGATTAAAATCCTGCAGCGCACGCAAGGTCCCCCTGCTCAAGCCAGCGCATGTCCAGGCCCGTCTGAAGTTTGCCAATGACCATCTGGATGATCCAGAGGAGGAATGGGAGAAGGTCATGTGGTCTGATGAGACAAAAATAGAGCTTTTTGGTCTAAACTCCACTCGCTGTGTTTGGAGGAAGAAGAAGGATGAGTACAACCCCAAGAACACCATCCCAACCGTGAAGCATGGAGGTGGAAACGTCATTCTTTGGGGATGCTTTTCTGCAAAGGGGACAGGACGACTGCACCGTATTGAGGGGAGGATGGATGGGGCCATGTATCGTGAGATCTTGGCCAACAACCTCCTTCCTCAGTAAGAGCATTGAAGATGGGTCGTGGCTGGGTCATCCAGCATGACAACGACCCGAAACACACAGCCAGGGCAACTAAGGAGTGGCTCCGTAAGAAGCATCTCAAGGTCCTGGAGTGGCCTAGCCAGTCTCCAGACCTGAACCCAATAGAAAATCTTTGGAGGGAGCTGAAAGTCCGTATTGCCCAGTGACAGCCCCGAAACCTGAAGGATCTGGATGGAGGAGTGGGCCAAAATCCCTGCTGCAGTGTGTGCAAACCTGGTCAAGAACTACAGGAAACGTATGATCTCTGTAATTGCAAACAAAGGTTTCTGTACCAAATATTAAGTTCTGCTTTTCTGATGTATCAAATACTTATGTCATGCAATAAAATGCTAATTAATTACTTAAAAATCATACAATGTGATTTTCTGGATTTTTCTTTTAGATTCCGTCACTCACAGTTAAAGAGTACCAATGATAAAAATTACAGACTTCTACATGCTTTGTAAGTGGGAAAACCTGCAAAATCGGCAGTGTATCAAATACTTGTTCTCCCCACTATATATATAATTCAAGGATTATGTTTAAAATGTCCATAAAAGTGTGGTTAATTTGTGTACATTTTTGTTCAAACAAGCTGTTCAGTTACTTACTGCTCTGCCATCACCGCCGACCCAGGTATTCAGTCAATCAGCAGCCACCACTGTTTTAAATATGTATTAAAATTATATTTTTTGCTAAATACTATACACTCAGTGGCCAGTTAATTAGGTACACAACCACATTCACTTGGCCGTGGCTTGCTATATAAAGCAGGCAGACAGGCATTGAGGTATTCAGTTACTGTTCGATTTAACGTTAGAATGGGCAAAACGAGTGACCTAATCGACTTTGAACGTGGTATGATCATCGGAGCCAGGCGCTCTGATTCCAGTATCTCAGAAATGGCCAGCCTCCTGGGCCTTTCACGCACGACAGTGTCGTGTCTCTGACGTATCATTAAAGGTTAAGACTGTTATATTATCAAATCAATCCTCTAGGTTTAATTATTTTGTGATTAAACTAATCATGTAAACATAAATTAACTAGGAAGTCGGGGCACCACGGGAGTTATTAATTCCAGAAAATAACTCTTCGGATGTATTTTTTTTTTTTGATAAGAGTCGTTTATTAATGAATTTGACCTCATATCAGACTTTTTTCTGATTGTCGTAAAATCCGGGTCATCATGTGAGAGGTTCATCTCACTCTGTAGTTGCTTCCAGGTCGGTCAGTGTTCTTACTAGATTTGCGCACCTTTCCAGTCTGCAGTCTGTTAGGCTATAATCTAGGATTCACTTCTTCTTTAGTGAAATTAGCCCTGTTCAAATGTGGGGACAACAGCCCTCCCGTTATCTGGAACTTAAGGTTGTAGATAGAATTCGCTATTTTAACGTGTGGACTCAAGTCCGCACATCCTTGAAACTGATATAAAAATTCTTAGCGAGTACTCAGAGAGGCGGTCCCATCACACTGACACGCTCTTCTGACCTCATTAGGGGCGTGGCTTAGTTAGTGGACAAACGGACATGGAAAACCTTTATCTCATAAAAAGGCTCAAATCAAATTTCTATCTTTTCAAAAGTATTCTTATACTTAATCATTCATTTTATACAACAATTAGATGCATACCTCCTAATTGGGAGGTGTATATAAACAAAGATAACGTTATGTTGTGTCCCAAAATTAAACACAATTGGCTGGATTGTTCTTTCAGTTCCCCCGACCGTTTCCCACATTCTCAAAAATAGAAATATTGTTATATTTATCCATTAACTGGAGGTAGGAATCTTGGCGGAAAAAGTTCCTTTGTCTTACTGTGAGATCCTCTCTCTCCATACTGCATACACAGGAGAAGAGAGCCACTGCCAGGAATTTATGTCCTGGTTGTGGATCATCGTTGCTGTCCCCCTCTGGTGGTTTACCCTAGGAGGGAATCTGCAAGCTGCTGGCCGCTCCAAGGATGGGCCGGGGATGTCCAGGTTGGGCATCGCCGTTCCGGACATGCCATCTGGTCTTCCAGGCTGGTAGATCTGGGCAGTAACTTAGGCAGATGTTAGCACCGCACACACTCTCACGAAATACATAATTGCATTTATTTTCCCAAACGAGCGGCGTTGTGGCACTAACTGATGGTTGTATGGTGAATTCATTTATGGCTTTATCACTTCCTAAGTGTCAAAGAAATTAAACAAAATGAATAAAAGCATAAACAAAAGAGATACAAAATATAATTATCACACTTTAATCATCTAATTGGACTGTATTCTATATACGTCCATAGTCTTGGCTGAGTGACTCTATCATGGCATTGTCTCTAATGTCATGTCTGGGGTTTTCCTACTTAGTGGTGTGTTGCTTAGGCACTATCCTAAGTTGATAACTACATGATAAGTCTACAGCTGTAAGGCACTAGTTTTGGGCAGTCTACAGGGATGACCTATGGACTTCTGGGGGGAAACTGGTGAGTACGGTAGCTGTAGGTCTCAGGGTAAATTTTAAATGTTATCCCGGGTGGCGTTTTGCTCGGACCCTTAAGTGATCCTAGCATAAATCCTAATTGGATGTTCCGTTGTACATGTGCATTTATGCTTACACAAGCGCCCATGTCAAGGGACGAAAACCAAGTATCCTGGTAGGCTACAACAGAATGAGTCTGACGTAATCAGGTAATTTTCAGGTCAATGCCTGGCAGTCAGTCAGAATTGGTGTCGAGGGAATTGGTGTCGAGGGAGTCTGTAGTGGTTTTACTACAAGTCATTGTGTCTTCCTCCATTGTAGTGGCGATAGGTATCTGAACCAGACTTCTAACAACTTTCCTCCTGAATTTATTAGAGGCATGTGTGTGTTAACCATTAGAAGTGTGCTCTGGAGATTCCCTTCCATGTGTTGCAATCTGAGTGACTCTGTCGCTGTTGTCAAGGGCCATTTGACTTGTTAGGTCTCTAACCTTCTTACTGATTGTAGCTGGACTGACTGTTGCCGGCATTGGTCCTGGTACTCAAGGGGACCAGGTAACCAGGTAGTCTGGAGTTTCTATAGCTTTTTGCACTTCAGACTTTGTGTATTTTTATACTTTTTCATACTGCCGCACTAAGTATCATGTATCGTGTATCTGTCTTTTGTGTATTTCGTTCTGGCATTTTGAACCTGCCCTGTGTTTTTCGTAGCTGCTTGACAAAGTAATTTCCCCACGGGGATCAATAAAGTGTCTGTCTGTCTGTCTGTCTGTCTTGTCTGTCTATCTACCTACCGATTTGTTCTGAAAATGTTATCCTACCGGAATCAATTATTAGAGCACTTTACTAGTTGCATTGTAGTGGCTACTACACATGGCAAGGAATGATTGTTGCCATTTGTTTTGGAGGTGGAAAAGTCCCCTGGACTTCCTTTACGACCAGTGTGGTACACCTCAGTGATATCTCAGATGTGTTCTAAGTTATCCCCATCGGGGGGGCCTATCCGCTCCCGCTCCTGTCTGTTCTCATGGGGACTTTTACAACTAGATTTGTTTCCTGCTCTGGCGGCCTCATACATTGTTACACGCAGTCTCTGAAGGACAAGAGAAGTTCATCTCAGCAACAGTATCGCGACTCCATGATGGAGGGAAGTTGGTCATTCACAGAGACTGCTGGCTCAAATCAAGAAAAGGTTGGTCAATCAGGTTTGCTTATTGAATGTGACGAGATATCTTAATATCTCCTTGGGTCAGATGCAGCACCGAGAAGTGTCGAGACATATTTTTCAAAAGGGGTTTGATAGATGGTCCTTGTGGGTGACTGTGCTGCAGTCAGCGGTAGGTGACGACAGTATGGTCGGTGGAGACTGCACAGTTGCCTGTGACCATAATTGGTTGGTCTTCCAATCCATCAGAGGGATCAAACGATCCATCAAGTCTACTCCGAGAATCAGTCATTCAGAATCGAGGCTGGTGACATACACAGGGTGAACAAGCGATACGTCTTGGAAGCGCAGTTTAAGCATGATTCGCATTTTGAGAGGCGAGGTAGCCTGAGTTACACCACGAAGGAAAGTGTCGCATCAGGTCGCATCGTTCAGTTTTCAACAAACGTTTAGCTGGTTTCAAAGCATTTTTGAGATCATCGAACAATGTTTGAGAGATGATTGATATAGTCGAGCCCGAATCAATTAGAGCATGGCAGGTTGTCTCAAAAATGCTCCAGTCCTCCAGTGATGTCTCACCTTAACCCATTCAGCATACTCTTTGCTAGCATTATATTACCAGAATACACAGTACATAAAAAGAGATACGGCTATGGTGTGACGAGCTCGATGAGGTCGAGTGGTGGAAACAGGTGCAGGAAAAATCGTCTTATTTTAATTATACGGAGTACAATAAACATAGAACAATCACAGACAAGAACCAGGGGGGAACAGAGGGATTAAATAGACAATTAGTGGAATGGGAACCAGGTGTGAATGAAACAGGACAGACGTAAAATGTGAACTGGATCGGTGGTGAAGTCGTGACAGTACCCCCCCTTTACGCTTTACCCTTTACCTCCAGCAGCGTGCAGACGCCGGTCTCGGAGACGACCCGGAGGACGAGCCGCAGGGCGATCCGGGTGTAGGCGATGGAACTCCCTTAGTAGCGATGGATCCAGGATGTCCTCTACCGGCACCCAGCATCTCTCCTCCGGACCGTACCCCTCCCACTACACGAGGTACTGAAGGCCCCTAGCCCGACGTCTTGAGTTCATGATGGCTCAAACCGCATACGCCAGGGCCCCCTCGATGTCCAGAGGGGGTGGAGGGACCTCCAGAACCTCATGTCCTTGGAGTGGGCCAGCCACCACTGGCCTGAGGAGAGACACATGGAACGAGGGGTTAATACGGTAGTCGTGGGGAAGCTGTAACCTATAACACACCTCGTTCAGTCTCCTCAGGACTTTGAACGGCCCCACAAACCGCGGCCCCAGCTTCCGGCAGGGCAGGCGGAGGGGCAGGTTTCGGGTCGAGAGCCAGACCCTCACTGCGGTGGCGGTAGGCTCTCGCCTTATGCCGCCTCACGGCTCGTTGCAGGCGCTTAAACCAATCGTCCACTGCAGGAGCCTCGGTCTGGCTCGGATGCCACGGTGCCAGAACCGGCTGATAACCTAGCACACATTGGAATGGAGATAGGTTAGTGGAGGAGTAGCGGAGTGAGTTCTGGGCCATCTCAGCCCAGGGAATGAAAGCCGCCCACTCCCCCGGCTGGTCCTGGCAATAAGACCTCAGAAACCTACCCACATCTTGGTTAACCCTTTCCACCTGCCCGTTGCTCTCGGGGTGAAAACCTGAGGTAAGGCTGACCGAGACCCCCAGATGTTCCATGAACGCCTTCCACACCCTCGACGTGAACTGAGGACCCCGATCAGACACTATGTCCTCAGGCACCCCGTAGTGCCGGAAGACGTGGGTGAACAGAGCCTCCGCAGTCTGTAGAGCCGTAGGGAGACCAGGCAAAGGAAGGAGGCGACAGGATTTAGAAAACCGATCCACAACAACCAGGATCGTCGTTTTCCCCTGTGAAGGTGGAAGATCCGTCACAAAGTCCCCGACAGGTGTGACCACGGTCGCTGTGGAACGGGTAGGGGTTGTAATTTCCCTCTGGGCTGGTGCCTAGGCGCCTTGTACTGAGCGCACACCGAGCAGGAGGAAACATACGCCCTCACGTCCTTAGCTAAGGTGGGCCACCAGTATTTTTCACTCAGACAGCGCACCGTCCGGGCGATACCTGGATGACCAGAGGAGAGTGATGTGTGAGCCCACACGATCAGGCGGTCGCGGACAGCGGACGGAACGTACCTACGCCCAGCTGGACACTGAGTGGGAGTAGGCTCAGTATGCATCGCCCGCTCGATGTCTGCGTCCAGCTCCCATACTACCGGTGCCACCAGACAGGAGGCAGGGAGGATGGGAGTGGGATCGATGGACCGCTCCTCTGTGTTAAACAACCGGGACAGTGCGTCTGCCTTCACGTTCTGGGAACCGGGTCGGAACCCTATCGGGTGAAAAACATGGCCCACCTTGCCTGGCTCCTCGCTGCCCGGATGTACTCCAGATTGCGGTGGTCAGTCCAGATGAGAAAAGGGTGTTTAGCCCCCTCAAGCCAATGCCTCCACGCTTTTAGAGCCCTCACGACAGCCAACAGCTCCCTGTCCCCCACATCATAGTTTCGCTCCACCGAGCTGAGCTTCTTAGAAAAAAAGGCACAGGGGCGGAGTTTTGGTGGCGTACCCAAACGCTGACACAGCACAGCTCCTATCCCAGCCTCGGACGCGTCCACCTCAACTATGAATGACCGAGAGGGATCCGGATGAGCTAGCACGGGGGCCGAGGTAAACAGAGCCTTCAGGTGACCAAAAGCCCTGTCCGGCTCAGCTGACCACCGCAGCCGCACCGGTCCCCCCCTCAGCAGTGAGGTAATGGGGGCCGCTACCTGACCGAAAGCCCCGGATAAACCTCCGGTAGAGGTTGGCAAACCCTAAGAACCGCTGAACCTCCTTTACCGTGGTTGGAGTCGGCCAATTACGCACGGCTTAAATGCGGTCACTCTCCATCTCCACCCCGGACGTGGAAATGCGATATCCTAGGAAAGAGACGGATTGTTGGAAGAACAGACACTTCTCGGCCTTGACGTACAGGTCATGCTCCAACAGTTGACCAAGCACCCTGCGCACCAGGGACACATGCTCAGCGCGTGTAGCGGAGTATATCAATATGTCGTCGATATACACCACTACACCCTGCCCGAGCAGGTCCCTGAAGATCTCGTCTACAAAGGATTGGAAGACTGCTGGGGCATTTTTCAACCCGTACAGCATGACGAGGTACTCATAGTGCCCTGAGGTGGTACTAAATGCTGTCTTCCACTCGTCTCCCTCTCGGATACGCACCCGAGCACCCTCTGGACCACCCCTTCAGAGCCCTCTGTTGCCACGAAATCTTGGGGTCATGATAGGCCAACCAGGGTATGCCCAGCACCACGGGAAATGCAGGTGAATCAATGTGGAAAAGACTAATACGCTCCTCATGACCCCCCTGCGTTACCATCCTTAGTGGAGCTGTGGCCTCCCTAATCAGCCCTGACCCTAAGGGTCGACTATCTAGGGCATGCACAGGGAAAGGCACATTCAGAGACACAATGAGGATCCATAACCTACGGGTTAAAAATCCTCATAAAATTCCCAGCTGCACCTGAATCTACTAGAGCCTTATGCTGGGAATGCAGGGAACACTCAGGAAACTCTATTAACAAAAACATGTGAACAACAGGGAGCTCTGGGTGAGTCCGGTGCTGACTCACCTGGGAAGACACAACAGTGCTCTGCCTGCCGCCTCGACTCCCTGAAGGGCCTCCCCAACACCGACCAGCCGTGTGTCCTCTGCGGCCACAGCTGGTGCAGGAACTGACCCCTCCTTCGGTCCCCCTGAGCGCAGCACCTCCCAGCTCCATAGGGGTCGGAGCGGGGATGCTGGAGGATGAGAGTGACGAGCCCTGATCCGGAAGTCCGCGAGTAGCCAGCAGGTTGTCCAGTCGGATGGACATGTCCACCAGCTGGTCCAAACTGAGGGTGGTGTCCCTGCAGGCCAGCTCCCGACGGACGTCCTCTCGTAGACTGCATCGGAAATGGTCGATCAGGGCCATGTCGTTCCATCCTGCGCTCGCAGCCAGGGTCCGGAAGTCCAAAGCGAAATCCTGCGCGCTCCTCGTCCCCTGACGTAGATGGAAAAGGCTTTCACCCGCCGCTCTCACCTCAAGCGGATGGTCGAAAACCGCCCGAAAATGGCGAGTGAACTCCCCGTAGTGGTCCAAGACCGCGTCATCCTGTACCCATATGGCGTTGGCCCACTCCAGGGCTTTCCCAGCTAAACAGGAGACGAGGGCAGACACGCACCTGGCAGCCTTCCCATCATACTCCCTCGGGAGCGAGAGCCGAATCCCACTGGGACCAGATGAAGGAGGGGTAACCAGTGAGGCAGATGGTGGGGATGGTCGAGGTGCGGGTAGCCCTCCTAGCTCCCATCGCTCCATGGTCAGCATTACGCGATCCATGGCGGTGCCTAGATGCTGAAGCATCGTCGCGTGCTGCTGGACGTGCTCCTCTATCTGGAGAGGAGGGCTGGGTTCACTTCCATTTTCAAGGTCCGTGATTCTGTGACAAGCTCGATGAGGTCGAGTGGTGGAAACAGGTGCAGGGAAAACAGTGACATGAAAAATCTTCTTGTTTTAATTATACGGAGTACAATAAACATAGAACAATCACGGACAAGAACCAGGGGGGAACAGAGGGATTAAATAGGGCACATAAAATTAGTGGAATGGGAACCAGGTGTGAATGAAACAGGACAGACGTCAAATGTGAACTGGATCGGTGGTGGCTAGAACTCCGGTGATGTCGACCGCCTATGGCCGCCCGAACCAGGAGAGGGGCCGACTTCAGCGGAAGTCCTGACATATGGCCTACCCCCGCTGGCTCACCGTGATAGGCGGATAGTTAACACTTCGGCTCGGTCACCGAACAGATCTATCCCTTAAATTTCTACCATTACTGGATCTATGCCCCCGCTCTAGAAATGTAATATTGACTGACATAATTAGTACCATTTTGCCTAACGGCTAAATCTGGAATTTAACAACTCATTACTCTGACGTTAACAGATACACAACACCGAAAGCACTTCCAGTCTCATTCAAATCGAAACACACACGCCAGAATTCGTATACAACGCAGTCTGTTTGTACAATTCTGTTTGCACAAATCATATACAGCTCTGGAAAAAATTAACAGACCACTGCAAAATTATCAGTTTCTCTGGTTTTACTATTTATAGGTACAGTGGGGAGAACAAGTATTTGATACACTGCCGATTTTGCAGGTTTTCCTACTTACAATGCATGTAGAGGTCTGTAAATTTTATCATAGGTACACTTCAACAAAAATCCAGAAAATCACATTGTATGATTTTTTAATAATTAATTAGCATTTTATTGCATGACATAAGTATTTGATCACCTACCAACCAGTAAGAATTCCGTCTCTCACAGACCTGTTAGTTTTTCTTTAAGAAGCCCTCCTGTTCTTCACTCATTACCTGTATTAACTGCACCTGTTTGAACTCGTTACCTGTATAAAAGACACCTGTCCACACACTCAATCAAACAGACTCCAACCTCTCCACAATGGCCAAGACCAGAGAGCTGTGTAAGGACATCAGGGATAAAATTGTAGACCTGCACAAGGCTGGGATGGGCTACAGGACAATAGGCAAGCAGCTTGGTGAGAAGGCAACAACTGTTGGCGCAATTATTAGAAAATGGAAGAAGTTCAAGATGACGGTCAATCTCCCTCGGTCTGGGGCACCATGCAAGATCTCACCTCGTGGGGCATCAATGACCATGAGGAAGGTGAGGGTTCAGCCCAGAACTACACGGCAGGACCTGGTCAATGACCTGAAGAGAGCTGGGACCACAGTCTCAAACAAAACCATTAGTAACACACTACGCCGTCATGGATTAAAATCCTGCAGCGCACGCAAGGTCCCCCTGCTCAAGCCAGCGCACGTCCAGTCCCGTCTGAAGTTTGCCAATGACCATCTGGATGATCCAGAGGAGGAATGGGAGAAGGTCATGTGGTCTGATGAGACAAAAATAGAGCTTTTTGGTCTAAACTCCACTCGCCGTGTTTGGAGGAAGAAGAAGGATGAGTACAACCCCAAGAACACCATCCCAACCGTGAAGCATGGAGGTGGAAACATCATTCTTTGGGGATGCTTTTCTGCAAAGGGGACAGGATGACTGCACCGTATTGAGGGGAGGATGGATGGGGCCATGTATCGCGAGATCTTGGCCAACAACCTCCTTCCCTCAGTAAGAGCATTGAAGATGGGTCGTGGCTGGGTCTTCCAGCATGACAACGACCCGAAACACACAGCCAGGGCAACTAAGGAGTGGCTCCGTAAGAAGCATCTGAAGGTCCTGGAGTGGCCTAGCCAGTCTCCAGACCTAAACCCAATAGAAAATCTTTGGAGGGAGCTGAAAGTCCGTATTACCCAGCGACAGCCCCGAAACCTGAAGGATCTGTATGGAGGAGTGGGCCAAAATCCCTGCTGCAGAGTGTGCAAACCTGGTCAAGAACTACAGGAAACGTATGATCTCTGTAATTGCAAACAAAGGTTTCTGTACCAAATATTAAGTTCTGCTTTTCTGATGTATCAAATACTTATGTCATGCAATAAAATGCAAATTAATTACTTAAAACAATGTGATTTTCTGGATTTTTGACTCCGTCACTCACAGTTGAAGAGTACCTATAATAAAAATTACAGACTTCTACATGCTTTGTAAGTGGGAAAACCTGCAAAATCGACAGTGTATCAAATACTTGTTCTCCCCACTGTATGTGTTTGGGTAAAATGAACATTTTTGTTTTATTCTATAAACTACTGACAACATTTCTCCCAAATTCCAAATAAAAATATTGTCATTTAGAGCATTTATTAGCAGAAAATGACAACTGGTCAAAATTACAAAAAAGATGCAGTGTTGTCAGACCTCGAATAATGCAAAGAAAATAAGTTTATATTCATTTTTAAACAACACAATACTATTTTTTTAACTTAGGAAGAGTTCAGAAATCAATATTTGGTGGAATAACCCTGATTATTAATCACAGCTTTCATGTGTCTTGGCATGCACTCCACCAGCCTTTCACATTGATGTTGATTTACCACTTCTGGCACAAAAATTCAAGCAGCTTGGCTTCGTTTGATGGCTTGTGACCATCCATTATCATTTGTACAGTTCTTTATAAAACATTTAGTTATTTGTTACATTTCACTGTGTAAAACCTATCAGTACTTTTGGAAAGAAACTCTTTAAATACAGGTCAGAGTCGTATCAGGCAGTTTGGTTGTTGACTACGTTTTGAGCTGTTCCTTTCATGTCTTGGAGATGACAGACAGCTGTGAAATATACCGTGAGATAAAGCCACAGGATAGTCCCCAAGACCTCAGTGATAAGAGACAAATAATAATCATTTATCAAGACACATTTCACTCAGAGACCGGTAAATCAGAACAGATTATCAGCCTTCCTGTCTGTCTGCCTTTCTCTCAGTACATGCCTGCCTGCCCTTTCTGCCTGTCTGTTTGAGTCGCCATGCACAGGAACAAGAAAAAGGAGAAGTTAATGGCATCCCATTAGTGAAGGGATAGCGTTGGAAAACGAATGCACTTCCAGCCCAACCACATCAATCACAAAAAGCAGAGGTTTCAACACCATCTCTCAGTGTGCCTCCAAACCCTGCTTCCCTTTCCTCTGCTGCTCAACACAACACATTGGAGAATTGAGTTTCCTTTAACAATGTCTACAAGTAGTTCATCAAGTAGTTTGGATCTGTATCTGAGCCGCCTGATACCCTTTTGACATAGCTTGGAAACACTGAAGCTAGTGTTGGTGGTTCTTTAGCTGCCCTAGCTGCTATTTGAGAGCACATTCCCTGGGTCTGCTGGGTTCTAAGCTGCAGCAAACTCCCATAATCTCTCTGACCTGACCTGTCAGACTTGAATCCAGTCAGGTTGAGTCTTTTTAATGCAGCTGTAAAACACTTATACCAGATAAGGAGATGAGAAAGGCCCCACTTGTACAGAGCACGACTTGTACGTTTAGCTCCTTTCTGTAATTCTTATCAAGCATGGGTAGTGTATAAAAATAGACAGTGTGGCGCCATAAAGAGAATACCATAGCGTTATAAAAACACAAGCATATCAGGAGCCACCTGTCCCCCTGAGAACATAAAATTATTTACAGCCACAAGCCAGGAATCAATGGCACCATCTAGAAAATAGTCAAAGGAATGACAATAGTAGATAGGCTTGGATTTCATGTGTTCTGAGAACATAAATAAACCTATTTGGGGCAATTCATCTTGAGGAGGGAGGGAAGGAGGGAGGGATTGTGTGATAGGGACTGTTTACATGGCCTGTACCAGCCTGGCAGGGGAGTTATGTTTTAAAGGGGTTGTACCACGCATACTCAAGGTGAAAGTGCGATTAGGTTTCCATCTCGGCCCAGACTGCTGATAGTTGCTGTGGGATATGTAAACACAGCCACCCCAACACATTCTCTCACACACACTATATTTGTCAGAGGTAGTTATAGGACTCAAAATATTCTCTCTTCCAATTGAGGTCCTTGATAATCTATTTTCTGAATGTATTGAAAAAACTAATTCAGTGTGTTGTATCCAAGCCTCTAGGGGTATCTTTCCATAACAATAACATATTTTTAGATGGTGCCAGTGATCCCAGGCTTTTTCAGTTACAGATATTTGTAATATTATTAATAATTAGCCCATTGATGTCTTTTTGTTATATATTTTTTTTTACATTTTGTTTAACTACTAGTATATTTGACTCAAAGCTTGGTGCTAATATTACTATATCCCCTCTCAGCCTGCCTGCCTGTATTTTTTAGGCTGGCATGTTTGAGCTGCAGGCTGACTGCCATGCTGTGGTGACTGAGTCTTTTGGTTGGCTGGTCCAGTCCAGTCAATGTGTTTGAGAAGCAGGCGGCGGCATTGTCAAGGAAGGGCGTGGTAATAAATGTCCCACATGGGAGTTAACTTTAGCCCACATGAGCTGGCAACTACTGGGGAGAGACAGAGACAGAGAGGGAGTGAGGCAGAGACATAGAGAGAGTGATGGATAGAATAAAGGGTAGGGGTAGAGAATGTCCCTGTGTGTGAGATAGAGACATAGCTTTGTCATACAATCCATCATCAACAGCACACCAGTGCAGTATCACGCTATCATCTCTCGCTCCCGTCTATAACTGGCATACATGTCACAATCCAGCCCTGGTCCTGTCTAGACACACAGAGACACAGTCCGTCCTCAGATGGACACTGAGATCTCTGGGAAAAAGAGAGTAGAGACTGAGAGGATACACTCCTCCGCTCCTTTACTGTCTCCTAGGGAAACTCCTTAAACACTCCTTGGTATGATAATGGATTTAAGAGGTGAGGTACTAATTCCTATCATTCCTTTCTGGTTTCTGTGTGTGTTCGTGCGTGCGTGTGTGTGTGTGTGTGTGTCAAACATTCCCAGTCTTTCACATAAGCCCTGCATCTCAAGCGTGCAAATTAACCCATGAGGACACTACAGGGAGGGTAGGAAGAGGAGACAATGGAATGATAAAGCCCAATCAGTCTGGATAAAGGTGTTAATTTCACAACAGAGTAAATCCATTGGTTTAAAAATACTTTAGTCGCCTGGCTCTTGTGTGACAAGAGTCAGAGCTTGGTCCAACGGATTTACTCTGTTCCAAAGTGGCGCAGTGGTCTAAGACACTTCATCTCAGTGATAGAGGCGTCACTACAGACAACCTGGTTCAAATCCAGACTATATCACAACTGGCTGTGATTGGGAGTCCCATAGGGCGGCGCACAATTGGCCCAGCGTTTGGCCGGTGTAGGCCACCATTGTAAATAAGAATTTGTTCTTAACTGACTTGCCTAGTTAAATAAAGGTTAAATAAAAAATAAATTATAAAAAAATAATTATAAGCTCGAGAGAAAGCTCCAGAGAAAGCTCAAGATTTAGCGCCAGACACCCTGCTGAGTCCAAAAACTGTGCGTGCCCTCATCTCTGTGTTTGTGAGCTGTCAGTAGTGGTGAGGCCCCAGGCTCCCTCGTGACACAGATCCATAGTTTCCCCTGCAGCAGCAGCAGGCAGAGGTGAGGGCAGGCCTATAGAGGAGGGGCGGGGGTGTTTATAGACTCGACCTCTCTCTCTCTCTGTACTCTGCAATGACAGCAGCAGCGCTACATGGCCTCTGCTTCTCACTCTGTAGGTCGGGTTTGAAACCCTATACTGGCACCAGGAGTCACCTTCCAGGCATGGCAATCGGCTTACCCCCACCGCCATCCCTGTGACCTGCAGTCACAAGACCCAGGCTGGGGAGGAGAGGGGTCAGGACAGCAGGCAGGGCTGCAGCAGTGGTGTAAAGTACTTAAGAAAAAATACTTTGAAGTACTACATAAGTTGTTTTTTGGGGCATCTGTACTTTACTTTACTATTTATATTTTGATAACTTTTACTTTTACTCCACTACATTCCTAAAGAAAATAACATACTTTTTAGTCCATACATTTTCCCTGACACCCTAAAATACTTGTTACATTTCTAATGCTTAGCAGGACAGGAAAATGGTCCAATAGACAGTTATCAAGAGAACATCCCTGGTCATCTATTGCCTCTGATCTGGCAGACTCACAAACACAAATGCTTCGTTTAAAAATTAAGGCTGAGTGTTGGAGTGTGCCCCTGGCAATCCGTAAATTAAAAAAACAAGAAAATTGTGCTGTCTGGTTCTTAATATAAGGAATGTGAAATGGCTGATACTTAACGCCTTTTTTTCAATTTTTGCCTAAAATGACATACCCAAATCTAACTGCCTGTAGCTCAGGACCTGAAGCAAGGATATGCATATTCTTGATACCATTTGAAATTAAACACTTTGAAGTTTGTTGAAATTTGAAATTAATGTAGGAGAATATAACACATTAGATCTGGTAAAAGATAATAGAAAGAAAAAAACATGCTTTTTTTTGTTTTTTTTGTTACATCATCTTTGAAATGCAAGAGAAAGGTCATAATATTACTTAGAAGTCCAGGTATATATGCAAAGTTTTAGACTGATACAATGAACCATTGCATTACTGTTAAAAAATGTTGAATCATGTCTGCCCAAACGTGCCTATTGGTTTATTGACACATTTTCAAGTACATAACTGTGCACTCATCTCAAACAATAGCATGGCATTCTTTCACTGTAATACCTACTGTAAATTGGACAGTGGCATTAGATTAACAATAATTTAAGCTTTCTGCCCATATAAGATATGTCTATGTCCTGGGAAATATTCTTGTTACATACAACGTCATGCTAATCACATTAGCTCATGTTAGCTCAACCGTCCCGAGGGCGGGACACGATCCTGAAGAGTTTAAGTATATTATAGCAGTTACATTTACTTTTGGTACATAGGGATATTTAAAACCAAACACTTTTAGATTTTTACTCAAGTAGTATTTTACTGGGTGACTTTCAGTTCTACTTGAGTCATTTTGTATTAAGGTATCTTTACTTTTACTTAACTATGACAATAGACTACTTTTTCCACCACTGGGCAGCAGACACACATGCAGACACCAAATGCAGCTCACATAACCTGGAAGCAGGTTGGAGTGTACCAGATACATTTCCTGGTTCCTGCAAGACACAATCTCATGGCACATGATCAAAGAACATTTCCTCTCTCATTTTCAACTGACTCGGGTCGGGTGGGTTCATTGGATAAGCACCTCCGTGACCTCCTTTAAACTTGGTTGACCCCTCCTGCACCTCCCTCTGCTGCCCCATTCTATGGATTCCATTTCCAAAGAGCTATGCAGTGGATTCCCTTCATGATCATGAGTGCAAATGAGAGACAAGAGTGAGAGGAAAGGAGGGAATGAAGGAAGAAGAGAGTGAAAGAGAGAGGAAGAGAGGGAGTGAGAGATTAATGGGAACAGAGAGAAAGGGAAGGAAAGGGAGGTTGAGAGAGAGAGGGAAAGTGGAGGGAGAGATCATCCTCTCTTTCCCTGGTGGTCAGGCACCCATATCTGGTGGGTGGGTGAGGTGGGGGCTTTTTGCTGACTGTGCAGACAGTGGCCCAGAACCTGAGCCCAGCTCAGACCACCTGCACTGCCTCCCACCTGCGTCAGAATGAATCCCCACTCCAAACACTGCACTAACTGCCATAGAAGGCCACAGAACAACGTTCCAAATGTTCATAGTTCAACGTACGTACATGCAAACTGAGTTATGCATTTACAGTTCATTCTATGGTTATGAGATACTGTGGCAACAAGAGCAATACAACTGTATGTTCAAAAAGTTGTCATACTGTAAAATAATCCCACCCAACCACACACTGTACTGTACTGTACAGCACACAATCAAACATACATTACCTTGAGACAAAAACAGCTGACTATCAACCTGAAAGATTACAAAAATGTCACCCAATGTTTACGATATAATCTGCATGCCAGTACATGAATATGTGAGCTCCAATTTCTGTGCTTTTGCCCTGTATGACCCTGAAGCTGGTAAAGGTGGCATATGCTGTCACACTATCAGTGTGCAGTCGTATATTCACAGCCAGTGAGTGGCCCCTGATGTAAGCTTGCAAACATTAAATTCCTCCATGTAACAGAATGCCCTGAGCGGTGTGACGCTGTAGCCAGCCATGGTGAATCCTGGGAGGGCTATAAAAAGAGCAGTGCAAGTGAAAGGGCACACCCTCCCTCTCTTTCCCTCTCTCTATCTCTCATCCTCTCGATCTTGGTGGTCTTCTTTCATTCCTCTCTTTCTATCTTCCTCGCTTATCTCACAATTCATCCTTCTCTTCAGACAGTCCTGCTGACTCCTGTTGAGGACACATGCATCTGTAGAGATTGTGTTCCAGATAGCTAACTGTCTATGGACTGTCTCTCACTTAGACTATAATATTTCTGCATTCTGTACAATAACATTTAATTTTGTTTTAAAATTTAAAAAATGTTTAATTTAACTAGGCAAGTCAGTTAAGAATAAATTCTTATTTACAATGAGTAGGCTTACCTGACAGAACCATATCATTATTATTATTGTATCAATTGGGTGGCGATTGTTTTGCAGTGCCTTAGACCGCTGCCGTAGACCGCTACACCCCTTGGTATAACGTGCATGGAACAAACAAAAAATATTGAATACCCCCCTTTGTGTCCTCACCATTGTTCAGGGCCGTACTGGTAGTTTAAACAAGCACCATATTGAAGACTGGTATCCCTTGGCAATGTGCATGATCATATTGGGGGGGGGGGGGACACAAAGTATTAAAAAACATGTCTGTGTGGCAGTAAAATAAAATAAAACCAAGGTTTGTGTGACTTGATCTAGTGGGGAGGGAAGGAAAGAGAGAGACAGGGAGAGAGCAAGACAGAGGGAAGGGGGGGGGAAGGAGATAGGGAGGGGAGGAGGATCGCAGCTCTGTCTGCTGCCCATGTGGGTAGAGTGTGGAGGTGTTGAAATGGCTCATTGTGCCAGAATGTCAGCTATACAGAGTAGATAGGACTGAACAGAGATCTGTCCACAACTTACAGCACAACTCCTCACCAGCTCTCCTACTAACACAGCCTCTTCAGGCTCAGTGGAAACACTCTCATTCTCATTAGAGCAGCAAAACATTAGCAGATACATTATATACACAAAAGTATGTGGACACCCCTTCAAATTAGTGGATTCGGCTATTTCAGCCACACCTGTTGCTGACAGGTGTATAAAATCGAGCACACCCATTCACTCTCCATAGACAAACATTGGCAGTAGAATCGCTTTACTGAAGAGCTCAGTGACATTCAATGTGGCACCGTCACAGGATGCCACCTTTCCAATAAGTCAGTTCATACAATTTCTACCCTGCTAGAGCTGCCCCGGTCAACTGTAAGTGCTGTTATTGTGAAGTGGAAACATTTAGGAGCAACAACGGCTCAGCCGCGAAGTTCACCGAACGGGACCACCAAGTGCTGTCCTCGGTTGCAACACTCACTACCGAGTTCCAAATTGCCTCTGGAAGCAATGTCAGCACAATAATTGTTTGTCGGAAGCTTAATGAAATGGGTTTCCATGGCCGAGCAGCCGCACACAAGCCTAAGATCACCATGCACAATGCCAAGCGTCGGCTGTAGTGGTGAAGAGCTCGCCGCCATTGGACTCTGGAGCAGTGGAAACACGTTCTCTAGAGTGACGCTTCACCATCTGGCAGTCCAACGGACAAATCTGGGTTTGGTGGATGCCAGGAGAAAGCTACCTGCCCCAGTGCATAGTGCCAACTGGAAAGTTTGGTGGAGGAGGAATAATGGCCTGGGGCTGTTTTTCATGGTTCGGGTTAGGCCCCTAGTTCCAGTGAAGGGAAATCTTAATGCTACAGCATACAATGACATTCTAGATGATTCTGTTCTTTCAACTTTGTGGCAACAGTTTGGGGTAGGCCCTTTCCTGTTTCAGCATGACAATGGCCCCGTGCACAAAGCGAGGCCCATACAGAAATGGTTTGTCGAGATCGGTGAGGAAGAACTTGACTGGCCTGCAAAGAGCCCTGACCTCAACCCCATCTAACACCTTTGGGATGAATTGGAACACCAACTGCGAGCCAAGGCCTAATCACCCAGCATCAGTGCCCAACCACACTAATGCTCTTGTAGCTGAATTGAAGCAAGTCCCTGAAGCAATGTTCCAACATCTAGTGGAAAGCCTTCCCAGAAGAGTGGAGGCTGTTATAGCAGAAAATGGGGGACAAACTCCATATTAATGCCCATTATTTTGGAATGAGAAGTTCGACGAGCAGGTGTCCACATACAGTTGGTCATGTAGTGTAGCAGTTCAACAACAGGCAGTATTTCTCTCACGTCAGATAACATTTTTTACCATTGCACTGACAACATGCAGTCAATTCAAGTTTAAAGACTTGTGGACTTACTTTAATCTTGGGTTCAACCACATTTCTGAATGCTTTGGAGGTGCACATTTGCATGACAATAGTTTATATTTTTATATTTTCCTTGGACATGAACGAAACTCAAGTGCATTTGTCCAACCACAGCAACATATTGATGGCCATTGTTAAAAAGTTACAGGAATCTGCCTCTCTGAAATGCCACAAAAGCTAATGAAAAAAACTAACAAAGCCAACATTCTTCTCTGGCTCTGTAAAAATGCCTATGGAGACATTGTTGAAGGAAACCCCCTAGGACTGTGGGAGAGGAGGATTCAGGCTGTCTGGCAGGGAGGGGAGAGTAATTTAACAGTAACTACAGTGGTGGTGGGTGCACAGAGATCCCCTCACAAAGCACCAACCTCTTTGAGACTTGAATAAAGGTATAGATAGCAATGGCATTGATGTACAGTATGTAGTATTATGTCTCTGAATAAAATGTCTGGACATAGGGTTAGGGTCTATTTCATGTATTGTTATGCCGCTCTGACATTTTTCAATAGCTCCACAAGAAGAGTACTAACCTTTGAAACAGAAGTCAAAATGATAAATCTCATGTTCTGGGAGACAACTTAAAGGGTACTCTAAAGGCTTGATTTCTGTCACAGCATGAACAGAGCAGCTCAGAGAAGCCTAATATGCATGTTACCCAACACACAGAATTGTGCAACAAGCCAAAGAGCTGGGAGGGATAAAAAGCCAACGCAAGATATCAATGGTCTGATTGCCATTAACTCTTCTTATGAATAGAATTTTTGGGAATCCTAAAGAAAACAGAGAATTGCCCAGTCCCCTAACACACCAGTATCAGTCAAATCTGCAGCCTAGTTCGCAGTAATCTGAATGATACGAATCGTACAGCACAGCCGTCCAGACTACACTACACTACAGTACACAGCAGAGCAGAGTTTAGCTCTAATGGGGGGAGAAAGCCCTCTGTTTAACATGCTCTGGCAATTATGGAGCTCCCACCAAGCTCCAGCTATTTAAAAGCCACCACAGTGTTTCAGGATGGAGCCAAGAGAGCCTCAGGCCCACACTTCCTGTTGGGATCAAACATGGCTGCTCTCTGTAGTCACTAATTAGCAGAGCTCACTTGCACTGAACCCTGATTAATTACCCCACCTGGAAACCTGAAATACCTGCACATCAGCTGATATCCAAAGAAAACCACCACATATCAACTGATAACCACATAGACAGTTTTTGTCCCTTTGCAGGACTGAGGCCTTTAATCTTCTGGTCTGAAATTCCAGTTGATAACCACACCCAAGCATCTCCTTAGAAAACAGACTTGAAAAGGAACTTCTAAAGTCAAATCAATCAAAGGAAGCATTAGATGGTTCCATACAGACAATTCAAAGCTGTCACTCACTCAGGCACACAGAGAGAGCCC
The DNA here is from genome assembly GCA_023634145.1 of Thymallus thymallus. NCBI lineage: Eukaryota > Metazoa > Chordata > Actinopteri > Salmoniformes > Salmonidae > Thymallus > Thymallus thymallus. Next base: position 22,963,878 of record CM042402.1, on the reverse strand, counting down.
AGAGAACACCTGACTGACTGACGCTGATCCCCCATGATCCCTCTGTGTGTGAGGAGGTGTGGAGAGGTGGGCAATCTTGGCCCTGGTCTTGGCCTTGACAGACAGAGGTGAGCTAGGTGGGACAGGTCTGAGCAGCCCCAGAGGGTGCGCCGTGGCCCGCGGCAGCTCAGGACGTGTCACAAGGAGTTCAGCTCCAAGCCAAGACAGGGCAGAGCAAATACAGGGAGCACATCAAAGACTGGTGGCCAGGCCGGCGTGTCCCTGAACATGGCTTTGTTATTCTCTTCCAGAGGTTAATTACAGTGGGCCTTCAAAGGCCTGGCCATCTGCAAGTAATTTGAAAGTTGAAGTTCAAAATAAACAGACCAATCAATCAGAATGCATACAGCTAAATTACACTTCCCTTATTCAAGGTTTGTGGGGGGTAATGGTGAAGAGGGACGTAGTTGACACATCCCTAATCCAATAATCTTCATCACTTACCTTCAAAGGTTACAGAATGCGAGTATAATGTGCACAGGCTTGTGCTGGTGAAATTGTAAAGTCCCATTTGAATTGGGATAGTGTGTAGCTATCTACTGTAAATTACCACCATCATTATCATAAATAGTGAAGAGGAGAGGTGAGTAGAGGAGAGGAAAGAAGTAGAGGAGAGAAGAACAAGGTGAGGGGAGGGGAAGGGAGGAGGGGTGAGGAGAAGGGAGGGGAGCTATATGGGGGCGCCCCTGGCCCTCACCCCCCAGGCCAACGGTGGTTTAATGGGCCAGGCTGGGCCGTCATAACTCTGAGAGTGGCGACAGTGTATTTCAGGCCCCGCTGGTGTCCCTGGGCTCCCTGGCAGCTCTCATTAGTGCTATGAATAGTCAGCTATTTGTGTTTGTGTAACTGAAGCCTGGCTTCTTTATGACTGTTTACCATGGTGGGAGTCACACTAAGGCCCACTAACCTATTGGGTATCAGTCAGTAAGTCAAGGCTGTTCAACGCCCTCAGGGCTCAGCACACACACACCACACACACACACAAACAAAGACCTGAGCGCCGACCTGGTCGAGGCAAATTTATGGTGAAATGATTGTCTTTCCACTTCCGTATTATGGCCCCAACAATGCTCACTGGAACATTCAGAAGCTTAGAAATGCGCCTATAACCAATGCCATCATTATGTTTTGCAACAATTAGGTTGCGAATGTCTTGACACAGCTCTTTGCTTTTACCCATCATGAGATGTGTCGTGTGAGACACCTTGGCAATGAGACCTTTTTGTAGGCCATCAGTTGGGACTGAACCAGCTGATATTAATTTGCACTGACAGGGGGCTGGATTGCTTTTTAATTACTGATAGTTTTCAGCTGTTGTCTTGGCTTTCCATGCCTTTTTGAACCTCCCTTTCTTCATGTGTTCAATACTTTTTCCCTGTGTCATTTAACATTATTACACATTACTGAATTTCTGAACTTATTTGTTTAGGTTTCTTTGTATTTATGGATTATGTGGGTTGTTACCAACATCTGGTGAAACTTTCATGTCAATAGCACCTTTGGAAATATATTTACTGAGAAAAATGGTGACGTGTTCAATACTTATTTCACCCGCTGTATATGTTTCATGATTAACGATTTATGGTGTAACTGTTGATAATATACAGGATCTCAAGTTCTTTTGCTCAGCCGACTTAGAATATCTCAATATCTCAATATCTCAATCATCGCTACAGCCGTATATATCCACCCTCAAGCAAATGCCACGTCGGCCCTCAAAGAACTTCAATGGACTTGATGTAAACTGGAAACCACATACCCTGAGGCTGCATTTATTGTAGCTGGGGATTTTAACAAAGCAAATCTGAAGACAAGGCTCCTGAAATTATACCAGCACATTGACTGGCTAACACATTGGACCACTGCTACACTTCCTTCCAAAATGCATATAAGGACCTCCCCCACCCACCATTCGGCAAATCAGACCAGGATTCCATTTTGCTCCTCCCCTCCTATAGGCAGAAACTCAAACAGGAAGTTCCCATGGTCAGGTCTATTCAGCGCTGGTCTGACCAATTGGAATCCACGCTTCAAGATTGTTTTGATCACGTAGACTGGGACATGTTTAGGTTAGCTTCGGAAAATATTATAAACATATATGCAGACACGGTGAATGAGTTCATAAGGAAGTGCATAGGAGATGTTGTACCCACTGTAACCAGTGATAGATGGGAGCATTCGCGCAAAACTGAAAGCGCAAACCACCGCATTTAACCAGGGCAAGAAGACTGGGAATATGGAAGAATAAAAACAGTGCAGTTATTTCCTCCGTAACGCAATTAAGCAGGCTAAATGTCGATATAGGGATAAAGTTGAGTCACAGTTCAATGGCTCAGACACGAGACGCATGTGGCAGGGTCTAAAGACACTTACGGATTATAAAAGGAAAACCAGCCACGTCGCGGACACCGACGTCTCGCTTCCAGAACACATTCTTTGCTCGCTTTGAGGATAATACAGTGCCACTGACGCTGCCCGCTACCAAGGACTGTGGGCTCTCCATCTCAGTGGCTGACGTGTGTAATACATTTAAGCATGTTAACCCTCGCAAGGCTGCTGGCCTAGATGGTATCCCTTTGTCGCGTCCTCAGAGCATGCGCAGATCAGCTGGCTCTTGTGTTTACAAATCTCTCCCTATCCCTGTCTGTTGACCCCACATGCTTCAAGATGGCCACCATTGTCCCTGTACCTAAGAAAGCAAAGGTAACTGAACTAAATTACTATCGCCCAATAGCACACACCTCTGTCATCATGAAGTGCTTTGAGAGACTAGTCAAGGATCATATGACCTCCACCCTACCTGCCACCCTAGACCCCTTCAATTTGCTTACCATCCCAATAGATCCACAGATGATGCAATCGCCACCACATTACACACTGCCCTATCCCATCTGGATAAGAGGCATACCTATGTAAGAATGCTGTTCATTGACTATAGCTCAGCATTCAACACCATAATTCTCTCCAAGATCATTACCAAGCTCGAGGCCCTGGGTCTGAACCCCGCCCTGTGCAACTGGATCCTGGACTTCCTGACGGGTCGCCCCCAGGTGGTGAAGGTAGGAAACAACACCTCCTCCTCGCTGATTCTCAACACTAGGGCCCCACAAGGGTGTGTGCTCAGCCCCCTCCTGTACTCCCTGTTCACCCACGACTGCGTGGCCAAGCATGCCTCCAACTCAATCATCAAGTTTGCAGACAACACAACAGTAGTGGGCTTGATTACCAACAACGATGAGCCTACAGGGATGAGGTGAGGCTCTGGGAGTGTGGTACCAGGAAAATAACCTCTCACTCAACGTCAACAAAACGTTGGAGATGATTGTGGACTTCAGCAGAGGGCACACCCCTCAATCCACATCGATGGGACCGCAGTGGAGAAGGTGGAAAGCTTCAAGTTCCTCGGCTTACACATCACTGACAAACGGAAATGGTCCACCCACACAGACAGTATGGTGAAGAAGGCGCAATTGAGAGCATCTTGTCGGGCTGCATCACCGCCTGGTACGGCAACTGCACCACCCATAACCGCAAAGCTCTCCAGAGAGTGGTGCGATCTGCCCAACGCATTACTGGGGGCAAACTTCCTGCCCTCCTGGATACCTACAGCACCCGTTGCCTCAGGAAGGCCAAGAAGATCATCAAAGACATCAACCACCTGAGCCACTGCCTGTTCACCCCGCTATCATCCAGAAGGCGAGGTCAGTACAGGTGCATCAAAGCTGGGACCGAGAGACTGAAAAACAGCTTTATCTCAAGTCCATCAGACTGCTAAACAGCCATCACTAACACACCAGATGCGGCTGCCTATAGACACTGATTAGAAATCACAGGCCACTTTAAGGAATGTAACACTAGCCACTTTAATAATGTATCCGTATCTGCATCACTGATCTCTATGTATAAAATGCACTCCACACTATATCTTAGTCACTCAATTTGTGTGTACATATTGCATCACCATCTCATATGTACATACATACTGCATTGTACTCTATACTATGCCACCGACTGCTAAACAACCATCTCTAGCCTATAGACATAGTTTAGAAATCACCGGCTACTTTAAGGAAATTAAACACTTTAATAATGTTTCTGTATCTTGCACTACTCATCTCATATGTTTAAACTGTACGCTATACCATTCTTCTGTATCTTAGTCGTGTTTATATGCTGCATCACCTACCTCTTATGTGTACTGTAAAGCTTACTATGCCACTGTATCTTAGTCCAATGCCGCCCTGACTTTTATGTATATATTCTCAATCCATTCCCTACTTAGTTTTATGTGTATTTGGGTATATGTTGTGAAACTGTTAGATATTACTTGTTAGATATTACTGCACTGCACGAGCATTTCGCTACACCCGCAATAACATCTGCTAACCACGTCTATGTGACCAATACATTTGATTTGATTTGACTTGATACACACATACACATGCGCAATCTCATAGGCACGCACACACACACCACTTCTGTTTACCCTAATTTTGCACCTGCCCTGTGTTTTGTGTAGCTGCTTGACAATGAAATTTCCCCCCCGGGGGATCAATAAAGTACCTATCTATCTATCTATCTATCTATCTATCTATCTATCTATCTATCTATCTATCTATCTATCTATCTATCTATCTATATATCTATCTATCTATCTATCTATCTATCTATCTATCTATCTATCTATCTATCTATCTATCTATCTATCTATCTATCTATCTATCTATCTATCTATCTATCTATCTATCTATCTATCTATCTATCTATCTATCTATCTATCTATCTATCTATCTATCTATCTATCTATCTATCTATCTATCTATCTATCTATCTATCTATCTATCTATCTATCTATCTATCTATCTATCTATCTATCTATCTATCTATCTATCTATCTATCTATCTATCTATCTAATGAGATGCACAGGGCTTTGAGACAACCTATAGGTGTGTGTGTGTGGGTTTGTGCACATTATATTTATTATGCCAAATGAATATGGGGAGTTGGCTCAACTATTCCCCTGCACAGGTATGCGTGTGTGTGTGTGCAGCGGACTGCAACTGTATGTGCACATGTGTTCTAGACTGAATGGGGGTTGTCTTACTGCTCTCCCCCCTCCCGAGCACTGGGTGGAGAGCACACAGTGAATTGAGAACTGGGTCCCTTACAGAGCAACAAACCCAACCTCTGAGGGTTTTAATGCTTCCTGCTTGTTGTTTTATGTGTTACATTAAATAGTGCCACATGCTGTCAATGGACTTTGACACATCTGGAGGAAATGGTTGGTTTCTGGAGACTTTGGTTTCTGGAGATTCAGGAAATCAATAACTACTATAAATCAATGAAAATCCAGACAGCTCTGGTGGATTCATGAAGAACACGCAGTACTTGTCTAGTTAGAAACAGGGCGAACGCCTCTCCGTCTCAGACTAAAGGGACATGTGGACACACAGACATGGCTAAATAAGTTCTACCTGCGTCACAATAGGAGCTTTGCGCAAACTGGGGTGTGGTGACAGACTGACAGGACCTATGACAGCCAGGAAGGCGCAGGTGTCACAGCGTTGGGCGTGTATGAGTCACAGTCTGGTTCTGATCTGCACGCCACCAGCCCATGGATGTGGGCTTGGCACCCATCAAAAACCATTTCCATGACCTGCCCTGCCAACACACACCCTAGATGCCTGTGCTGACATGTTCTGACACACCACTGTGTGTATATAGAGAAACAACAACCCAAGATGATGGAGCTGATTTACCTAGTATTATATTAAACACAATGTACCTGTCAACTGAATAGATGGGCTGTGACTCAAATGTTCAAATGAATAGCAATAGAGGTATAGTTTTGTTGAATTACAAGCATACGCCTAACTACGGGGTCTACTTTGTATTTCAATAAAAGAAAAGGATTTTGCTGAGAAGTTTGTCACTATCACCAATGTAATGTTGTTCTTGCATGTTGAGCAGAACATCCACTTTCCCTGCCTGTAGATGGTAAACAGTAAAAGCCCTACCCCAAGGCCATGCGCTATTACTATTTATTTATGAACTCTCACCACCAAAATATCACATTCTTCCCCTTTCTGTAAATAATAATACATAACAGGATATCCTGGACAAATGATTGAAATGCAGAGGAGGCATAGATAGCTCTCTCTAGCTCGGGCTCTTATCCATTATCACATTGTCAGTGAGGACACATCTTACAGCGATCAACCTAACAAACTGTCCCCTAAGGAGGAGATTTCAATGAGTTGGCATTGGAAGAGTAATGGCTTTAAATATATCCATCAGCTGCATCAGTAGTAAATCTTCATCATGTTTATGGGCTCTGGGTGCAGAGAGATCTGATGGGGAAGTATGTGTCCTTCAAAAATCCGTTGACTCGGCAGTTCTCTGCTGCATCTCTTTTAGTGGTGTGCTGTAAGCTGCAGCGCTGCTCCAACCACAAAAGGTCTTGATTTGAACAATTGAGCACAAATACAAACAAATGCGAAAGTAAACACCTGGGGTCCTTCTTTGAACTGTAGATGGCTGAAACACCACCCACACAAGGTACATGTTTGGTTGAACAATAGCTGGGAAACATTTACTTATTTTTTCATTTCCCACCAACTTACAATTTGGAGCAATTAAACTCAGCATGCTCCTCCATTTTTGAGGCTGTATGGAAGCAATTTAATTTCTTAGGAACCATAACCCTGTCACTCAACACACTGGGGAACACTGGCTAGTTAGCACATTCTAACTGCACTTTCAATAGCAGCCAACACTTCCATCACACAGAGTTAATACATGTATTTAGAAGGCCTAACAGTACAGAGTACATATGTTAACAGATAATGTTTTAGCAAGTTAAGACATATTGCATAGTCAGCCATTTACACAGTAGAAGTTGATACCAGATATTCACAAAATAAATAAAAGTCTGTTCATTCAACATGACGCTGCATGTACTCAAGCTGCAATGTACAAAATGTACAGAATTTACACAAGACATGGTTCTCTGTTAGAAGGTCAAAACATGAAATCTCTGCTGTTGAGGGGGGACCTAGCCTCGCAAAGCTGCCTGATCCCGCAAGCTTACATTAAAAGCTGATATCCGCGCATCGTTTAATGTAAGCTTGCGGGATCAGTCGGCTTTGCGAGGATAGGGGGGAACACCATTGGAGATAATCATCGCCAAACCCCTTGCCACCGTCCACAAACATTTTCATATGAAATGTAAATTACTCAGTTGAGCGAAGCAGAGGGACGGAGAGCGCCCCCAGTGGCGCAGAGTGGAAACATCACACCTTTTCAAAGAAACAAAGGTTTCCATTGGCTGATTGGCTGAACTTGCCAGTCATACAGTATCGCTAAAACATGTCCCTTTAGTGAAATACTGACTTGCCATAATAAGACTGAATCAGGGACAGATGATTATATGCTGACTGAGGTAAATCTTTCATCTTCATTCCTACTGAGATAGTTAATACCTCTCAATCAACACACACGTCAAAGACCTCTGAGTGACGAACGGGCTTCAAGTCTTCAAGTCACAACTAAAGCATCATAATTCACGACAGGTGCTATTACTGCAAAACAACAAGGTAGTAAATACTGTTAAATACAGTGCTGCTAGCACAGATATGGAAAGGGACATTTATCACGAGAGGCTCATTAACAAATAACATCAACTCCCACTGTAAAGGCATGGCAGGCAGCACAAGCCATAAACATATTGTACTTTTTAATCAGTCAAAAGAAAAAAATTAGCATTGCTTGCCAAAACCTGCATATTAAATTCATTAACCAAGCTCTTACAGTAGACTAGCACACAGAGAGTTGTTTGAACTCCTCCCGTCCCATTTTCTTTGTGGTATTTTGGCTTTGTGAGGGATAATAAAGGTCTATTAAAATGGATCAGGGAAATGGATTGACTGGCTCAGAATACAGAGCAAAGAATAAGAAAATACTCTCCTCCTCTCCAAATCAAATAGGGCCAGAGTTCAAAGACAGGCAGAATGCACGTTGACACCATATTCTGGGTTCTTTATTGCTAGCATATGCACCAATCCTATTTCCTTCATGCCACCAAGAGTCTAACCTACAACGTGTTGTGAAAATATTATCATGGTACAGAGAAATAACCTGAGAGGGTGAAAGTAGGAAAGAACTTCCACAATCCTGATTCCTAACTTTCTGCACTGGCTGCTCAAGTGTTCTTTTCTCTCCTCAGTACTCTGAGAGAGAAAGGAAGGGCGATGGAGAGAGCAGCTGCTGGTTCTGCTGCTGTTGGCTGCCTTTTAGCACTGTCCTGGGGTCAGTTAGGGTCAGTGTGGAGTTGTGGGATGGTGGTTACAGTCTAACCTCGGTCTAGACTCCAGCCCCACACACCAGACCACACTCACTGCCAAAACCAGCCACTGAGCTGGAGCTCAACTTTGAATCCTCATATCCTGTTCAAACAGAGGGTAGCTGTGGCACATACTCTCTCAATCAATCTGAATTAAATCTTAATTAACTAGATTGTGCAGGCTTGTGTGTGGTTTTGAAGCCAGTTGACAGACTCCTTGGGCCATTCTGTGTCCAAATCAGGATTTGAGTTGTGACCATCCAGACAGCTTGACCAGTTTTAGCTGACTGCTGTATACATTTCACCAGGTCTCCAGTCCAGACCTCCTCCTACTGCAGATGCCAGACAGACTTCACTTCACCATGGTGATGATACTCCTTGAAATATGTCAACACAAATCTTCATATCTCAGTAATGATGATAAAACCAATACTCATTATGTGTTAATTTGAGAGACCTATTGTTTTGAAATGAAATATTTCACCTATAGCCTATTAAAGGATTACAGTTTTACGCTGATGCAAAATTTATCATCATCAGTAATATCATTGTTGGCCTATTTAAAAGTTTGTTATTATTTTGATTGATGTACAGATGTAGGATCTTAATTTGAGCCAGTTTACTAAAGCAGGATAATAATACTGCAGCAACAGGAAATATGAATTATTATGTTTAATTTAATTAATGGACATTTTTGTAGGGGTTGATACATTTTCGTTAAGTGGAAATTAGAAACTTCAGAAGCCTTTTTAAACCTCAAATACACTACAAGTTTTACATTTCCTGCATCGCAGGAACGTTCTCCTGCAACAGGGTGATCAAATTAACATCCTACATCTGTAGACTACATTAGGTTTTAATATTTTCCTGGTATTTTACAAATATTCCATCCCGAGAATAAATCACTTTTCTCCCATGTAACCCGGTATTTCCCGCTCAAATCAGAAGTGCCATTCTAAAGCATATAAATATGTCTGGATTTGATTAGAGCTTTGATCGGCATGAAAATTCAAGCCTGTTGCTACCTAAGCCTGATGAGCCATACATTACACATTTTATAAGCCCTACATTAAATAAATGTTATGAGCCCAAGCTGATATATAAGCTACCGCACATTACGCACAACAGAAAAAAATTCAATCCCATAGATATAGCTATGCTTTCTTGGGTAAATAAATGAAAATGAAAGCTCCAGTAGGCTAATATTTTGTATTATACTGTATTATATGACCTGGAATTATGCACCTCGTTTAAACCATGAAGTTGGGAGAGAACATGCGATGCTGGTGCAGGACAATATGATTTTAATTTTGAAATATAATAGGGCCTATTTTACATTTTTATAATCAGTAGGCTGATGCATATATAGGCTACATTTCATATTTCCCCTAATGTTGTGCGACTTGCATATTAGCTTACCTCCTCTTTCTGTCTATTGTTGCTTCATTCCTTCTTTGCTTTCAACAGTTAAATGAAATAAGTTTTGTTGTCCTTATCTTCATCATTGTAATGACATGCTTGAATACTAAAGGACTAAAATAAGATGCAGATGGCTTTCAATTCTCAATTCCGATAGAAATGGTGCTGGAGGGCTCCTGGCGAAAGGTGGCGCCGACAGAGATGGCTACTTTGCGGCTATCTCTTAGGAAATATTGCACAAGCATTTTGCTACACCCGCAATAACATCTGCTAAACATGTGTATGTGACCAATCAAATTTGATTTGATTTGACCAATTGTGCCACTTTGTGTATTTTTTTACGCTGATCTTAACTTTCTTTGTACATAATGTTCACAAAAAGAGCTTCTGGACATCAGAAGAGCTATCACTAACCTCGATTTGGACGTGGACTTCTACTTCAATGAGCCAGAGACCATGGTTATCCCTGACCAGGCCCAAACACTTGAAGAAGGAGGAGACGGCGCTATAGAGGCCGGCGTGCAGGATACCTGACGAGACTACATCGGAGAGTGGATAAACCGACCTAATTTTACGTTCTATTGGCGAATGTGCAATCACTGGAGAATAAACTGGATGAGCTCCGTTTGAGACTATCCTATCAACGTGACCTGAAGAACTGTAATGTCCTATATTTCTCAGGGTCTTGGCTGAACAAGGACATAGTAAATATAAATATACCTGTTTTTTTCTATAGGAAAGAACGGTGGCGTCAGAGAAGATCAGGGGAGGGGGTGTGTGTCTCTTTGTTAACAACAGCTGGTACGCAATCTCTAATATTAAGGAAGTCCAAAGGTTCTGCTCGCCTGAGTTAAAATACCTCATGATAAGCTGTAGACCATACTATTTACCAACATGAAAAATACATACTATTTTTCATGTATATTTTTCTCAGTTGTCTATTTAACACCACCAACTGATGCTGGCACTAAGACTGCACTCAACGAGCTGTAAATAAACAATAAAATATTCTAAAGGTATTGTCTTCTCAACTCACCAGCACATACTTTTAATGTGGGGCTATGACAGTCAATTGCAAATGAGTCTGACCAAATGTATCTTATATCACAAGCACAAATGAGATGGGTGTGCTTGATGCATGTCGCATCGGAGATGGTCAGTCAGGGGGCGTGGTCAACAGTGCGCACCTCATCTCTACTGTCAGATCCAACCTGGATCGATATTTGGTTTTAATGCAGACGAGAGCACTGAATCCAGTTTCACACAGAGCTGGCACGGGGTACCATGAGTTTTATGGTACTTTCAAGACAACAGGTCGGAAAGTCTGTTTTGAACGCAGCATTAATACTCAGAGGAAGACCGCAGGGTATTCCCTTTGAGTCAAGAACCGAAACTCCTCCATAGTGACCCGTGAATGCTCAATCAGCTGTTTGATTGAATTTACCAGCAAGTCCACTGATCCAGGATCACAGTCAAACGGAGTGGGAAGTAAGTCCCAAAGTGCTCTTCCAAGCATTGGAGGTGAGCAGTCATCACTGGTGTGGAACACTTACTGCTGCTGTTGTCTGTTAGAAACGTGCACAGCAGAGGGAAGGGGGCCTAGTTCGCTTTAGAAAGAACACCTCTCCAATAAGATTTATTTCCTCTGAATCCACTGATTCGGTCACTCATCTGTGGAACGTTTTTGTATTTCCCCTGCATGCTTGCGTTCAGTTTGTTCAGTTTCCAAAATATGTCTGTTACATAGGCAAGGAGACACATTTTATTTTCATTACACAGAAAGTCAACCGAGTCAGTTTTTTTTTTACATCCATTGTGAATGACAATAGTTCCTCTCTCAATGCATAAAATCTTTCCAAAACTCCCCCTCGATAACCACCAAGCACACTAATAATTTTATATTAAACGGATTATGGCAGTAGGCAGATTATGCAATAGTCATGTAAACACCTTACTCTGTTTATCTTAATCGGTGTAAGGTCAAAATCGAAGTATGCACACACCGATTAAAACACCTGTTTTTCTGAGTAATCTTTCAAATGATTAGGACATGTAAGCAGCTTAATCAGTGTTCCAGCGGTGTATTTGATCTGCACATGTGCTAGCAACAGCCGAGCGAGCCTCCCTCTTTAGCGTGAGTGAAGTGAGTTTGGAACAACTGAATGTATAGAAGTAGTTTTCACATTAAAACGTTATATGTCCGAACTCAGAATCAAATACGCTTCCAAAAAATGACATGTAATCAAATATGCTTCCCAAAACATGTTCGCTGTGGTAGAACATTTATTTTGATTGCCAATTTTCTGCATCAGGTAGCCTTTTCAGATGTGTCCATGTAAACAGGATTATTAGGGGAATCATTCTTCTTGCAAAGCATTTGATTATCCACAATAATTGCATTATGTGCATTTTGTAACCATACTCATTGTCATGCTCTGATCTCATATCTCCACATAGGCATGCGCGTAGTGGATGTGGTTTGATGAAGTTTACAATCGAAGTTACCTGCTGCAGTATATCTCAGAGTTCTATGATCAGCTCTTTTGCCACTAGTTTTATTTATTTGTATTTATTTAACCTTTATTTAACTAGGCAAGTCAAAGAACAAATTCTTATTTACAATGACGGCCTACCCTGGTCAAACCCTTCAATAACCCGGACAACGCTAGGCCAATTGTGCGCCGGATCGAACCCGGGTCTGTAGTGATGCCTCTAGCACTGCGATGCAGTGCCTTAGACCGCTGCGCCACTCAGGATCCCAGTTGCTCACGGTTTATCCATTATAGCTCAGTGGGTGTATCGTACAATTCTTCCATATGGCAGAGGGAGACACATTCATACTAGAGTGTTGAAGCCTGCCCGTCGTTGTGAGGGTTTGATTGTGGTTAGGCCTCTGACTCCCACCAAGGGGAGTAGAAGGACCCTCACACCCTAACTAGGGGAGTAATGATCCTCAATCAGAGACAGATGTACAGGGTTGTGTCTGATTGGGGATTGTATTTAGGCTCCCCACACATCCACCTGTGTGTGGATCATTGTTTGTGCCTGTCTACACTACGTCACAGTCAAGTAAGTCACTTTGTTTGTTTATCCTCTCCTGTTTATTTTATGCCTTGTGATTACACCTCATTTAATAAACAAGGATGACACTTCACCAACGCTCCGTTTACCGTCCCATTACTACAAACCGTGACAGTCGTCCCGCCATAGATGGAGCCTCATCAATGCAAAACCCCACCATTCGATCCCATGGAATCAGTTTTTTGTCAATTTACTCTGAAAATCCCCTGTGCCGTTTCCTGCTCGGGAATTGTGAGACAGAACAATAATATTGTCCTTGTGAATAGCATTCCCCCGAAATGTCTAGTGAACAAAAGTCAATGCATGGGCATCAAGCCCTCACAAATAACGTTCATTTGTAGAGCATACGTGGGGGAGTTTTTGAGTTGTTCAGTCAGTTTCCTCTTCATTGCTAGCAGTAGCATAAATTATTTGTTTAACAGTGTTATCTGACAAAGGTATTGATGTGAGTTTCTGTGCCTCTGCCTCCCCACACATTGTTTTCACCATATCAATTGCGGCCGATAATATCAAAGTCTCTGCAGCAGTGTGTGGTTTCATAGCCTAGCCATTCACCGTGGGAATGATTCAAGTGCAACAGTCAAGTGCGGCATTTTCCAATGATCTAAGGGCGCTATCTGGTTGACTGTCATCTTTTAGATTTGAATAATTTTCTGTTCGATTTTTACGGTTAACCACATTAAAATGATTTTGAGATACAAAGACGATATTATAATATATATATTTTTTTCTTCAGGATTTTGGAAATTCTCCCGCGGCCCCATTTTCATATCAGTCTCCACCCCTATTTGCGAACCGCTAGCCTAGAGGGAGGAGGTCAGAGACTTGACAGTGTGGGCCAACAACCACTCCCTCAACGTCAGCAAGACAAAGGAGCTGATCGTGGACTACAGGAAACGGAGGGCCGAGCTTGCCCCAATCCACGTGGACAGGGCTGTAGCGGAGCAAGGTCGAAAGCTTCACTTAGGAATTATCATGGTCCACAAACAATAACACAGTCATGAAAAGGGTACGACAATTCCGCTCAGGAGCAAAAGATTTGGCATGAGCCCTCAGGTCCTGTAAATGTTCTGCAGCTGCACCATTGAGAGCATCTTGACTGGCTGCAGCATCGCTTGGTATGGCAACTGCTTGACATCCGACCACAAGACTACAGAGAGTAGTGTGTACGGCCCAGTACATCACTGGGTGTCTGAGGAAGGCCCTAAACATTTTCAGACTCCAGCCACCCTTATAGAATGTTCTCTCTGCTTCCGCACGGCAAGCGGTACCGATGCACCAAGTCTGGAACCAACAGGACCCTGAACAGCTTCTACCCCCAAGCCATACGACTGCTAAATAGTTAGTTGGGGTAGCCATTGGTTAACTATTTAACTATCTGCATTGATCCTTTTTGCACTAACTATGCAGTTAGTGTTTATTATCTATCCTGTTGCCTAGTCACTTTATCCCTACCTACGGTGCCTTACGAAAGTATTCAAACCCCTTTTATTCCACATTTTGTTGTGTTACAGCCTTTTTCTCACCCATCTACACACAATACCCATTTACACACAATGAAAACATGTTTGTAGAAATGTTTGCAAATGTATTGAAAGTTAAATACAGAAATATCGAATCACACCTCTGGATCAATACTTTGTAGAAGCCCCTTTGGCAGTGAGCTGTGATTACAGAGTCTTTCTGGATAACTCTTTGAGCTTTCCACACCTGGATTGTGCATCATTTGCCCATTATTCTTTACAAAATTCTTCAAGCTCTGTCAAATTGGTTGTTGACCATTGCTAGACAATCATTTTCAGGTGTTGCCATAGATTTTCAATGAGATTTAAGTCAAAACTGTAAGTCAGGAGTCTTCTTGGTAATCAACTCCAGTGTAGATTTGGCCTTCTGTTTTAGGCGATTGTTCTGCTGAAAGATGAATTAATCTCTCAGTGTCTGGTGGAAAGCAGACTGAACTAGCTCCCTTTGGTTTCTTTTTTATCCTGAAAACTACCCAATCCTTAACGATGACTAGCATAGCCATAACATAATGCAGCCGCCACTATGCTTGAAAATATGGAGAGTTTTTTTTGCAGTATTAGTGCCCTCTTGCAAACAGGATGCATGTTTTGGAATATTTTTATTCTGTACAGGATTCCTTCTTTTCACTCTGCCAATTAGGTTAGTGTTGTGGAGTAACTACAATGTTGTTGATCTATCCTCAGTGTTCTCCCATCACAGCCATTCAACTCCGTAACTGTTTTAAAGTCACAAGCTTTTCATTTCTATTTAATTTGTAAAACGTTAGAAAATCCTAATTCATGCCAGTGAAAAAAATACAAATAATTTAAGCAATTTTAAATGCAGGCTCTAACACAACACTTGGAAAAAGTCAAGGGGTGTCAATACTTTCTGAAGGCACTGTATATGTACATATATATGTACATATCTTTCTCAATTACCTTGACTTGGTACTGGTACCCCGTGTATATAAGTTATCGTTACTCATTGTGTATTTATTCCTTGTGTTATTATTTTTCTATTATTATTTTTTCTCTCTCTGCATTGTTGGGAAGGGCCCCTAAGTATGCATCTCCCTGTTACACTACACCTGTTGTTTACGAAGCATGTGAAAATTAGAATATGATTGAATGGTTATGGGTCTGAACAAATAATTGCTATAGCTTAACGCCATAGCACGTTCACTCTTCTTTCAAACTCTCTGAGTTCTATTGGCTGCTGTATTTAACATTCAGAAAACAAGAGCCAGCAATATATTCTAGTCTAGCTTTTCTTGGGATTCCAAGAGCTAAGGAGCGTAGACCAGATGCAGGTGCTTATTGTGCAAGAGACAGAGGCTATAAATTAGATGCTTTCGCATAACCCATCATTCATTAGCTTAATATAAGGATAATGCTACATCTAATCTATACACTAAACAAAAATATAAATGCAACATAAGTTTGCCACAATTTTATAGTTCATATTAGGAAATCAGTCACATTCATTAGGCCCTAATCTATGGATTTCACAAGATTGGGAATACAGATATCTGTTGGCCACAGATACCTTTAAAAAAAGGTAGGGGCGTGGATCAGAAAACCAGTCAGTATCTGGTGTGACCACCATTTGCCTCATGCAGCCCAGCACATCTCCTTCGCAAAGAGTTGATCAGGTTGTTGATTGTGGCCTGTGGAATGTTGTCCCACTCAATGGCTGTGTGAAGTTGCTGGATATTGGCAGGAACTGGAACATGCTGTCGTACGTATCGATCCAGAGCATCCCAAACATGCTCAATGGGTGACATGTCTGGTGAGAATGCAGGCCATGGGTAATTTTCAGCTTCAGGAAATTCTGTAAAGATACTTGCCACATGGGGCTGTGCATTACCATTCTGAAACATGAGGTGATGGCGGCGGATGAATGGCAGGATCTCGTCACAGTATCTCTGTGCATTCAAATTGCCATTGATAAAATGCAGTTGTGTTCATTGCCCATAGCTTATGCCTGCCCATACCACAAGCCCCTGCCCCCATGGGGCACTCTGTTCACAATGTTGACATCAGCAAACCACTTGCCCACACAAGACCATACACCCTTGTCTGCCATCTGCCCGGTACAGTTGAAACCGTACGTGAAGAACACACTTCTCCAGCGTGCCAGTGGCCATCAAAGGTGAGCATTTGCCCACTGAAGTCGGCTACGACGCTGAACTGCAGTCAGGTCAAGACTCTGGTGAGGACGACGAGCACGCAGATGAGCTTCCCTGAGACAACTTCTGACAGTTTGTGCAGAAATTCTTTGGTTGCGCAAAACCACAGTTTCGTCAGCTCTCCTGGTGGCTGGTTTCAGATAATCCCGCAGATGAAGAAGCTGGATGTGGAGTTCCTGGGCTGGCGTGGTTACAAATTGTATGCGGTTATGAGGCCGGTTGGACGTAGAGAAATTAACATTTGATTATCTGACAACAGCTTTGGTGGACATTCCTGCAGTCAGCATGCTAATTGTATGCTCCCTCAAAACTTGAGACATCTGTGGCATTGTGTTGTGTGATAAATCTGCACATTTTATAGTGGCCTTTTATTGTCCCCAGCACTAGGTGCACTTGTGTAATGATCATGCTGTTAAATCAGCTTCTTGATATGCCACACCTGTCAGGTCGATGGATTATCTTGGCAAATTTTGTTCAGTGTAGAAAGGCTGCGACAGAGTGCTTGACCTTTTCTACATTTTGTTACGTTACAGCCTTATTCTAAAACTTTTTTTTGTTTTTATCCTCATCAATCTACACACAATACCCCATACCCCAATATCACATTTACATAAGTATTCAGACCCTTTAATCAGTACTTTGTTGAAGCACCTTTGGCAGTGATTACAGCCTTGAGTCTTCTTGGGTATGACACTTCAAGCCTGGCACACGTGTATTTGGGGAGTTTCTCCCATTCTTCTCTGTAGATCGTCTCAAGCTCTGTCAGGTTGGATGAGGAGTGTCGCTGCACAGCTATTTTCAGGTCTCTCCAGAGATGCTCGATCAAGTTAAAGTACGGGATCTGGCTGGGCTATTCAAAGACATTCAGAGACTTGTCCCGAAGCCATTCCTGCATTGTCTTGGCTGTGTGCTTAGAGACGTTGTCCTGTTGGAAGGTGAACGGTCGACCCAGTCTGAAGTCCCTAGCACTCTGGAGCATGTTTTCATCAAGGATCTCTCTGTACTTTGCTCCGTTCATCTTTCCCTCGATCCTGACTAGTCTCCCAATCCCTACCTCTGAAAAACATCCCCATAGCATGATAGCATGATGCTGCCACCACCAGGTGCCAGGTTTACTCCAGACGTGACACTTGGCATTCAGGCCAAAGAGTTCAATTATTTTGACCTCAAGGCTTGGTTTTTGCTCTGAGATGCACTGTCCACTGTGGGACCTTATATAGACAGATGTGTGCCTTTCCAGATCATGTCCAATCAATTGCATTTACCACAGGTGGACTCCAGGATGATCAATGGAAACAGGACACATGAGCTCAATTTTGAGGTCTCATAGCAAAGGGTCTGAATACTTATGTAAATAAGGTATTTCATTTTTTATTTTTTTTATACATTCGCTTTGTCATTATTGGGTATTCTGTGTAGATTGATGAGGGAGACAAAAGTATAAGGCTGTAACGTAACAAAATGTGGAAAAAGTGAAGGGGTCTGAATACTTTCCGAATGCACTGTATGTTGTTTTAAAACTCTATAGCTGAAATTTAAAATATGTATCTTTACAATAAAAAAAATAAGGTGATCCTGAAAGCCAGATGGAGATGTGTAAATTAGACATGTCGTCAGTCCTTACATTACTGTAGCATAGGCTATGCTGCAGCAAATGTAGGCCTACCTGTCCCAAGAAAGAAAGTTATGATATATGCATTCTGACCTGCGCTCCATACTTAGATGGACTGTCTGTCCCCTCCCTGAGCGTTGATGATTGATCATGCAGATATCAGATATCAGAGAGAAGGCCTTAGAGAAGCCAGATTTAGATGTCACTTATATGCTAATTTAACAATTCCATTTCATGCTGTTCATAAAATTAATTTATAATAATTTACTGGTTTCTCGCATTTAATTATCTGAGGAAAAGGGAGTGGGTTTGGGTGGGAAATCTCTGTAAATCTAGGTAATCCGGTTCCCGCTATTCAACCCTAGACTACACCTCCAGCAGAATACAAAAATGTGTGACTCACTCCCACTAACAAAACAGTGAGAAGCTGCAGAGCAGACAAAACTGTAATTAAGTAAGATATCTTTTAGCAGGAGCTGAATGTTTATGGACATTTATAAAAGGCTTCCATACTCTCTCATGGGGTAAGCAAAACATAGCTGGTTCAACCTATTTCATTAATGTACTGTAACAATACCGTACCAATGATAGACAGTACCACAAACTAGTTAATGAGTGTCAGAACTTTCTCTATATTTAGGGGTTCACAGTGAAGCTGTGAAACCTATTGTTATTCTAAAGTATTTTGTTTCCTTGACTTGGTCAAATAACTCAAGCATAGATACACTTTTTTTCCTAATTTGGCACACAGAAACTTGAGGCCATGAGTAACTTGGTAAAAAAGAATGGCACCGATTGGCCTATAGTAGGCAATGTTATGAGTAGTGTTAAACCCCCATATCCGTCGCCCAGTTTAACCTAGAGACTTGAGACTTTGTACATAGCTTTCTTTCCTCATGTTGAACACATTTGCCTCCGGTTAGACTTTCGTAGAAAATAGATCTTAGACATTTTTTTTTACTTTTGAAAATCTTCTATTGAACCACAGTTCCAAATAACACTGAATTAGACATGTAGGCCCATGGTACATCTCTTAACTTAGTTTGAGAAAAGCTAAGAGAAGGCTGAGATTTTGATAAATCAGAAAATCTGATTTAGCGTTCCATTTATATCCATCATAAATCCACTCCACAATGGCCTATCAACTTGAAACTTTGTAGGTTCATCAAAGCCATTACCATGATGAAGCATGTTAAGTTTGGCATTGATATCTAAGAAATAAGGAAACTATTAACAATTCACTGTTTTGACTCTGGCTAAGGCTTAAAATAATCATGGTACATGTCTTAACTTAGTTTAAGAAAAGCTAAGGGATTGGTCAAAAGATGGCTAAGTTATTGACAAATAAGAAAATCAGATTTTACGTGCCAATTTAAACCACTGTAAATCCACTCCACAGTGGCCTTTCAACTTGAAACTTGTCATTGCTGTCATGGACGGCCCTAAGATGAACCACACTGAATTTGATGTTTTATTATCTCAAAAAACAAGGAAACTATTAACAACTCATTCTTTGCATATGTAACGCTAATGCTCAAAATCATTTGCAATCATCTTCTCCTCACGAATCATAAGTTAGATTCCCTCTATATTGTGTACTTACACATATTACATAATTCTTTGATGGTTTTGGAGAAGAAAAATGTTATGTCCGCACTGTACCTATAGATGCGTGTTAGCACATATGCTAATGAAAAAAATAAACAACAAAAATATAAACACAACATGTAAAGTGTTGGTCCCATGTTTCATGACCTGAAATGAAAGATCCCCAAACTTTTCTATATAAACAAAAAGCTTATTTCTCTCAAATTTTGTGCACAAATTTGTTTACACCCCTGTTAGAGAGCATTTCTCCTTTCCCAAGGTAATCCATCCATCTGACAGGTGTGGCATATCAAGAAGCTGATTAAACAGCATGATAATTGCACAGGTGCACCTTGTGCTGGGGACAATAAAAGGCCACACTAAAATGTGCAGATTTGTCACAAAATACAATGCCACAGATTGGCATGCTGACAGAAGGAATGACATTTGGTCAGCTGGTGAATGTCAAGCAAATAACTGCCGGTCTCACGGTAATTGACCATTAATTAACAAACACATTTAGCATCTCCTGGCTTCCACTCATAGCCTACAAGCCACTGATGCAGACCTTTGGAACATCTACATTTTATGTCTAATAAATCCATGTAATATAGCCTTCGCCATCACAATAAATCCATTATTAATTTTAGACAGGTCTAAAGAAACATCATATGAAGAAAATGTAGTCTATTTCAGAAGAACAGAATAGCATACTCTACGTTGTCCTTATGTTAGGCCCTGATTTGGCTATGCCTGTCATGGTTCCACCTGTCACCAGAGGGCGACAGAGACCGTCCTAGAGACTATTATGACACTCAGGTGTTTTCTATTTTCTAAGTTCCCCTTTAAGAGAGGGGTGTTTTCTGTTTCCCTTTGCAGAAGCTTGATTCGTTTGTCATGTGTGTTTGCCTCCTGAGTAAGTGGTCTAGTCCTAGTGTTTGTTGTTTTTGCAGCATTACCGTAATCCTACTGTTACCTATTCTCAGTAAAGTATTTATGTTTACTTTTACCACTGATTCCTCGTTTGGTCTATTCTTTGCTTCTGGGTACAACCTCATCATGTCACAATGCCATATGGCTGTGGGTTACAATAGTTAATTTAGCAGACAAGATTTTCTTCGAATTCCGTGGAATTATTTTATAGTATGAAGAATACAATCGAACATAGCTAAATAAAATAGAAAGGATATTTTCTCCAAACGATTTGAGTTAGTGTGCACATGCGGCTATTCTGTGTTGAGCGGTTAACAAAGAAACAGGTACTCCTATATGCTTAATTTAGAGTTATTTAGTTGTGATAAAAATGTCAGACTATATGTTTAGAAGGCTGCATGATGCGACTCCAATGATTATTTGACAAAAGTCGCATGAAAGGCATCAGCTCTGCTTATGTTTTTGCGCAAGCTGAACACATTTCATCAGTCTCTCATTCACAATTTGAAAAGCAATTGGAATTTCCCGGCTGCATCCCCTTTGTCTGGCCATAACCCCCCTGAAAAAATCCATGTCATCCAACAAGATGAGTAGGCCTAACGAACAGTAAAAGCACAATCCTATGTCAATCTACTATCCCCCATAGTACAAAAGTTTACCTATTCTGTGCGAGAAATAAATATCTCAAACATAGTACGGGACAGTTGTTGGATGCAATAGATCCCAAATTAATACAACCACTAGCATCAAAAAAACAAAAGCAATGAGCCTGACGCAACAGATGAGAACGTTTAGTTTAAAATGTTAATAAACTATTAGGCTATCACATTATAAGCGCAGTAATGCGCACATGGCAGTAGTCTATGAGTGCGAATGTTCCATTAGCAGGAAAACACCATTCTCAAAAGTGAACACAAATGCAAGTATAAATGCAAGGCTTTTATTATAGAGGTGGATTTTATGGTGAAAATGATCTTCCCCAAATTTGAAAATCACGCGCTGTGTATGTATGTGTCACGATGTGGGTGTGGGAATGACCAAGACGCAGCGCAGGGATAGTAGTTCGACATTGTGTTTTATTATACTAAGTAATAAATGCCAAATGAACGAACTATACAAAACAGACACAATCGAACAAACGTAAAACGTACAAAATCAAACACGAATACTGAACGGACGTAACAACAGGAGTACACTTACTTTCACCGTGACTTGCGACATCTATCGACAACGACCCACACCAGAGTGAAGGACAGACTAACATATATAGGATCCCTAATTAGAGACAATGCGGTGCAGCTGCCTCTAGGGGATCCAACCCAAAACCTACACAGAAACAGAAAAGAAAGACACTGTCAGACTCTGACCATAGCTACATAGAGAGGCAAATAGGCTTCTCTATGGCCAGAGCCTGACAGTACCCCCCCCCCCAAGGCGCGGACTCACGGACGCCACAAAAACACACAAAACAAGGGGGGGTTAATAGGGAGGGAAGACTAGTCCATCGGGGGCGGCTCTGGTTCGGCGAAGTGGACAGTTTACTCCCATGCCCCTTCTTTATAACCGGGCCCGGACTGGGTACCGGTGGGGCAAACAGCTCCGGCCATGGAGCGGGGAAAACAACCGGGCCCGGACTGGGCACCGGTGGGGCCAACGGCTCCGGCCATGGAGCAGGACCATTAACCGGGCCCGGACTGGGCACCGGTGGGGTAAACGGCTCCGGCCATGGAGCGGGGAAAACAACCGGGCCCGGACTGGGCACCGGTGGGGCAACCGGCTCCGGCCATGGAGCGGGGAAAACAACCGGGCCCGGACTGGGCACCGGTGGGGCAAACGGCTCCGGCCATGGAGCTGGGCAATTAACCGGGCCCGGACTGGGCACCGGTGGGGTAAACGGCTCCGGCCATGGAGCGGGGAAAACAACCGGGCCAGGACTGGGCACCGGTGGGGCAAACGGCTCCGGCCATGGAGCAGGGCAAACAACCGGGCCTGGACTGGGCACCGGTGGGGCAACCGGCTCTGGCCAAGGAGCTGGGAAAACAACCGGGCCTGGACTGGGCACCGGTGGAGCGGACTGCTCAGGCTCTGGAGCGGAGCAGACGGCTGAACCCGGAATGGGTACCGGTGGAGCGGACTGCTCTGGCCCTGGAGCGGAGCAGACGGCTGGTCCCGGAATGGGTACCGGGGGAGCGGACTGCTCTGGCACTGGGGCGGAGCAGACGGCTGGACCCGGAATGGGTACCGGTGGAGCGGACTGCTCTAGCCCTGGAGCGGAGCAGACGGCTGAACCCGGAATGGGTACCGGTGGAGCGGACTGCTCTGGCACTGGGGCGGAGCAGACGGCTGGAGGTTGCGGGCTGCGGACCTTCGCTGGAGGTTGCGGGCTGCGGACCTTCGCTGGAGGTTGCGGGCTGCGGACCTTCGCTGGAGGTTCCGGGCTGCGGACCTTCGCTGTAGGCTTCGAGCTACGGACCTTTGCTGGAGGTTCCGGGCTACGGAGGGCCGGCACATGACGTACCGGACTGGGGAGGCGCACCGGAGGTCTGATGCGTGGAGCTGGCACAGGACGCACCTGGCTATGCGCACGCACTGGAGGTCGGGTGCGGGGAGCCGGCACGGGTCGTACCGGTCTGAGGAGGCGCACCGGAGGTCGGATGCGTGGAGCTGGCACTGGAAGCATCTGGCTGGGAGACGACGACCGGACCCGGACTGGGCACCGGTGGAGCGGACTGCTCTGGCATGGGGGTGGAGAAGACGAACGGACCCAGACTGGGCACCGGAGGAGCGGATTGCTCTGGCAGGGAGGTGGAGTAGACAACCGGACCCGGACTGGGTACCGGTGGAGCGGACTGCTCCGGCCTGGGAGTGGAGTAGACGACCGGACCTGGACTGGACCACTCCGCCATCTCCCTCTCGACCTCTTCCTCTATCTCCACCAATTCCTCCAGAACCTCTCCAAAATGCTCCTCCAGATACTCCTCCTCCACCTTGCTCTGAGCCCCCCATCTATAGTTCGGCCTCTCCATGCTCCACATGGGAAGTGGTACTGGCTCGTCTTCTTCGCGGCCAGACCACCCCCATAGCCCCCCCCCCCAAAAAAAAATTATTGGGGTTGTTTGCGGGCGTTTCCCCGTCTCGCACGTCGCGCATAACGCGGCGGCACCTCCTCTCTCTCCATCTCTCCCCAGTTACGCTGCTTGGTCTGGTAGTGGTGGGTCGTTCTGTCACGATGTGGGTGTGGGAATGACCAAGACGCAGCGCAGGGATAGTAGTTCGACATTGTGTTTTATTATACTAAGTAATAAATGCCAAATGATCGAACTATACAAAACAGACACGATCGAACAAACGTAAAACGTACAAAATCAAACACGAATACTGAACGGACGTAACAACAGGAGTACACTTACTTTCACCGTGACTTGCGACATATATCGACAACGACCCACACCAGAGTGAAGGACAGACTAACATATATAGGATCCCTAATTAGAGACAATGCGGTGCAGCTGCCTCTAATTAGGGATCCAACCCAAAACCCACACAGAAACAGAAAAGAAAGACACTGTCAGACTCTGACCATAGCTACAGTGGGGAGAACAAGTATTTGATACACTGCCGATTTTGCAGGTTTTCCTACTTACAAAGCATGTAGAGGTCTGTAATTTTGATCATAGGTACACTTCAACTGTAAGAGACGGAATCTAAAACAAAATCCAGAAAATCACATTGTATGATTTCTAAATAATTAATTTGCATTTTATTGCATGACATAAGTATTTGATCACCTACCAACCAGTAAGAATTCCGGCTCTCACAGACCTGTTAGTTTTTCTTTAAGAAGCCCTCCTGTTCTCCACTCATTATCTGTATTAACTGCACCTGTTTGAACTCGTTACCTGTATAAAAGACACCTGTCCACACACTCAATCAAACAGACTCCAACATCAGGGATAAAATTGTAGACCTGCACAAGGCTGGGATGGGCTACAGGTGAATAGGCAAGCAGCTTGGTGAGAAGGCAACAACTGTTGGCGCAATTATTAGAAAATGGAAGAAGTTCAAGATGACGGTCAATCTCCCTCAGTCTGGGGCACCATGCAAGATCTCACCTCGTGGGGCATCAATGATCATGAGGAAGGTGAGGGATCAGCCCAGAACTACACGGCAGGACCTGGTCAATGACCTGAAGAGAGCTGGGACCACAGTCTCAAAGAAAACCATTAGTAACACACTATGCCGTCATGGATTAAAATCCTGCAGCGCACGCAAGGTCCCCCTGCTCAAGCCAGCGCATGTCCAGCCCCGTCTGAAGTTTGCCAATGACCATCTGGATGATCCAGAGGAGGAATGGGAGAAGGTCATGTGGTCTGATGAGACAAAAATAAAGCTTTTTGGTCTAAACTCCACTCGCCGTATTTGGAGGAAGAAGAAGGATGAGTACAACCCCAAGAACACCATCCCAACCGTGAAGCATGGAGGTGGAAACATCATTCTTTGGGGATGCTTTTCTGCAAAGGGGACAGGACGACTGCACCGTATTGAGGGGAGGATGGATGGGGCCATGTATCGCGAGATCTTGGCCAACAACCTCCTTCCCTCAGTAGGAGCATTGAAGATGGGTCGTGGCTGGGTCTTCCAGCATGACAACGACCCGAAACACACAGCCAGGGCAACTAAGGAGTGGCTCCGTAAGAAGCATCTCAAGGTTCTGGAGTGGCCTAGCCAGTCTCCAGACCTGAACCCAATAGAAAATCTTTGGAGGAAGTTGAAAGTCCGTATTGCCAAGCGACAGCCCCGAAACCTGAAGGATCTGGAGAAGGTCTGTATGGAGGAGTGGGCCAAAATCCCTGCTGCAGTGTGTGCAAACCTGGTCAAGAACTACAGGAAACGTATGATCTCTGTAATTGCAAACAAAGGTTTCTGTACCAAATATTAAGTTCTACTTTTCTGATGTATCAAATACTTATGTCATGCAATAAAATGCAAATTATTTACTTAAAAATCATACAATGTGATTTTCTGGATTTTTGTTTTAGATTCCATCACTCACAGTTGAAGAGTACCTATGATACAAATTACAGACTTCTACATGCTTTATAAGTGTGAAAACCTGCAAAATTGGCAGTGTATCAAATACTTGTTCTCCCCACTGTACATAGAGAGGCAAATAGGCTTCTCTATGGCCAGAGCCTGACAGTATGCCAGTTATGCTCTACACCTGTTGTAAAGCGGATTAATGTGCTTCATTTTAAGAAGTTATTCAGCCACTTTAGTTGTTTTTTTTATTTATTTATTTCACCTTTATTTAACAAGGTAGGTCAGTTGAGAACAAGTTCTCATTTGCAACTGCGACCTGGCCAAGACAAAGCAAAGCAGTGCGACAAAAACAACAACACAGAGTTACACAGTAAACAAACATAGTCAAAAACACAATAGAAAATCTATATACAGAGTGCAAAATGTAGTGCAAAATGCAATAAGGTTAGGAGGTAGGACAATAAATAGACGATAGTGGTGATATAAATTACTGATTAGCATTAACACGGGAATGAAGGATGTGCAAATTATGATGTGCAAATAGAGATACTGGAGTGCAAGATTAGAGAAAAATAATAAACATAAATATGGGGATGAGGTAGTAGTGTGGACTATTTACAGAAGGGCTATGTACAGGTGCAGTGATCGATAAGCAGCTTTGACAGCTGATGCTTAAAGTTAGTGAGGGAGATAGGAACCTCCAGCTTCAATGATTTTTGCAATTCGTTCCAGTCATTGGCAGCAGAGAACTGGAAGGAATGGCGGCCAAAGGAGGTGTGGCTTTGGGGATGACAAGTGAAATATACCTGCTGGAGCGCATGCTACGGGTGGGTGTTGCTATGGTGACCAGTGAGCTGAGATAGGGCGGGGATTTACCTAATAAAGACTTATAGATGACCTGGAGCCAGTGGGTTTGGCGACGAATATATAATGAAGGCCAGCCAACGAGAGAATACAGGTCGCAGTGGTGGGTAGTATATGGGGCTTTGGTAACAAAACGGATGGCACTGTGAAAGATTACATCCAATTTGCTGAGCAGAGTGTTGGTGGCTAATTTGTAAATAACATCGCCGAAATCAAGGATCGGTAGGATAGTTTTACAAGGGCAAGTTTGGCAGCATGAGTGAAGGAGGCTTTGTTGCGAAATAGGAAGCCGATTCTGGATTTAATTTTGGATTGGATGGATTGGAGATGGTTGATGTGAGTCTGGAAGTTGAGTTTACAGTCTAACCAGACGCCTAGGTATTTGTAGGTGTCCACGTATTCTAAGTCGGACCCGTCGAGAGTAGTGATGATAGTCCGGTGGGCAGGTGCGGGCAGTGTTCGATAGAAAAGCATGCATTTGGTTTTACTAGCATTTAAGAGCAGTTGGAGGCCACGGAAGGAGTGTTGTATGGCATTGAAGCTTGTTTGAAGGTTAGTAAACACAGTGTCCAAAGAGGGGCCAGATGTATACAGAATGGTGTCGTCTGCGTAGAGATGGATCAGAGAGTCACCAGCAGCGAGAGCGACATCGTTGATGTATATAGAGAAAAGGGTTGGCCCAAGAATTGAACCCTGTGGCACCCCCATAGAAACTGCCAGAGGATCGGACAACAGGCCCTCCGATTTGACACACTGAACTCTGTCTGCGAAGTAGTTGGAGAACCAGGCAAGGCAATCACTTGAGAAACCAAGGCTGTTGAGTCTGCCAATAAGAATGCGGTGATTGACAGAGTCGAAAGCCTTGGCCAGGTCGATGAAGACGGCTGCACAGTTGTGATACAAACCTTATTAAAACATATAGGCCTATGGGCTAGGCTACATGAGGTGTGCGACTATGATTTGAAAAAGTCGCAAAGTGATAATATATATTTCACAAGTGATAGGCTAATATTGTTACCCATCACACTATTCTTGATTTAATCCCGTCTTTACATATACAAAATAATATATGTGTGAAATTTGTTTTGATTTAGAATGGACCATTATCATGCATCTGTCTCGAAACAGGGGCTCCCAATTACGGCCAGACCATTGTGCCACTTGGGAGCCCCTATGACCTTAAATAGCGAATGGAGGACACTTGTTTTGTGGTTCATTTTCATTGCAGCCAAGTAGACTATACTCCTGTTTTAAAGAGAAGCAATGTGCTTAATATTAGGAACGTTGAGAAATAAATATATTTTTAATAGATGCCATCACTCTGTTTTCTCACACAATTGCATAGCCTATAGAAATGTTGCACAACATGAGCTCATGGGCTCTCATAAAGTGTTTGATTAGATTTTCGATTACATTTACATTGATTAGAGGGACAATAGAGTGCTGAGTACCAGGCAGTTAGCAAGTTTGGTGGCTTCTAATGACCATCAGCAGCATCAGAGCTTGGAGAAGCCTAATTACTTTGACTAAACAGTCACATGGAATTTGACTGCCATCCTGACTAGTGACCGTGGGTGTGGTGGTAATATGGTCACCTTAACAGCCCTACATCCAACCACGTGTAACCATGCCAGCCCAGGACCTCCACATCTGGCTTCTTCACCTGGCTTCTTCACCAAACCTTCTCAAGGAAGCTCATCTGCATGCTCCTCGTCCTCACCAGGGTCTTGACCTGACTGCAGTTTGGCGTCGTAAACCGACTTCAGTGGGCAGGTGCTCACCTTTGATGGCAACTGGTACGCTGGAGAAGTGTGCTCTCAATGGATGAATCCCAGTTTCAACTGTACCGGGCAGATGGCAGACAACGTGTATGGCGTCCTGTGGCCTGATGTCGACGTTGTGAAAAGAGTGCATATGATGGCGGTGGGGTTGTAGTATGGGTAGGCATTAGCTACGTAAAATGAATACAATTGCATTTTATCTATGGCAATTTGAATGCACAGAGATACCGTGACAAGATCCTGAGGCCGTTGTCGTGCCATTCATCCGCCGCCATCACCTCATGTTTCAGCATGATATTACACGCCCCCATGTCATAACAATCTGTACACAATTCATGGAAGCTGAACATTTCCCAGTTCTTCCATGGCCTGCATACTCACCAGGCATGTCACCCATTGAGCATGTTTGGGATGCTCTGGATAGATGTGTACAAAAGCGTGTTCCAGTTCCTGCCAATATCCAACAACTTCGCACAGCCATGGAAGAGGAGCGGGACAACATTCCACAGGCCACAATTAACAGCCTGATCAACTCTATGCGAAGGATCTGTGTCATGCTGCATGAAGCAAATAGTGTTCACACCAGACACTGACTGGTTTTCTGATCCACTCCCATACATTTTTTTTAAGATATCTGTGACCAAGATGCATATCTGTATTCCCAGTCAAGTGAAATTCATAGATTAGGGCCTAATTAACTTGTTTCAATTGACTGAGTTCCTTTTTATGAACTGTAACTAAGTAAAATCTTTGAAATTGTTGCATGTTTTTTTTGTTCAGCGCACTTTACAAATCTTCTTCTCATGAACCATAAGTCAGAATGTGGTAATTAGCCTCTAATGAATTTGAGAATGATTAGTTGCTGCATTCAAAGTCGGCCACGTTACACCACTAGATGGCACCATATCACACCAGGGCTATAAGAACTGAACCGAACATGGGGCCATGACATTTGCTATGTTAACCTTATGTATATGAAAAAACCCTATATATTCATTTTCAGAAATGTTGGCTGAGATAATGGATGGGCTGGACATGCCAAGAGATGAGTTCGGATGTATTCTGCCTTGTAGCATGCTTCTGTCTATAACATGAACTGCTCAGTATGTGTAGATAATCCTTGTTACCACAGCTTTTTTTAAAGATAGCCATGGAGAACTGCAAAAGTTTTGCTACTGCTCTCAACAACATTGCTGCCCTGAATTTAACAGGTGCTATAGACAAAGATCAGTGGAAAAAGATGTGATGGACTACTTTCTGCACTCAGTCAGTGTTAACTGGAGTGACTTGACAACGGGCCAAACAAACTGTAGCTACAAACGGAAACGACACATGTTGTCTTACTTAGTTAAACTTGAGATCCAGTCTGCGTATATGGGTAAGAGTCTAGCTACATTTTCTGATATTATATGTTTTTAATTTTGTCAGAAAGTAATTTTTATTGCAAGTTAAAGCATACTGTTCGCTAGCTAGCGAATGTTAGCTTGCTGGCTCGCTAGCTAACGTTACGTGTATGATCTGTGTAGTAATATTATTTGTATCTCAGAAACCCATTTGCATGGCTAGTTATAGCCTAATGTTGGCTAGCTAGCTAACGTTGAACCTAGTTGGTTAGCTTTAGCTACCAGCAGATTCATACTACAGCATTTCATGCATGGTGGCTAGCTATGACAATTTGTTTGTACTATATAGGCTGGGATTGTGGTTCATTGTTTAGCTAGCTAGTTAGCTAGTTAGCTAACTACATGTCTAAACAAAACACTCCACTTCGCAAGATGATTACATGACCCATCAAGTTAACCAGGTGTGTCTTGGGGGTGATTACGGCCCTCTATTGTATTTCATGAACATGTGTACATGTCTAGACAATAGTGACCCATCCACTTAACTTGATGTGGCTGGGGGTGGTTATAGCATTTCTTTCACATGACCCATCAATTTAGACAATTTGGTTCTGCCGTACATACCTACACGTACGCTCCGGTCACAAGACGCAGGCCTCCTTATTGCCCCTAGAATTTCTAAGCAAACAGTTGGAGGCAGGGCTGTCTCCTATAGATCTCCATTTTTATGGAATGGTCTGCCTATCCATGTGAGAGACGCAGACTCCGTCTCGGCCTTTAAGTCTTTACTGAAGACTCATCTCTTCAGTGGGTCCTATGATTGAGTGTAGTGCAAGGGTGAACGGCAAGGCACTGGAGCGACAAACCACCCATGCTGTCTCTGCCTGGCCGGTTCCCGTCTCTCCATTGGGATTCTCTGCCTAAGACCCTATTAAGGGGGCGGAGTCACTGGCTTACTGGTGCTTTCCATGCCATCCCTAGGAGGGGTGCGTCACTTCCTGTCCGGTTTGTCGCCCCCTCGGGCTTGTGCAGTGGAGGGGATCTTTCGTGGGCTATACTCAGCCTTGTCTCAGGGTAGTAAGTTGGTGGTTGTTGATATCCCTCTATTGGTGTGGAGGCTGTGCTTTGGCAGAGTGGGTGAGGTTATATCGAAGTGGGCCACAGTGTCTCCTGATCCCCCCTGTCTCAGCCTCCAGTATCTATGCTGCAATAGTCTATGTGCCGGGGGGCTAGGGTCAGTTTGTTAAATCTGATGTTATTATCCGGTGTCTTGTGTGAATTTAAGTATGCTCCCTCTAATTCTCTCTCTAACCCAATCTATCTCTCCAGTAGGTGTACCAAAACATTCAAGGGCCATTTTCTCAATAGTGGGGTTACAAGTTTATCAACATTCAAAGCAGAATTACTTTCCCATTGTCCCCTTAACTGCAGTGTATGATATAACATTTTCTAGCTATGAGTCTCTACAATGTAAAAAGCATAATTTCATATTTTGCAATATAAGACCAAATCGAGGTGGTCGTTCACAGTCTAATGCACACCTAAAACCTATTACTTAAAAATCTGAAAAAGTAATATTTTACACACCATGTAGGTACCCATAAGCAATCATTTCTGGTGAAAAACACAAATGTGAAAAATGTATATAGCGTTTTGGAAATAAACTCTTCATATGTCTTTAGAAGCTGTGTGAATATAAAGTCACTGCAATCTTGGATGGCTGCAACAGACCAGTTGGTGGCACTATAGATGTCATTGGCATCAGACGGACAATATGAAATATTGTGATTAATATATCTGTATAATAACATATTGTTGCCTTATTATGTGTTCTGAACATAGTGAAAAGTGGATATTTTGTTTGTGAAAACTTTAAACCGGAAGTGCTGCCGTTTGCGCAGTCCCCGTATTACAGCTGTGAGAGTCTATTGTTATTGGAACGCTAATGTGGAGTGTACCAACTGAGATTAAAATCATTTACACAAAGAGATTTAGACAAAATAAAGTCCCAGAATTGAAAGATGACAGCAATATACCAATAAACTAATGCTGAAAATATTTAGCTCTCTAAATCATTAGTCAAATTGACCCCAGAATTGGTATATAGACTCAATACATTAAATAATAACTTTAAGAATGATTACCTGCTGCATTCAAATTAAACCAACATACAGCACTAGACCTAACTTCACTTCCGTCATCCTTGTGGTATTGAGAGATATTGAGAATTTCACTGACTGCACATAAAGGAAGATGATAGAGATTCCTACGGAAGATTCCTACATGATAGAGTGTTTGCTTTGTTATCGAACTGAACTTGTGTCCTTTCTGTCCTGTGAACCCCGTTCATTGCCGCTCCCAGCTATATTTCTCTTAGTTTTTCTCTCTTTTTTTCTGTGAATAAAGATGTGTGTGTCTGTGTGGTTGTGTGTGTATGTGTCAGTGTGTGCATAAATGTGTGTGTGTTTGGAGTGGTGCAGTAAATACGCCCACTCCGTGTGCATGAGTGTGTGTGATGTGTCAGTGTATCAGTGTATACAGGTTGGGACCGGGGCAACATCTAAACACAGGCTGTTTACCTACAGCTGTGTTGAGCAATAGCTGAGGGATTTCTGAGCGCAGATGGGCTTCTTACGCATTGGATCCTGCCCTAAGGGTCTGCCTAGCTGGCTGGCTGGGGGAGTGACTGGAGAACAACTGTGTGTATCAGTAGTAAAAACCCTGACAAGATCATGTCAAACCAATACTACACCTCTGGCACTGTCTTGATGCATCACCCTTTTACTTTGATATTCAAAAAACCTCTACATCTGTATGAGAAATGACTCTGAGCAGGCTGAGATCTATGAGGGGTTTTAGTAGGCCCATGCCTTGTGGTGTTTGGAGGTTTGTGCTATTTGCCCACTGCTTCCAGAATGTGATGGTACAAATGTGAGGAATTTACTTTCCTTTCATGTTTTTACTTGGCAGAGCTTTTCCCCAGACACTTCCAGTCAAACATGCCACTGAAAAGACAGGCTCAAGACAATCTCAAATTTTTCACAGTCTGCAGTTTAACTGGCAGATAACAAACACTGAGGTATGAAGCCTGACACATGGAATCCACATATGGACAGAAAGACAAACAGAGAGAAAAAATACATGTATTTCTGCTAATACAATCTCCCTCTTCACGTGACAAGAGACACGATAAGGACATGAAGGAAGGAAGGACCAGAGAACAAGCAGACAGTCCATCCCTGAGTTCAGAGGTCACACTGAAGAAGGATATTGAAACAGAGTGAGGAAAGAGTGAGGGTCGGTAGGACACACACAGAGAGAGAGAGAGAGAGAGAGAGAGAGAGAGAGAGACAGACAGACAGACACAGAGACAGAGACAGAGACAGAGACAGAGACAGAGACAGCGACAGAGACAGAGACAGAGACAGAGACAGAGACAGAGACAGAGACAGAGACTAGAGGTGATGTTGAGTGGTTTTGACAGGGGGACTGAGAGTGATTAGAGAGCCACCACTAGCTCTAACTCTCCTCTCTGAGAGGAGAGATCTGACAGAGGGTTCACTCAGCTCCCAGCCCATGCTGCTTCGGTTATTCTACTCCAAATCATCAGTGGCTCCTTCAAAAAACACTCTGTGCCACCACCCACAGCTTACAGCTCCAAAGGCTTTCTGAAGACTTCACTGTGGCTTACAGTGCTGCAGTCTACAGTAACTTTGTTTCTTTGACTAAATGGAAATATTGCATGTAACAAATATACACTATATATACAAAAGTATGTGGACACCACTTCAAATTTGTGGATTTGGCTATTTCAGCCACACCCGTTGCTGACAGGTGTATAAAATCAAGGACACAGCCATGCAATCTCCATAGGCAGTAGAATGTAATTTTATTGTGAAGTGGAAATGTCTAAGAGCAATGGCTCAGCCGCGAAGTGGTAGACCACAGAAGCTCACAGAACGGGAGTGCTGTCCTCGGTTGTAACACTCACTACCGAGTTCCAAACTGCCTCTGGAAGAAAGGTCAGCACAATAACTATTTGTCTGGAGCTTCATGAAATGGGTTTCCATGGCTGAGCAGCCAAAATCAAGCCTAAAATCACCAAGTGTCTGCTGGAGTGGTGTAAAGCTTACTGCCATTGGACTCTGGAGCAGTGATGCGTTTTCTGGAGTGATTAAATACGCTTCACCATCTGGCAGTCCAACGGACGAATGCCAGAATAACGCTACCTGCCCCAGTGCATAGTGCCAACTGTAAAGTTTGGTGGAGTAGGAATAATGGTCTGGGGCTGTTTTTCATGGTTCGGGCTAGGCCCCTTATTTCCAGTGAAGGTCAATCTTAATGCTACAGCGTACAATGACTTCTAACTTTGTGGCAACAGTTTGGGGGTAGGCCCTTTCCTGCTTCAACATGACAATGCCCCCGTGCACAAAGCGAGATACATTCAGAAATGGTTTGCCGAGATCGGTGTGGAAGAACTTGACTGGCTTGCACAGAGCCCTAACCTCAACCCCATCAATCACCTTAGGGATTAGGCTAATTGGACCGCCGATTGCGAGCTAGACCTAATCTCCCAACATCAGTGCCCAAACTCACTAATGCTCTTGTGGTTGAATGGAAGCAAGTCCCTGCAGCAATGTTCCAACATCTAGTGGAAAGCCTTCCCAGAAGAGTGGAGGCTGTTATAGCAGCAAAAGGGGGACCAACTCCATATTAATGCCCATGATTTTGGAATGAGAAGTTCAACAAGCAGGTGTCCACATACTTTTGGTCATGTAGTGTATATTGCAAATATAAATAACTTGGATCATAAAACTGTAGCAGCCTTGTCAAATTAGATGTTGTTTATTCTTTCTCTGTTTCTCTCCCTCTTAAGGAAATGTGGTTCACCTGACCTTAACCTAACTGATACCCAATATATACACACATGCAAGAACGCACGCACAGACGTAGGCACACACACAAATACACAGACAGACATTTCTTTCTGAAAACTAGGGGAATTCCTCCAATCACGTGGAGCCCATGGCAGACATAGGTGGTCTGTGCTTGTCATTATATCCCTGCAGGATGGAGTGCAAACACAAAGCACCCTGGGAAGCACAACCAGCCTAATGCAACAATATCTGGGTGCTGTCAATCTGACACAAGACAGCACATCAACCCTCAGTGAAAACAAACCATTTCACAGAGGTACAAAGCATGTCTATAATCTTTTTAAAAAGTGTAATATAGGGTTGAACTGCCATAAATCAGAATAGGAAGTAAAACCACATTATTTGTTATGTTTAAACTAAGGGCGGAATCATTTTTGACTATCACAGACAGGTGAATATTATCTTACACTCCTGGAACAGGGTAACAACAGTATCATCAGGGGCGCAACTTTGGTTTTAGAAGTGGAGGGACATACAGTTGAAGTCGGAAGCCTACATACACTTAAGTTGAAGACATTAAAACTCATTTTTCAACCACTCCACGGATTTCATGTTAACAAACTATAGTTTTGGTTAGTACTTCTACTTTGTGCATGACACAAGTAATTCTTCCAACAATTGTTTATTGACAGATTATTGCACTTATAATTCACTATATCACAATTCCAGTGGGTCAGAAGTTTACATACACTACGTTGACTGTGCCTTTAAATATTTTGGAAAATTCCAGAAAATGATGTCATGGCTTTAGAAGCTTCTGATAGGCTAATTTACATAATTTGAGTCAATTGGAGGTGTACCTGTGGATGTATTTCAAGGCCTACCTTCAAACTCAGTGCCTCTTTGCTCGACATCATGGGAAAAACAAAAGAAACCAGCCAAGACCTCAGATAAAAATTGTAGACCTCCACAAGTCTGGTTCATCCTTGGGAGCAATTTGAACGTACTTTTGTGCAAATCAATCCCAGAACAACAGCCTTGTGAAGATGCTGGAGGAAATAGGTACAAAAGTATCTATATCCACAGTAAAACGAGTCCTATATCGAAGGAAGAAGCCACTGCTCCAAAACCGCCATAAAAAAGCCAGACTACGGTTTGCATCTGCGCATGGGGACAAAGGTTGTACTTTTTGGAGAAATGTCCTCTGGTCTGATAATACAAAAATAGGACTGTTTGGCCATAATGACCATCGTTATGTTTGGAGGAAAAAGGGGGAGGTTTGCAAGCTGAAGAACACCATCCCAAGCTCTTCTCTTCTGACCCACTGGAATTGGGATATAGTGAATTATAAGTGAAATAATCTGTCTGTAAACAATTGTTGGAAGAATTACTTGTGTCATGCACAAAGTAGATGTCCTAACCGACTTGCCAAAACTATAGTCTGTTAACATGAAATCTGTGGAGTGGTTGAAAAATGAATTTTAATGTCTTCAACCTAAGTGTATGTAAACTTCCGACTACAACTGTATATATTTTTTATTTTTTATTTATCCAGTCGGATAAACACTCCAAACAGCCTACCCGACCTGTCCCACCCGTCCCCAGAGTATCATTAATGTTATACTTTTTTTTGTTGGGCTGGGAGTTCTCCATTTACAAACAGAAAGAGTGATTTGTTTCCCACCCTTGGCTACCTGAGTCGACACCCACACATCTCCAAACAGAGAACCTGTGCAAACACATTGAGAAAATAGGCCGTGCCATTGTCAGGAGGAGGAACAGTGGGAGTTTGTTTACAGTTTCCATGCATAGGGAGCCGGGTGAAAGGTACATACCATTCTGTGGAGATATGGAAATTAACATGTTTTAATGGTGATGAATGGATGGGAGAGGAACTGAATTGGTGTTCTTACACAAACACCTATTATCTTTCTGTCCTTTCAGCCCCAACATGGCCCACGTCACCTCCACTACACTCATCTCAGTCACATGATAGAGTTGTATTTACTCTCCTGCTAATCCTTACACCTCGCTTTGTCAACCAACCGCAAAGGCCATTGACACACTGACAAAAGCGTAATTCTATTTTCATTTTTTAGATCTAGAAGTCTATTGAGTTGACACTCATGCATTGAGGGCTTTGTTTGGTCACCAAAGCCACAGTACATTGACGTTTGTGGACTGGGAGGACCTAACTAAGTACACCATTGGTAACTAATTGCACATAAATGATAAATAGTTGTTGACATTTGGTACCTAAAAAGCCCAAGAAACAACTTGCATATTCAGAACGTACATTCTTATACTAAATCACACTGTGAAAGTTAGCTGTGTAAAACAGACAGGCCATTCCCTTATTGACTTCTTCTCTGTTCAAACAGAATGGGCAGGAAGTGATAATGTCACAGGAAGCGGTCGGTCAACAGGTGAATCACTGATTACAGATAAGTGTGGACGAGCTCATTGCATGCGACGCTAACAGCTGTGAGGCCTGAGGGCAGTGCTCATTTAGAATAAATATGTTTACAAGTCAGTTACAACACATGGCTTTCTACTCTCAGTGAATATAACTGTCAGATACTCTACTGTTCATACACAGGTCAAATACTCCTTTAAACACTCCCACACAGTCAGATACAGGATAGTGCACACTTGCAAACAACAAGCCAGCTCTTCGGGGTAGGCGTATGGTCAGGGCTGAATGTTCTCTACAGAGAGAAGGGGTGGGGGGTGTTTTGTTGATTGGGTGGGAGTCGAGGAAAGGCAGGTTAGCATTTTTTTGTCATGAATCTTGCTCTGGAGGTAGCTCTGCAGAGTGATCATTTTACATTTAAATTTGAGTAATTTAGCAGACACTCTTATCCAGAGCACTTACAGTTAGTTAGTACATACATGGTCATATATAAAAATATATATATACTGGTCCCCCGTGGGAATCAAACCCACAACCCTGGCATTGCAAGCACCATGCTCTACCATCTGAGCTACAAAGGACTATGGTTTTTGATCACTAGCTGGAACAGCCACAAAGTCATAAAATCTCATTTTAAACCTAACCCTAACCTTAACCACACTGCTAACCCTAACGACTAAACCTAACCTTAAATTATGACCTAATTCATTTTTTTCATCCATTTTTACAATAGGCAATTTGGACTTTGCAGCTGGCCCATCTAAAGGAAATCGCTCAGTTCTGCCTCAAGGATAAGACTCATCCCAATAAACGTCAACCTACAGAGGACAGAGTATCCCAAGCCCGAAACTTCCAGCTCTGCCCAGGGGTCTCCAAACATTAAAACCAGATGCACTATCCAGAGCAGGGAGGTGCATTGTGAATCGGATGGTATATTTAGAAAGTGCCAGTGTCATCCATCATGGAGTCAGTTTTATATTACACTCTGACTACTGCTCCTCATATATCAATCTACTGTGTTTCAGACTTCAACAAGTGGGTCAAACTGAGTGGATAGTGTGCAGCCACACCACACAGGCCCCACAGAAAAGAGGTTCACACTGTTTGAACAATCGACTAGTGTTATGTGTACATTGTGCGAAAAGCAAAGTCTAAAATTAACACCTGTATGCTACATGCCCAGGATACACAGCAGGACAGTCTGAAGA
Organism: Thymallus thymallus; assembly: GCA_023634145.1. Classification (NCBI taxonomy): domain Eukaryota; kingdom Metazoa; phylum Chordata; class Actinopteri; order Salmoniformes; family Salmonidae; genus Thymallus; species Thymallus thymallus. The sequence goes on along the minus strand of CM042402.1, from coordinate 22,925,645 downwards.
GAGAGACACCCTGTGTGTGTAGAAACCACATTGACGTCTCCACTGGTTGAAAACAACCTCCCTGTTTGCAGACTGAGGCAGCATGGCCTCGCAGTGGTTTGTTTACATTAAGAGCTATTCCAGACAGCACATGCATGTGCATGCATGCACGCACACGCACACATACACAAACACTCAAATACACACTCAAATACACACTCAAATACACACTCAAATTCACACTCAAATACACACTCAAATACACACTCAAATACACACTCAAATACACACTCAAATACACACACAATTTCACACTAAAATTCACACTCAAATACACACTCAAATTCCAGCCTTCACTTGCTCTTCTTACAATTATAATTTTTATTTATCTGGTATTCTGTCTCTCTCACAAACACACACACACACAAATACACAAACACACACACACTCACACATTTCTAAAAACATGTTTTCACTCATCATTATGGTGTATTGTGTGTAGATGTGTGATAAAAAAATCTATTTCATCCATTTCAAATTCAGGATGTAACACAACAAAATGTGGAATAAGTCAAGGGATATTAATACTTTCTGAAGGCACTGTAGATGCACAGACACATTCACCAGTACTGTGTTCTAGTTCCACCTCCACACACCTGGCTTGGCACTGGGCTGTGAGCACAGACAGTGGGCCAGCTCAGTGAGAGTGCTGCAGAGCGTGTGTGTGTGTGTGTGTGTGTGTGTGTGTGTGTGTGTGTGTGTGTGTGTGTGTGTGTGTGTGTGTGTGTGTGTGTGTGTGTGTGTGTGTGTGTGTGTGTGTGTGTGTGTGTGTGTGCGTACATGTGTGGGCATGTGTGATCTTCAAAAAGTTCTACAGCTGCACTATCGAGAGCATCCTGACCGGTTGCATCACCGCAATGGTATTGCAACTCCTCAGCATCTGACCGTAATGCGCTAAAGAGGGTAGCGCATAAGGCCCAGTACATCACTGGGGCCAAGCTTCCTGCCATCCAGGACCTATATACTAGGCGATGAAAACAATTGTCAAAGACTCCAGTCACCCAAGTCATAGACTGTTCTCTCTGCTACCACACGGCAAGAAAGTCTAGGTCCAAAATGCTCCTTAACAGCTTTTACCCCCAAGCCATAAGACTGCTGAACAATTAATCAAATGGCCACCCGGACTATTTACATTGACATTTTACACTGCTGCTACTCGCTGTTTATTATCTATGCATAGTCATTTTACCCCTACCTACATATACAAATTACCGGATAAAACTAACCCGTACCCCCGCACATTGACTCGGTACCGGTACCCCCTGTATAAAGCCTCATTATTGTTATGTAATTTTCTTGTGTTACTTTTTGATTAATTTTTTTTACTTTCATTTATTTAGTAAATATTTTCTTAACTCTATTTCTTTGAACTGCATTGTTGGTTAAGGGCTTGTAAGTAAGCATTTCACGGTAAGGTGTTAACAGTCACCTGTTTGGCCCATGTGACAAATACAATTTGTGTGTGGGCATGATGTGTGTGGGCACCTGTGGGCATGTGTGTGCGACTGTGTGTGTGTGTGTGCGTGTGTGTGTGGGCGTGTGTGTGTGTGTGTTTGCCAAGGTCTGTGAGGTGGGGAGCAGGATGTGAGTGATTGCCCTGAGAGCGCAGGAGGAGGGATGATGGAGCCCACAGGGATGAATCACTAGCAGGCTGCCTGGTTTCATGGTTTCAACTTCCCCCCTCACTCCCTCCTTTTGTCGGAGACAAATGTCAAGCCCCCCCAGGGTTACCCCCATCACACCCCCCGGTTCCCCGGTTTGGAACCCAAGAGCAAAGGTCCTATCCTGTAGGATAGGAAAACTACACTCCTGATTCTAGACTAAAACCACCCCCATCATAGCCTGCACAACGTGTTCAGAGACACTAACCCCATCCACAGTCTGCGGCCAAGGAAGGAGCTACTCCAAATACTTTTAGTTATACTTTTTCAGTTTTAAAGCTATCCCACTGCTGTGTTGCTACCACAGGCTGCCAAACATAACAGTCTGAATACAGCATGCATACCTAAGTATGATGCCCACAAAACATGCTCATCCTCTGTGTGCAACACGATCTCATAGTTTCCCTTCGACGTATTATGGATGAACGTTTATTTTTTTTACTCATTATTTCTGCATGGTTACAGGGTAAACTCTGCGTGGTTACATGGTTAAAACAGAAAAAGCTCAAAGGGTTAAGTTTAGGTAAGATTCTGAGTGGTTAAGGTTAGGGCTATGGTTTGAGAAAGGCTTAAAAACAACACACTGTTTCCATCAACTATCATCAAGTATTCTCACCGCATGCTAGAGCGGTGAGAATACTCTAATAAGTAGTATGCTCTGGCTCTGAGCATCACAAGTTTGTGACCAGTCCTGTGCGACCATTTTTTTTTTCGACCGTCTTTTCAAATGCCCAAAATTGCTGTTTATTTCTAGTGATCATGCTGCTGTGTCTTGGTGCATTATGGCTAATTAGTGTCAAATCTCTTCTGTAATATTTTAAAAGCATGGGGATCATTGGGAGGCACTCTTTTGAACATGGAATACCTGTCTGATGACATAACAATGCCACAAAGACTCACCTGACACAGTGAACTCACAATAATACTGGGATAATAAAAACACCCATAAGCAAACAAGTTGACGTGTGCATGCTTCATCCAATTAATTGTACATTACAGACAACAAAGCAAAACACAGACTTATCATAGTTTTATAAGGACCCAAAAAACATCATGCATGATTTCCTGGCAATCTGCTGTAATCACCATGGAGAGCTGCTGAACCATCAAAGACACAATCAACTTCCCTAGACACACACTCACTCCTCTGATGCTCTGCATTGTGTATGTATGGTCTGATTTCCCTTTTGGCAGGGTTGATGTTGGTAAGAATAACTGTATGCCTATGGGGGCACAGACATTTATGCTGGGGGAACCTTCAACAACGGTTTCATTTTTTATCTTGCTGGAATGTGAAGATTATCCTGACGGTTAAAGCTCTCAACTCCTCTGTAGCTCCATACTCATATAGTTACTGGGAGACATACAGCGTTCCCACCCTGTCCCCACCCAGTCCTGAAATATACTGAGCAAGACATTTATACAGTATACACACACACATACACACACACATGCAGACACACACACATGCAGACACACACACGCACGCACACACAAAATTTGAAGAGAAAAGAGGTCATGCAAACTATCAGGTGCTGGCATAAGATGCCAAATGCAAATGCATGATCAAACTGAACATTAAATGTTTCCAATGGAGGAGCATTATTGTTGGGACATTGATTTGAGCAATGTCATCATACAAATACAGTATTTACTTCACTAAATACCTTTGTGTTGTGTCTTCATCTCCTCCACCAGTCTATTCGGTTGCAGAGTCCAATCTCATCGTGCTTCTTCTATCCTGTGAGGAGAGTGGACAGGTATTTCCATTGAATAATACACTCACCTCGTTTAATCCGACTCTAAGGGACCTGCGAGAGTTTAATGGCATTCTTGATATTTGCTCCACAGTAATAGAGAACAGAAACAATGCACAGAAATGTATAATATACCAACAACAGCCAAACCAACAACTCAATGTACCCATACATGATATGTATGTGTTTTGAGTGATAGTACTTTATACATGTTAAAGGCATGAAATTACCTTAACCTAATTTATCTGTTCTTTTTGTAGTAAATTCCACTGCTTATTGCAGCCCATATGCTATTCACGACATGTTATCTCTATTGTATAGCTACCCTCACAATATTCCCACTGTCCCTGAATTACTGATTTATGACAGTATTATAATACAGTATGCTATAATAGTGTAGTTAGCATCAGTCAGACAGCCCCAACCCGCATTGGAGGAGCAGTGAGGACGTACGTGCTCGCCCTGTCGGCTGTGTCTGGAACTGATCCAGATCATCAGGGCTGGATTGGCTCCAGGTGCAAAAGGCTCATTAAGAGAGACCTCTCCGAGATCCGGCTGTTCAGTTCAGCGCAGAGGATAGCTCAAAACGGACATATTACTACCAGATACACTGCTTCATTACAGTGAGCGAAAATCATATGATTTTATTACTTCCATTTCTCTTTTGCTCGATTACGGACTATAGAGCGACACTATATAATTGCTGGTTAGTTGTCACGGAGTTTCTGGAGTTTACCTTTCGTTTCTCGCTTGTCAACATTATTTGAGAGTATTTGTTTTGGCGAAAATACTGTTTACCGACCGTCTGGTGGAGAAATTCGTTACCTGAGGATAACAAATCAAAGGTTTGTGAATTATAGTCATAATACTGGCGCAAAAAGACACGATACGTACGTGGCAAATTAAAGTTATGGTTTAATAATGGAATGGCAATATTCAAATATTATTTAGTTGTTCTTTTTCAGAAATCTACTTTAAACGAATAATTTTACTAGGGATTCCCCATCTCCGAATGAAGGGATTTGTGCGCATTTTGGGTTGCAGTCTTTCTAGAAAATTGGTTGACTCATCATCGCCTTGAGTGCCTTCGCCTTGTTTTTGTTTTGAGCTCTCACAGAAATGGTGGGACACCTACATTTACAAGCTATGGATGATAGTCTGAAAGGAAAGAATCGGGAGGGACTGCTTGACAGTCCGGATTCGGGACTCCCTCCGAGTCCAAGTCCGCCCTTCTATTCGCTGTCTCCAGGTCTGCTCGAGTCGCGCTCCGGGAGTTGTACCACGCCAGTCGAGAACCATGGATACTATAAAAAGGAGAGCAAAGGCAAACTGGTAAGCAACAGTTGATAAAATGTTTTTAATAGTTTACAAGTGCTGCTGGCTCTGCGCATTGTGCACAACGAGTAGATAAAACCCCTGAATGTGTATGTTCAAGACAAGAGAGAAATACAGCTATCTACTCTCTGACGACTGCTGTTAAACCATGTGTCAGTTGCTGTAACGGCCATGGATGTATGTTTATTATTGTTTTGTTTTGGACAGAAACATGAACTAGCATATTGCCTACCTACTCCTAAACATCTGATAGTCCTTTTACTGGAGGAATTTCACTAGTGCAACACATAGGCCTAAACATTTTCTGATACAGCATTATCTTTAGAAATAAAATATTTTAAATGGATTATGACTTCACTGGAATATTGCTTGGGTTCCTGAATCTCAAACTATTTTAAACAAGGTGTTAACGTTAATGGATCAATTATTGATTTGCCGAGTGGTTAGAGAGTTGGGCTCATAACCGAAAGGTTGCTGGATCGAATCCCAGACCTGACAAGGTAAAAATCTGTTGTTCTGCCCCTGAACAAGGCAGTTAACCCACTGTTCCTAGGCTGTCATTGTAAATAATAATCTGTTCTTAACTGACTTGCCTAGTTAAATAAAAAAAATAAAAAACTCAGATTACACATCTAGGAAACAAATGTGTTTTAGAAAATGTTATGAGACTTGGTGAAAAATAACCAGAAATGAACTAGGTTTCTCTGCAGTAATGTGTTTCATCTGTAAAAATGGATTCCATTGTTAATAATTAACTTTCCACTGCAGAAAAGAGAAGCAGTATTCCAAACACCCTGCTAATGTTTCATAAAAGGGATAAGCATCAACCTGTGTACTTTCCAAGAAAAAGTTAAATATCTCAGAAATATCAATTTTATTGATATTTTCTAGTCTCTTGAGTGAATATTTAACGATATAGAGTCGAGGAATGATACCATAGTCACAGAGGATGTCAAACATCTGTCTGTCACATTCATGATGGAATACTTGGCAGCCAATGGTAACCCATAGAAACAAACAGAAGTTTCAAGTTTTATTAGTCGTATGTATGGGATACACCATCCAAAAAAATACTTACTTGCAGGTTACTTCTCGACAATGCAAAAACAGTAATAAATAATACAAGATAAGAATGCAAACATAAAGCAAATGTAAAGAATATGAAGAACTCTAGGTCAATGTGTAAAGTGTGAGCATGTGTGGTGGTAGCAATGGGAGAGGGGACAAAACAGTGTGATTATGATTAGCTCCTTGTGTCTGTTGTGGTCTCCATTACTCTCCAACTCTTTATGTAAATCCCCTCTAGTCGACCACACTGCTTCTACTCATACAGTATAAATACCTTATAACCTGGCTGTACTTTCTCACAGCAGCCAATGCCAGCTTGGAAACCATATATATTTTTATTTAACCGTTATTTAACTAGGCAAGCCAGTTAAGAACAAATTCTTATTTTACAATGACGGCCAAATCTTCCCCTAACCCGGACGACGCTGGGCCAATTGTGCGCCGCCCTATGGGACTCCCGATCACGGCTGGTTGTGATACAGCCCGTGATCGAACCAGGGTCTGTAGTGACGCCTCTAGCACTGAGATGCAGTGCCTTAGCCCTCTGGCCACTCGGGAGGCATATGCTTTGGCATGAAATCCCCCCAAAATGGATCTAGTGTGTCTAGTGCCTCACTTGGGAAAGGGCACACAAGTTATTTCTAGTTATACTGAACAAAAATGTAAACGCAACAATTTCAAAGATTTACTGAGTTACAGTTAATATAAGGAAATTAGTCAATTTAAATAAATTCATTAGGCCCTAATCTATGGATTTTACATGACTGGGAATACAGATATGCATCTGTTGGTCACAGATACCTTTTTTTTTTTAAGTAGGGGAGTGGATCAGAAAACCAGTCAGTATTTGGTGTAACCATTTTCCTCATGCAGCGCAACACATCTCCTTCGCATAGAGCTGATCAGGCTGTTGATTGTGGTCTATGGAATGTTGTCCCACTCTTCTTCAATGGCTGTGCGAAGTTGCTAGATATTGGCGGGAACTGGAACACGCTGTCGTACATGTCGATCCAGAGCATCCCAAACCTGCTCAATGGGTGACATGTCTGGTGAGGATTCGGGCCATGGGACATTTTCAGCTTCCAGGAATTGTTTACAGATCCTTGCGACATGGTGATGTGCATTAACATGCTGAAACATGAGGTGATGGCGGTGGATGAATGGCACAACGATGTGCCTCAACCTTCAGGATCTGTCTCAACCTTCAGGATCTGTATCTCTCTGCATTCAAATTGCCATTGATAAAATGCAATTGTGTTCGTTGTCTGTAGCTAATACCTGTCCATACCATAACCCCACCTCGCCCACACAACGCCATAGACGCCATCTGCCCCGCAGGTGAAGAAGTAGGATGTGGAGGTCCGGGTCTGACGTGGTTACAGGGATGTAAACAAATTTGTGCACTAAATTTGAGAATTATTTGTGTGCGTAAGGACAATTTCTGGTATCTTTTATTACAGCTCATGAAACATGACCAAGGCTTTACTTGTTGCGTTTATATATTTTCAGTGTATTTGATCAAGAAATGCAATTCGGGTAATGTTGGTTAAGAAAAATACCTTTTTTTTTTTCTTTTTTTTTTGCAATCTTTTGCAATTATTTGAGTGAGCTGTAGTAATCCCATTGAGGAACAAATGTCGATTCTATTAAAAAGAATTACCAAGCCCTCTTAATTTAACTGTCAAAGGAACATGTTCATACAGGTCTAGATGGCATTTTTATGTGCTTTTAGCCAACAGCCAACTCCACATACAGTTGATGGGAGTTGCGTGACACTGGTTTGTTGAGGCCTGAAAGGAGATATGGTTCTAATCCCCTGGATGTGGGGACTAGTGGAGCTCCCCTGCTTTGTGGTTTCTCCTCATAAAATCAGCTTTGATAGGGTCTGATTCTGCTTTTGGTTCCAATACCTTTCATGGGATTGTGTGTATGTATGGAAAAAATCTACCCATTCCATTAGAAAAAGTATTTCAAAGCATTTTTATGTGAGTCTGGGCTGTTTGAGTTTATGTATAGTACGTGCATGTTTGGCAGTGGTAGACATTCATGCACTTGCATAAACAGTTTTTTTGCAGTTCTAATCTTGTGGTGTTTTTTTTTTTAATGCTACCTAAGAACAATCCCAAAGTTATATTTTGAGGCACACAGGCTTGCATGAATAGTTGCAGGCTGGTGCATAAGCGTTTCATGACCTCTGTATTTGAATTTAAACACAGATTAATGCACACACACACACTAGGGTTGTCACCATGTCACTGTTTTACTCAGGAAATTCAGTCTGCTTCATGTTTTGTTTCCTTGCCACGATACCTCTGAGGTTTATGATACTGGTATTGTGACAACCCTAACACACACACACACTGTTGCTAAATGAATATACTATGTCTGCATAAACAGTGTTGATATGTAGTTATTTTGTGGTTACTCTGAACTTGACAAGCAGCAAGTTTTCAACGAAGGGAATGACTAGCTCTTAGTGCTGACAACATGGGTACATTACTGTATTTCACAGTAAAACTCCTACATTATATTCTGGTTATTAGACTGTTATAGCTTAATATGATTACTTTCCATTTCCCTGCCTCTTCATAGCCACTTTGGTACCTGAGCTAACAGTAGGACAGAAAGGAGATGTGTCATTAGGTTCTTATTCCAGCTTTAGAGTTCATATTGATAGTGATGCTGGAGCTTGATGACATCTATTCTCTACTCAGTCAGCAGTTTACTGTGTGATGATGATGGCCAGAGTTTTTCCTGACTCCAGGTCCTCGTGATCTACCTCAATTGTGTGAGTTGCACTTTGAGTGTCTATTGTACTGTATGTAGCCTGTGCTTGGCTGACCACCACATTGACTGGGTGGGAAGAGTTGTGCTTCCGGAGAATGAGTTCCGTATGTGTGCTGGTGCTGCCTGGGTACAGTAGATGGAGGGGCCCCTAGCCTGGAGCCCACCTACCATTCACAAGTGTGTTTACACTTTCAAAGGCTGCCAGCACATTCATTCCCCTGGATAAAAAGCCAGGATGCTGCTCCTGCCAGAGCACAGAAGACAAGCCAATCACACTCTCTTTTAATTTGATAGCACATTTACAGGGATTAACAGCATTTAGTGTAGCATGGTTATTGGTTAAACTAGCTCTGAGTGAGAGTGATATAGCCAGCAGAGGTTAAGTAGGGGTACAGTACAGCCCTGAGTGAGGTTTTGTCTGGTGCTGATTTGGGGATTTGGCGAGAGCTGTGTGCTGCCCAGTGATTTGGGCGGCACCTTTGCTGTGCCTTTAGCCTGTTACGAGCTGTTAGAGAGAGGTGAGGTTGGAGAGACGTCACATGGTATGGTTTGGATGCACAACTTTGCTCCATCTACCCTTTTGTAATGAGAGGTTTATTCAGGAAGTTTGGAGAGATACCATAATCACACAAAAGCATCAGTTTGACATCTTAAACTCTCAACGAAACGTGTATTGGTGGCATTATGACTAGATGGTATGCTGACTGGATGTCATGCTTGCCTCTGGGCTCCGACAGCAGCATTGTATAGAGTTGGCATATATAAGTATTTAGAATGTTCTAACTGATCCCAGAAGCGGTAGCTACAGTGTATGGCTTTGTGGCTCTGACTTAATTGGTCTCTAGGCAGATTGTGGGACAGGACAGCAGAGTCACTATGCAGAGGCCTTCTCATAGGGTCTCGCTCAGTCAGAATGATGGGTGTAACAAGTGAACCAATCCTGGAGCAGAGGAGAGATTTAACACTAACAAATAATCTACTAGAGGGTATTTGACCCTCTGATTACATAGTCTAACCAGGTTGTCATATCCTATACTGTGTTCTACTGTACTGTATGTGAGACATATTCTGAGATGCATACAGTGCCCTAAGGTTGACAACACTGACAACAAGGCTCCATCCATTTACAGTCAATTGAAATCAAATGAACTTAGACATGTATGTGACCTCTCTGGGACAGGGATTGTTGTATAATGCAGACAGACAGTAGCCTCTCCTGTCTTGGACCACCATGTCTGCTGTTGGCCGGACTGGAGGCTCTCTGTGGGGTGATTTAGTGGAGGGGAGCAGAGCAGAGTAGAGCGGTTCTGATGGCTTGAGCAGGTGGAGCAGTGACAGTGCCCAGGTCCAGGAGACTCAGAGGCCGGAGGGACGCTCTCAGGTAGCCCCCTCAGTTACACAACATGCAGGCAGACAGACCGGCTGGCTGCCTAGCTGACTGGCTTTGTAAATTCTTCCTGAAGCATACCACTTGGTTGCCGTGGGGGCTCAGTGAAAAGAGATTTACAGCGACTGCAACACTTCATATCGCCTTATGTCCCAATATGTAATTATCTGAATGAAAAAAGGAAGTGTACTATTCTTTTTGCTACTTGTTGTGTAGACACCACCTACTCTTTCTAGCCAGGCTTTGCTCCTTTATTTTAGCTGTGTTGTGTGAATGCTGGGGGAGATGGCACAGAACTGTATTGAGAGCCTGCATCTTTGCCAGCTAAATAAACTGTTCTCTATATTAGAGCACTAGTAGTGGGATCTCGAAGGACAGTCTGTGATGACACCTACTCTTGCCTGTAGAATGGATTCTGCCAGCTCACTTCCCTCTTCAACATGTCAAAGAAATTTCCCCTCACCAGCAGTAGGTTCGTTTTTACAGGTAATGTGATGGGTTTATAAGAATGGCCTACCTAACCTTGTACCTATATCCTCCACTAGCTGCCTTACCTTCTCCTGAACTCAACGGGAGCAGACCCGAGGCCACGCATGTACCCTGTGTTCTTTGGTGAGGGCATCGAGGTCAACCCCAAACCTGAAACGGAGATCAAGTGAGTAACCCTTCACCAAACCAAAGAATGACTTGCTATTAAACAAGCATTTACTGTAGTTTTAATGGACTGTAATTTGGCATTTTAATGTACCGGTTGATGCAATAGGCTTTTTCAAGGCAGCTTTTCTCTACACTACTAGGTATTCACCCCTTAACAACGTCTAGTGATCAGCTTCTATTCCATTTACTGCCTAATCTATTACTTAATGTATTGCTCTTCAAAGTACTTTGGTACTTCAATACTTAATCCCATGCTTTTGGTTCTAATCTCCAGGTGTAACTCTGAAGTGAAGTACGACTCAGACAGGCACTACCGGGATCAGGTGTACTGCGCTCCCGTTCCCACGGTGACTTCCTACAGCGAGATGGTGGTCGCCGTGCAGAACTGCACCTGGCGGAGCTACAAGTCCCAGGTGTACCTAGAGCCGCGTCAGAGGCCCCTGCACTATCAAAGCACCACTATCGTGTACCCCAAACACACCAAGAACACTTACCGCACCACACTGAACTACAAAGCTACGGGCTCCCAACGCTGGTTTGTCTCCACCGTCCAGCTGAAGGCCAGTGAGGACTGCAGCCCCTGCATCATCTACGCTGAGGACCTCTAAACCTGATCTCAGACCTGACCTGCCTGGCTACGCCTACTGTTGTGGACTGGACACACACAGAGGCTGACAGACAGGTGGACACACAGGAAGACTAATAGACTGACACATAGAGGGTGGTAATATTGCATACTGTATAAGGGGGAGTACATTGAATCACAATGGCCTTTAATGAGTTGTCCTTCATGTTCATTTGTCTTGTGGAGCAGAGCGCTGCCAGTCTGTATGTAGCCTCCTCTCCTCTCCAGGAACACCTCTGATAGTGGAGCATGACTCTTTGAGGGTTGATGGTACAATGTTACACATCTTTACAGTCTGACTGTAAAGATTCATTATAGAAATTGACATATTCACGCTCAAAAGGAAACGTGAATCCACACAGACGCATGCAAAGCAGTCTAATAGTTTGGTTGCACTTCTTTTCAAATTGTGTAAATTATGTGGGTATTCTGAAAAGAGGGGGAAACCGAAATGCAACACTTAGCAATTGAAAGATTGGACCAAAGATTTTGTTACAAAGAAGATTTCCCCCTAGTAGTAAGTCACATCCTCGTCAGACTCTCAAACACCACTCCTGCATTAGATCTCCATGGTATCATGGTATCAAACTCCTCTCTGCGGCATTGCTGTCTTGTTTTGACAGACACCAGATCTTCATGACATAAGACATTAGTGACCTCAAACACTACAATGGGCCTTTTTAGTCTGATAGACACTGAGGTCTTTTAAAGCTATGATCCTTAATTGAAATGATAACAAAGTGGTCACTTTGTTTTGGTAAAAAGATGAGGGACGGGCGTGGAGAAATGTAACCACTGTCAAATTCATAGAGCTATGGATGCAAGGACTGACTATGGTTTTGAGGCTATACAGTGTTGACCTTTACATTGTTAACAAACATTGGAGTAAAACAAGCTTGTATTTAGGGTTCTGATGGGGGAATGGCAGTTGAATTTAAGCACATGAGGAATTTCTAAGTTGTATTCTTCAAGAATCAATGGAGGCATATATCATTAATTTAAGTCCAAAAATGGATGTAGCAACTAAGGATTCTAGCTTTAAAGGAAAATATCACATTCTACACAGCATTTTCTACAACAAATAAGAAATGGAGTCTTAGGAGCCACCTTCAACATCAGGCAGAGAGTTAAGGTTTCTGTTATATAATGCCTCTGGTGAAGGAGATGCTTGTTGTCACTGCCATAACTACAAGTCAACCTGCCAGTTGGAAATGCCAACATTGGATCCAGAGAGGAGGAGGGAGAGCAGAGCTAACCAGTTCATACTGTGACTGGCTGGACAAACCTGAGGAATATTTCTATTTTTAGACATGGCCAGCTCTAGCCTCTGATGTCCAGGTTGTTTGGCAGACTGGTGAACACGAACATAAAAATCCCAACATGTTACTCTCTCCAGCACACTGTTGTTATATACAGGATAGTGAAATGGGTGGCTTGGATTTATTCACAGCTGTCAGGTGTTGCTGTAGGAAAATAATATAGATTCTTATTTGTATTAAGAATGACCTGATCTCACTCACAACTTTGTCTGGCTTATAAATATGGATTATGGAACCTGGTAAATATTGAAATTATAATATAATAATATTATAAATTCAGATCTCTTACCTTTTTTTTTTAGATCTCTGCTTTATTTCATAGAAAATGTGTATTTTCTACTTTTAATTTACATCTTGAGCTACTTTTGAAATGAAAAAATGCAGTTAATGTAGTTGTTGAAAATGGACAAAGAAAGGTGTGTTTTATATACTAAAGAATATGGTGAGAAGAAAGTGAAGAAAGGCTCTGTTGTTTTTGGAGGCTTTCTTGAGGGTCAAGATGGTCTGAATATTGAGGACACTGTAACTGTTACAAGAGCAACAGCAACTTTATAATACTGATGGTTTGAACCATAGGTATTACAGTGGCTGGTACATTAAGAGACCGTTCAATGGAAAGATTGCTGTGGATTTCTGTGATGTGCTGGAGGTATGTGAGAAGTCATGAATTATAAGTTTGAGGTGATGAAAGTCTAAGGCTTTCAAAGCATTTGGTTGTTTTGTCTAAGATACTTTCTACATTTTGATGTTAGTGTTTCTTAACGGTTGATTTTGTTCTTGTAAAATACTTTCCTGTTGTATATGTGGCATCGAGGCACTTCATAATTCTCTTTATATTTTTGTATATTTCCCGTGTCAACCATCTTTTTTGTTTTGGACAAGAGTAAATAATTTTATTAAATAAAAATCTTTAATTGAATAAAAATCTTCAATCGAATAAAATTAAAAATACCAAAAACAAAATTGCATTATGGTCATTTTCTTTCCAGTATATTAAAATAGCCTAAAAGCCTGTAACACAAAGTTGCAGTATTGACAACCTAAATTCAATTCACAACAGAATTCTCACATTTGCACGTCCGAAGTTAGAGGGCCAGGAACAAACAATGCATACAGCTCTATTATTAAAGATTGGCCATTATTTTCATTCCATCTTCACCACAAAGGAAAGGAATAACATTTCTCCAGCAGCAGTACAGGAAAAAGGAAGTTCCCCAGACGTAACGCGCCAGAGAAAAGGTCACATTAAATGTGGCGCAACTCCTTAATTGTTCAAGGTTCTGCCATGCCCCGTGCTTTAAGGCAGGGGTTGGTAACTAGATTCAGCCGTGGGGCGATTTTTGTCTGAGTGTATGGCGGGGGGCTGGAACTATAATAATTTGTACACTGCAAATTGACCACAACTATGCCCAAAAAGTGAATCATTTCATACCTTGATTATGTTGAGACACGATCATGTCTGAATTCCTGGTGGTTAATTTTTTTTTTTTTTTTTTACTGTGAACAAGTAGCATTATTCCGTCCCATGAATCCATCCTATTAATATCCTAAATATCCATGTGATACTAAAATAACAGCAGATCTGCCTCTCTCCTTTGGCATAGAGCACATAGAAGGGTTTGGGTGTGTGCCTCAGAGCCCCATGGTCTCCTCAGTAGCACAAATCCATCAGCACCTCCTCCCTCACTCTGAAGCAAATAGCCACAGACAGCATTAAGATGTCACACAGGAGCTGTGACTGGGGCTTGGCCCTAACTAAGACTTTACAACTAAAGGCTCTACTCTCAGTTGTTCCTCATGCTACAATGCAGTCAGTGGTGAAATTGTAGGTAGTCCCAGCAGAGAGGGATAAAAATGGCAACATTAGAGTAGTTGGTATCATCTATTTGGAAATAAATGTATGTCTCTGGTATAATCCAAAAGTCTGCCGTATAATCATTTACTATACTATTCTCCCAGTAATGACATGGGTTATTTTATTGTGTTACCTTTATAATTTTTTACTTTAGTTTATTTGGTAAATATTTTCTCAACTTTCTTGAACTGCATTGTTGGTTAAGGGCTTGTAAGTAAGCATTTCACGGTAATACACCTGTTGTATTCGGCGCATGTGACAAATAAAGTTTGATCTGATTTGATTTGCTGATGGTCGACCTTTTGTCCCTAAAAGGAGGAACAAATTCTTGTTAGTCACCTTCAGGAGGTTACTAGAGTTCACTCTTACCCCCTGGGGATTCATTGTTTATTAACTTGGAGTCATCCATGATTCACCAAACAATATTTTGAAAGAAAAAGCTAAGTACTTTCTCTGTGTGTCTAGACAGGACCAAGGCTGGATTGTGACATGTACAGTGCATTCGGAAAGTATTCAGACTCCTTCCCTTTTTCCACATTTTGTTACGTTACAGCCTTATTCTAAAATGGATGAAATATATTGTTGTCCCTCATCAATCTACACACAATACCCCATAATGACAAAGCTAAAATAGGTTTTATAAATTATAGCAAATGTATAAAACATGTAAAACAGCAGTTTGGGGTCACTTAGAAATGTCTTTGTTTTTTAAAGAAAAGCACATCTTTTGTCCATTAAAATAACATACAATTTATCAGAAATACAGTGTAGACATTGTTAATGTTGTAAATGACTATTGTAGCTGGAAATGGCTGATATTTTATGGAACATCTACATAGGCGTACAGAGGCCCATTATCAGCAAACATCCCTCCTGTGTTCCAATGGCACGTTGTGTTAGCTAACCCAGTGCACAACTGAGCAAGAGGACAAGTACATTAGAGTGTCTAGTTTGAGAAACAGATGCCCTTAACTGGCAGCTTCATTAAATAGTACCGCAAAATACCAGTCTCAACGTCAACAGTGAAAAGGTGACTCCGAGATGCTAGCCTTCTAGGCAAGTTCAAGTTGCAAAGAAAAAGCCATATCTCAGACTGGCCAATAAAAATAAAAGATTAAGATGGGCAAAAGAACACAGACACTGGACAGAGGAAGATTGGAAAAAAGTGCCAGCATCCCAGAGTTGCCTCTTCACTGTTGACATTGAGACTGGTGTTTTGCGGGTATGGTAGCGTGGCCAGACAGAAGCCACTCCTCAGTAAAAGGCACATGACAGCGCGCTTGGAGTTTGCCAAAAGGCACCTAAATGAGTCTCAGAACCATGAGAAACAAGATTCTCTGGTCTGATGAAACCATGATTGACCTGAATGCCAAGCGTCACGTCTGGAGGAAACCAGGCACCATCCCTACGGTGAAGCATGGTGGTGGCAGTATCATGCTGTGGGGATGTTTTTCAGCAGCAGGGACTGGGAGAGTAGTCAGGATCGAGGGAAAGATGAACGGAGTAAAGTACAGAGAGATTCTTGATGAAAACCTGCTCCAGAGCGCTCAGGACCTCTGACTGGGGCGAAGGTTCACCTTCCAACAGGACAACGACCCTTAGCACACATCTGAATGTCCTTGAGTGGCCCAGCCAGAGCCCGGACTTGAACCTGACCTAATATCTCTGGAGAGACCTGAAAATAGCTGTGCAGGGTCCCCATCCAACCTAACAGAGCTTGAGAGGATTTGCAGAGAAAAATGGGAGAAACTCCCCAAATACAGGTCTGCCAAGCTTGTAGCCTCATACCCAAGAAGACTTGAGGCTGGGTAAGGTGCCAAAGGTGCTTTAACAAAGTAAAGGGTCTGAATACTTATGTAAAGGTGATATTTCATTTTATTTATTTTTTAAATTTGCAAAAATAAAAAATGTTTTTCCTTTGTCATTATGGGATATTGTGTGTAGATTGATGAGGGGAAAAAAAACATTTAATCAATTTTAGAATAAGGCTGTAACAAAATGTGGAAAAAGTCAAGGGGTCAGAATACTTTCTGTATGCACTGTATATATTTGCACCCATCTCAGTGAACTAATCCATTGCGGAGGCCTAGACTAAAAGCCAATTTATGCTTGATTTGGAAATGTGGTCAGAGGCTCCATAAGGTGTATTGCAATTGCGGAGCCTCCAGAGGCATGCAGAGGCCAAATCCATCTCTGTACCGCATCGCCATGCGCCTCCCAAATGTTTTAACAATGCGGAGGGCTCTGTATAGCTCCGCATTGACATGATTGGTTGACAATAGGTGGGTGGGGGTACATCCTGTATAAACACAAACACACTTCCTTGACAACAGTTCTACCCTGCCACTGGAAGCGCAAAAAGTATGAATGCCCTGACTTCTACTGAGGTCATATCACCGTAAATGATGCATGGCCAATTTAGATGTCAGATTGACCATGCGCCCAGTTGCAAAATGCATCTCTCTCCAGAATGCGCTCTCTCCTGCCAATTTGTGCACATTCATTGTTTCATAACTTCATTGTGTGAGTTGTTTGGGTTTGATTGTTAATGTATATCAATTCCCCATTACATATATCACCAGTAGTACATTTACCCTTAATTCCTATAATTTCAAATCTACAATGTTTGTTACTTTGGTTAAGGTCATTTATTTTAATGCATTCAATTTTCAGTCTTCCTGTTGTCATGGTCTGAGTGGGCACGTTGTTCACAGAGTGCAGAACCTATGCTCCACTTGCGAGAAACAAGTTTTGATAGATTTATTTACATTTTCTGGCAATTTAGTAATTGTCTTTTGTTTGGAGTGCTGCTGTCAATGTTGAGTAGGCCTATAGGCTACCTGACCTGCGTGCAAATGTAGGCATATACAGTGGGGAGAACAAGTATTTGATACACTGCCAATTTTGCAGGTTTTCCCACTTATAAAGCATGTAGATGTCTGTAATTTTTATCATAGGTACTCTTCAACTGTGAGTGACGGAATCTAAAAGAAAAATCCAGAAAATCACATTGTATGATTTTTAAGTAATTAATTTGCATTTTATTGCATGACATTAGTATTTGATACATCAGAAAAGCAGAACTTAATATTTGGTACAGAAACCTTTGTTTGCAATTACAGAGATCATATGTTTCCTGTAGTTCTTGACCAGGTTTGCACACACTGCAGCAGGGATTTTGGCCCACTCCTCCATCCAGATCCTTCAGGTTTCGGGGCTGTCACTGGGCAATACGGACTTTCAGCTCCCTCCAAAGATTTTCTATTGGGTTCAGGTCTGGAGACTGGCTAGGCCACTCCAGGACCTTGAGATGCTTCTTACGGAGCCACTCCTTAGTTGCCCTGGCTGTGTGTTTCGGGTCGTTGTCATGCTGGATGACCCAGCCACGACCCATCTTCAATGCTCTTACTGAGGGAAGGAGGTTGTTGGCCAAGATCTCGCGATATATGGCCCCATCCATCCTCCCCTCAATACGGTGCAGTCGTCCTGTCCCCTTTGCAGAAAAGCATCCCCAAAGAATGATGTTTCCACCTCCATGCTTCACGGTTGGGATGGTGTTCTTGGGGTTGTACTCATCCTTCTTCTTCCTCCAAACACGGCGAGTGGAGTTTAGACCAAAAAGCTCTATTTTTGTGTCATCAGACCACATGACCTTCTCCCATTCCTCCTCTGGATCATCCAGATGGTCATTGGCAAACTTCAGACGGGCCTGTACATGCGCTGGCTTGAGCAGGGGGACCTTGCGTGCGCTGCAGGATTTTAATCCATGACGGCGCAGTGTGTTACTAATGGTTTTCTTTGAGACTGTGGTCCCAGCTCTCTTCAGGTCATTGACCAGGTCCTGCCGTGTAGTTCTGGGCTGATCCCTCACCTTCCTCATGATCATTGATGTCCCACGAGGTGAAATCTTGCATGGTGCCCCAGGCCGAGGGAGATTGACCGTCATCTTGAACTTCTTCCATTTTCTAATAATTGCGCCAACAGTTGTTGCCTTCTCACCAAGCTGCTTGCCTATTGTCCTGTAGCCCATCCCAGCCTTGTGCAGGTCTACAATTTTATCCCTGATGTCCTTACACAGCTCTCTGGTCTTGGCCATTGTGGAGAGGTTGGAGTCTGTTTGATTGAGTGTGTGGACAGGTGTCTTTAATACAGGTAACGAGTTCAAACAGTTGCAGTTAATACAGGTAATGAGTGGAGAACAGGAGGGCTTCTTAAAGAAAAACTAACAGGTCTGTGAGAGCCGGAATTCTTACTGGTTGGTAGGTGATCAAATACTTATGTCATGCAATAAAATGCACATTTATTATTTAAAAAACATACAATGTGATTTTCTGGATTTTTGTTTTAGATTCCGTCTCTCACAGTTGAAGTGTACTTATGATAAATGACAGACCTCTACATGCTTTGTAAGTAGGAAAACCTGCAAAATCGGCAGTGTATGAAATACTTGTTCTCCCCACTGTATATAGAAAAATACACAGACGACTTTAAGTCCACCAAGATTTTTTGTTGTTGTCGGGGACAGCCCTAATTAGAATAGAAAGGTTCAGAACTTTTGTGAAACATCACAGCACAGTAGAACAATATATGGCAGCTAGAAATCAAAATTGGATGGTCTTCAGAGAGAGATGGAAAACTAATGTAAAATATACTGTCCGTGAATTGTATGTAGTATATATAAGCTGGAAGTGGAAGCCTAAGTATTTTTGTCCATTAGTTTACTCCAATTCGGGGAGAGGTGGTAGGATTAGGGGAAAATAATAAAGAAGGAAAATATATACATAATGAATCAAAATAAAAAATCTAAAGTTCTGGACAGTCAGTGAAGGATAGATTACCTTATGTCCTCAAATCACTGCATTTAACTCCCTCATTAACCAATCATTTGATTGGCAATGTGACATTCCTTTTCCTGTGTTTTATGGGGCTTTGAGTGTCAGATAAGTGGTGTGTGGCAAAACTATGCAGACAGCTCATCGTCACAACACCCACATCCAATAATAAGAGTTTAGCACCCACTTGTGGCAGCTGGTTTCCACTGCACTATACACTGAGTATAAAAAACATGACATACTGACCAGCTGAAAGCTATTATCCCTTATTGATGTCACTTGTTGAATCAATTTCAATCAGTGTAGAAATGTTAAAGGAGTTTTAAGCCGAGACAATTGACACATGGATTGTGTATTTATGTATGCCATTCAGAGTGTGAGGGGCAAAACAAAAGGCGCACAGGTTTGTGTCAAGAACTGCAAGGCTGCTGGGTTTTTCACGCTCAACAGTTTCCCGTGTGATTCAACAATGGGGGAGAACAGCTCTACACTGCTCGTGGAAGCGCAAGAAGTATGAATGCCCTGACTTCTGCTGAGGCCATATCACCGTAAATGCTGCATGGCCAACACTCAATATTAGGAAGGTTTTTCTAATGTTTGGTATACTCAGTGTATTTACTGTGATAATAATCTTGTCCACCAGCCGGCTCTCATGCAATTGAGCCTGGGAACGAGGTTACTGTGATCATAGTTCCTTTTTTTTCCCCTAAGATAGTTGTTTGCATCATATCTAATCTTTTAGCTTTTATTTTTGAATTTAAAGGTAGACTCAGTGAAATGATGTTGCCATGAGCAGCACAGCAGATATTGAGATGAGCAAAATGCAAGACTTTGCTCTCACACAGTATCTACGCATATGCAAGGGTTCACTTCACGTGGTAGCCAGGGCACTAAAACAGAGATTAAGCATTGCCCTTCAACGCTCTTAGTTGTTGCAGAAATTGATCAACTATGCAGTTTACTTTCTGCGATCTACATATCGCTGAGTCTACCTTTAAAGTAATCTTTATTAAATAGGCTATTCAATGGGTGATCATATACATTTAACACTGTAATAAATGACAAAGTATACAGAAAGACATGAACAGCATAAGTTTCAATGGCAATAAGCTTTTTATTTAAACATTAAGGCAGTGTTTTTTTTCTTTTCATTTTTACACTGCTATCCACAAAGCTTGCTGGTGGGCATGTAGAATTAAACAGTGTGAATAGTTTTTTTGTAAATACCAACCTTGCAGCAAGCCACATAAATATTTACATCTTTTCAGTTCTATTTACAATCCTTGCTATTATACAGTGGGTTATAATAATAAAAAAAGAAATAATTATGCACAATATGGTTGAACAATGTCAATGCCATCTCTCCCGCCCACCCTTGGACAATACAGGGATTGTATCGGCCATTTGACTAATTCGTTCGTCTTGAATCATTCTTTTCATTACAAATGAAACGCTAACTGCTAGCATGGAGAGTGACATAACCGTAATCAAAGCAAGCCGTGTAAGAACAAACAGAAACCAGAGGGAAAAACATAACTCATTAAAATACACATCAGTACATTTAAAATGGATTCTTCTAGTTTCCTCTGCCATTTATTTAGCTAACATGTGGATATGGTTTTGTCTTCCTGTCATGTCAAACTTTACTGTCACTTTGCTCTCCCAGTCAATTCATGAATAGTAAATTGATAGAGAGACAAACTCTTTTGGAATACAAAGCTGGCATTACCTTCAGTTTTATTGTGCCCAGTTAAAATGTTCATTTGAGCTCCACCTTGACTGATTAGATCAAAAATATTACCAGTTTAGGTAGCCAGAGTAGAAGCGTTATGTAATCCAGTGAAGATGAAGGGGGAGGAGAGCAGAGGCAGTCCAACAACTGTTACACATGTTCATTACTAACAAGTCTCCATCATGACTAACTCTACCCGCTCTCAACTAGTGGACTGGGCAGAATAACACACTGCTGTCTCCCTCAACAACAGTCAGTCACACTGAGAACAGCTTTGCTTCAACAATCAATACAAGCCATGAACACGATCATATACCACATCAATTACAAAGAGATGGCCTTTAAAATGGGTAAAAACTTAAATCACACATGGTAAATGAACACCAACTGTTAGACTTTTTAAACATCCTCTGAATCAGGGTCATGACAGAATATGTGACAGTTAAGAGCCAAGGCTGTGACAGATTTAGAAATAATTTGAAAAGAGGGAGGTTTCATCTGCTCTTGGTTTCAACATTTCCCTGCATGGACACGTATAACCCTGGCATGAAGAAAAATGGGGGAAAAAATGTAAATAAATGTGCGTCACTTGGTAACTTCAGTACTGTATATGTAAAATGTAAAATAGATGGCACTTAACACAAGAAATATCT
The DNA here is from genome assembly GCA_023634145.1 of Thymallus thymallus. Lineage (NCBI taxonomy): Eukaryota > Metazoa > Chordata > Actinopteri > Salmoniformes > Salmonidae > Thymallus > Thymallus thymallus. Next base: position 22,903,938 of record CM042402.1, on the reverse strand, counting down.
TCTAACTGTACAAAATTGGGTCTAGATAAGAAGGTGCATCTGGCCTGGCGTGAGGCAGAGCTCCTCTTCCTCTAGACAGTAAAAGGTCAGAGGTCAGACTGTCACAACAGCTCCTAGAGACATTAGGAGTTCCGTCCTAGAGACGGGCTTCCAGCAGGCCAGCAGGGGCTCACATTACAGCCACAACCACCACCATGGACCAAGGGGCATAGAAACATTGATGGCTTTCATTTGTCACCTCCTTAATGCAAGAAAATTCCAACTCTGATTTTGCCCCAAGCAGCTTTAAGGTTGGTCTCCACACACTCAAAGCGCACTAGGTAATGTTTCACTAGAACTGTGATTGTCGCCATGAGTGTGGGAGCTCTAAAGAATGTTGGTGGCAAGACCAAATTAAACCGATGTCAAAGGAGGACGCCTCCACAGTAGGATTCTACGCTCTTATTCTCCAGTCCATTCTCGCCTGCCCGAAACAGATTCATAAAAATGCCATTGTGAATAAATTGACAACTAAGTGCTTAACATCCAAAAACATTCTCAACAAACACAGACATGGTTAATATATATTTTTTTTTAACAGTGAAAAAGTGCCACTTGTCTCTTAGTGCCACCCATCACACCCACAGACCACTCTCTTTATTGGATGCCTGGAGACCATATGCCGCCACAGTCTTCCAATAACATTTCAAATGTATGATGACATCAGCAATAGACAGCATGTATACCCTGTAAACCCCCGAAGCTAGATCATTGCAAAAAAGAGAACGGACCCCATCAAAAAATTCACCATCAAAAGTACTAAAGGTCTCAGCTCACTTTCAAACACAAAACTGGACTGACTTGATTAAAAGAGGAGAACAGAAAATAACCAACAGGAAAACAATGTGTTTTCCTCCTACTGTCCATTAACTGATGCAATCTAATAGTGGTAGAAATGCACAGGCCGTCTGCACTCAGTGTCCACAGTACTGTACAATAGATTGCATTGCCTGGCTACATGCCTGTCCGCCAGCCCTCTGCACAGTGACATGACCCAGTGAAGGATTCCACTTCCCTAGCAGACCTCTTTATACAGAACTCTCCATGGGGTCACTGGCAGAGAGAAAGAGAAAAAGGAGAGAGAGAGAGAGCGAGAGAGAGAGAGAGAGAGAAAGAAAGAGCGAGAGAAAAAGAGCGAGAGAGAGAGAGAGAGAGAGAGAGAGAGAGAGAGAGAGAGAGAGAGAGAGAGAGAGAGAGAGAGAGAGAGAAAGAAAGAGAGATAGAGATATGAGGAAGCATGCAGACACTGCTCCACTGATGCATGTCCACTCTGGTTGGGTTTGCTGGTCAGAGGGCGCAGCAGGCTTCTCCAAGTTGAAGATCCAGGTTGAAGCCCTGTTCACAGAGCTCTGACAGGGCAAAACAGAGCAGGCTTCCTGTACAAGCAGAGGACACACCCATCCTTGACCAGGGCCAGTGAATCCCTCAGCAGGCCAAATTAAATATTAATTAACATGAGCATCAGATTATACCAAGTCCCTTCCACAAACCGCAGAAGACACTAGAACAGTATAGAAACAAGCGTATGAGTTGATGTGTCCGTATTGATAAGGCCAGCAAGAGGAGGAAAAAGTAAAAGTAAAAAAACAAGTGATTTGTCCTTTAAAGTATTCCTGGAGTGAGTGCATACACAGTAACACTAACACACAGAGCAGCAGTGTTTCAGCACACCACCATCGGTGCTTGTGATCTTCAGTCAGCTGTGTGAGATGGGAGGCCCAGAGGTCAGGTCATGTCGTACTCCCTTGCTGGGTGGAGATGGAGCTGTAGAGTGGAATGATGTGTGTGTGTGAGTGTGTGTGTGTCAGGTGTGTGCCTGCAGCAGCAGATGTGGTTGATAGTTGGCGGGTGCTGTTCTGTTCCATGGCAGGGTCTCTCACTCACTGTCAGACAGGGTCTCATACTGAGAACACAGCAGGGGCTTAGGCTCCTCCTCCCAGGACCGTCCCTGCCCCTGGCCGGGTCCTTGAGCCCCTAACTGGCCTGAGGGGGTGGGGGAGGGGTTTGACACCGGCATGCCACTTGGGAAACGCATGGTCAGGGGGTTAAACGGGATGGGTGTGGGGCCTGCAAAAGGAAGAAGAGCAATAATAAACCCTTGAGTACTGACTATAGGCAGCAGAATGCAGTTCACAGGGTTTAAAGGGGATGGGTTTCCTGTCTTATGATACATTTGAATATGAGCAGTGAGAGATGAGATGTTGATAGAGGTGAGAGGCGCAGTGAGAGCAGGGGAGAGGCAGCAGTACCTGTGGAGGACGGCCGGTCCTCCCAGACACGGTTGGTGACGGGCGTGCGGCGGTTGGTCTCCCCCTCAGAGTGGACAGAGGAGGGTCTCTCCCCCCCTGACAGGCCCGGCCCGGGGGATTTGGCCTTTCGCCCGTTAGAACGCCCGCTGCCCTTTGGCTTCCCCCCACCTGCAGGCAGAGAGAGGGAACACAGCACAGCCCTGTGGTTTAGTGGCCAGTGCTATTCACATTTATCTACCATACATCTCAAGTTCTCAACTGGCCTACCTAGTTAAATAAAGGTGAAATAATAATTGTAAAGTTACAATTGTGAGAAACTAGTCTAGCAAAGCTTAATGAATAAATAATTTTACTTGATTTGTTACACACACATTACTGTTTCATAAATGGAAATACTGAGCCCTCAACACCAGTACATACAATACGATCCCCACAACAGCCCTGAGACTTGAAGTCGAGGCTTATGACAGAGGGAGATTTATAAGGTAATATCACACCTTGCAGTGAGTAAGACTCATCCGTCCGTCCATCAGCGGGGAGCATAGCGGCAGGCACACAGGCAACCATGGGGTTAATAGCATTGGAGGAGGGAGGGCGCTCCTCGGCCTGGTCATCATACTTGCCCATCAGGGCCTTTCTGATAATGGCCTCCAGGCCTATGGTGTTACCGGACACATCGGGAGGCGGGTGGCTGCGTATACTCACAGGTCCTGAGAGGCAAGAGGTGGCAGGGGGAAGTTAGAGAGGGCATTGAGTAGTTGGAGAGAGAGAAAGAGAGAAACAGAGGAAATTGTAAAATAGAAGACAAATGGAAAAGGAACAACATGAAAATGAGGCGTGAGGGAGAGAAAAGGAAGAAGGGGACAAGAGAATGCAAGAAAAGTGAGAGAGAAAGAGCAGCAGAGGGGGGAATAATAAACCAGTCAGCACATCCTCAGAGAGAGATGGAGAGAGACATGTTGGTTTGTGCTGATGCAGGTTTCAGTCTGTCAGTGGGCATTATGTAGGTTAGGAGTCTCCAGAGGATAGCCACAGGAGAGAGAGAGGTGGGGGTGATGTACTCTAAATAACATCCGGGATGTAGCTACTGCTCTCTCCTGTGAGTAGCCTAGGTGATGCACATGCTCTGAAGGCACAGCCAAAAGCCTAGTTATGTCAGCTAGGGGCTCATCAGGGGAATGTGGTATATAATGTATACAAACTGGAGGAGAACCTCTCTGCTGTACCATGCTGATCTATACCACAACAGAGACACATAACATCAAATCTAGTAGTCTATCATGCATAAATCACAGAAAAACTACTACTCCAAGCACGTTATACAACATTGTGGATGAGAGTAACAACAACCCACGATAATTGCTATAAATCCTGTATCTTACCTGCAGTGGTAGAGGCAGGCATGTTGAAAATCTCTGTTCCTGGCTGACCAGGATCTGGATGTGGAAACAGAGTATTTTTAGAGCATAATCGCTTTGTCAATGACTACATTATCTACAGTACCAATGCTGTATGCGGTCACTGTGGTGGTGGGACTCACTGAAGTCGGCGTCACTGCCGACCACGGTCATCTTCTTGATCATCTCCTGTTTCTTGGACTTGACAATGGCTGAGGTGCTCTCAGTGAGCTTGCTGAAGAAGGCTGGGGGCTGGGAGGTGCTGGGAGGGGAACGAGAGCCCATGCTGTGGGGAGACGACCGCATCTTGTTAGCGTCCGGAGAACTACTGTACTATTGTTTCATACACTACGGCTATTACCCTCCCCGGAGTAGTCCAGAGAATGTGGTAACCATGTATTCTATCTGTGTGAGGAAGGAAGGTAGGGTGAGACCTTACCCCTGCTCGTTGGGGTAGGAGACCCCTTGTGTCTCTGGTTCAGACATGGCTCCTGCAGGGGACACAGGCTCAATGCCGTCTGTAGACATATTGACAGGTGACACCTTGGGCTGAGGAGGGGACCTGAGAACACGAACACACACACACACTTATGAGCCACTGTGGTATGGCTGAGTATACACTGCCATCTGAACAATATTCAACTTCAATTCAAGTCAGTAATATTCAGTATCTGTATTTCCACATAGGATGAAACGTAGTACATAGAATGCGACACCCATAGGAAGATACAGAGTGCTACTGAATACAGTATAAAATCTGGACCGTACCGGTCTCTGGCACGATCCCCTCCGGCTCCCTCTGGAGTGTAGCGAGGCCCCTGGCTGGGCTCCTGGGAGGCAGGTGGGGCCTGGGGGGCGCTGGGAGGCCGGGTCAGGTCAAGGACAGAGTTGTTGTGGTAGGACTGCTGCAAAGGGACCTGCTGCTGGGCCTGCTGGCTCTGCCGGGTGTAGTCCTTGGTGATCACCTCCTGTTAACCACACACATCACAGACAGGTCAGACATAGGTTTCCTCCGTCCAATCTGTCCTATCTGCTTCTCATTCCTACAGACTTTGAGAAGAACTGTACGCAAAATCATTATTAAGATGGTAAATGCAACACTGATGTAATATAGTAAAAATATATTCATGTAGTTGTGTGGGGCCTTACACTGATGTGCTGGGCCAGGGTGACCACCCTCTGGCTGCCTTTGACCAGGGGGGACTGGGGCTGCTGGCCCGGGGACAGCCTCTCCTCAGAGGGAGGCCGGTACAGACCGTGCTGCTCCATGGGCATCATCTTCTGTTGAACTGAGGGGTCAGGACACAGCCCACACAGCCCAGACACACACACACACACGGTGGTGCCCACAAGAGCACATATTAAGCAGCACCACCACGTACACACAGAGGAGGGTACAAAGAAGGTGAAAATTCAGTTCCTTGGGTCAATTTGAATAGAGGCAGCTTAAAGGCAGTCTATAACTACATTGTACTAGTATTCACTGTTTCTACAGTTGAAAAACTGACGAGAGCTTGTTGTAAAAATTTTGAATAACAAACAAATATACATTTTTAAAGTCCATTAGGTGCACAGCAGACGGTGTTCTCGATAAACATTGCGTAAGTGACAAATCTGCTCAACGGTAGTTTTCCTGCTGCAGAAATCTCTACAAAGTGTTGTCAGCCAGTGTGTTGGATCTGACAAGCTTAGTGGTGACATAAAATGGCAACTCAATACTAGGAAGGTGTTCTTAATGTTTTGAACACTGTCGATATACTGTATATATATATAGATATAGAGTATATTGATATATCTATATACAGTATGTGTGTGTGATTATATATATATATATATATACACATACAGCGGGTGAAATAAGTATTGAACACGTCACCATTTTTCTCAGTAAAAGGTGCTATTGACATAAAATGTTCACCAGATGTACAAAGAAACCAAAACAAATAAGTTCAGAAATTAAGTTATGTGTAATAATGGGAAATGACACAGGGAAAAAGTATTGAACACATGAAGAAAGGAGGTGCAAAAAGGCATGGAAAGCCAAGACAACAGCTGAAAACTATCAGTAATTAAAAAGCAATCCAGCCCCGTCAGTGCAAATTAATATCAGCTGGTTCAGTCCCAACTGATGGCCTACAAAAAGGTCTCATTACCAAGGTGTCACACAAGACACATCTCATGATGGGTAAAAGGAAAGAGCTGTCTCAAGACCTTCGCAACCTAATTGTTGCAAAACATAATGATGCCATAATGGCATTGGTTATAGGCAAATTTCTAAGCTTCTGAATGTTCCAGTGAGCACTGTTGGGGCCATAATACGGAAGTGGAAAGACAATCATTTCACCATAAATTTGCCTCGACCAGGTGCTCTTTGCAAGATTTCTGACAGAGGAGTGAAAAGAATAATCAGAAGAGTTGTCCAAGAGCCAAGGACCACTTGTGGAGAGCTTCAAAAAGACCTACAATTAGCAGGTACTGTTGTCTCAAAGAAAACAGTAAGTAATGCACTCCACCGCCATGGCCTGTATGCACGCTCACCACGCAAGACTCCTGCACAACATTTGGAAAAGCCAGTGAAATGCTGGGAGAATATAGTGTGGTCAGATGAGAGCAAAATTGAACTGTTTGGATGTCATAATACACACCATGTTTGGAGGAGAAATGGCACTGCACATCACCCTAAAAACACCATACCAACAGTGAAGTTTGGAGGGGGGAACATCATTGTGTGGGGCTGCTTTTCAGCAAATGGTACTGGCAAACTTCACATAATTGAAGGAAGGATGAATGGGCAAATTTACCGAGACATTCTTGACAAAAATCTGCTGCCATCTACCAGGATGATGAAGATGAAACGAGGGTGGACATTTCAGCAAGACAATGATCCCAAACACACAGCCAAGGAAACTCTCAATTGGTTTCAAAGAAAGAAAATAAATAACTTAATTTCTGAACTTATTTATTTTGGTTTCTTTGTATGTATGGATTACTTGGGTTGTTACCAACATCTGGTGAAAATGTCATGTCAATAGCACCTTTGGAAATATATTTACTGAGAAAAATGGTGACGTGTTCAATACTTATTTCACCCGCTGTATATACAGTATGTGTGTGCGTGTGATATATATCTCTATATACAGTGTGTATGTGTGAATATATATATATATGCATGCACACACTTGCCCTATAGGCATGTCATAAATATTGATGTGGCACATAGCTTTACAAGTGGCAAAACAAGAAAACAATATCACATTTCTAATGATGGAAAAGTCTCAGAGGATTTGTTAAGAGGTATGCAAGTAGAAAAATCAGCATAAATTACAGTGAGGCGTAATAAGGACATGCAGAGATTTGGGGGCCAGAAGCTGCAGCACCCCCCCTCCCCCTGGATCTTTTTATGGGTCTCTCCACCACCCGTTACGCCCTCTCCCTGCAGCCCACCTCCCCCCTCCAGAGGAAGATCAACGCTGTCTGGAGCCCCAGGGAGGTTGTTTGTCTGTCTGGTGGCTGGTGGGGCTTTAGGCTCTCCTGGCCGCTTCCTACTACATGACACACTGGTTTATATTGAGAGAGACCGACTGTCACACACAACCTAAGCTCTCTCTTTTGTCATTTAGGTAATCTAGCTAACAATAGCTTAACTTGTATATGTAGCACATTTGAGGTTTTGTAAGGTGAGTATCTGTAAGGAAGGTATTATTTCTAACTATTAATCAAATACTTACAGAATTACTATAACTCTCATAAGCCTGCTCCTAACACAATCGATAGATCGGTAACAACGGCACTTAATTTAGTTTCTAATATGGAACTCTCGAATACTACAGGTTTGGGGGGGGGGGGGGGGGGGGGGGTGCGCAGGGTGCCACATCCTCAATAAAAAGGAAAATAAAATAAGCAGCAATGAATGTTAGGCTTAAATTTTCCAACCACTGAGCCATCTATGAATGATACCTTAAAGAGCACCTAGGATCTTTCTCTTCAAGGAAATACCAATTGGGTTCTGTATTTATACCATAATAATGGTCAATACATAGTCATTTACAAAAAATACATAGTCATTTAATAATAAAAATTAGCTGGGTAATTTGATTTATCCAGATTGTAAGCTGCTTTCATCTCCTTAATATTCTGTCCAGTTTCAACTTTATCTTCTCAATGCCAAAACGTGTTAAACAATAATTAGATGGTCACGTTTGGATCTTTTTTTATATAGTTCTCTACGTTACACAGCAAAAATAGTATAGCGTAAAAAAAACAATGTCAAAATAATTTGGACTGATTTCATAATGCCCAACCACCACAGAGTGCAATAGGCCACAGACGGACGGGGGGAGGGTCTGGGTGATGAGGGGACCCTGTGATCCAGAGCGTCTTACCATCACTGGCGCTGTTGGCCATGAGCGAGCCCGTCTCTGGAATCCCCGTTTCACAAGAAATTTGACGCATGATAATCGCGTTTATGAAGTTGGCCGCAGTCATGGTGGTCTTACCGAGTGATCTGAGCTCTTGTTCCTGAATGGACATCGGTTTGTTTTGAGTCTTTTCCCTACTAGGCGTGCCACTTTCTCCGCGGCCAGCAGGGTTATCCGACTGGGGGGGCAGCAGGTGAGGGGGTCGACCTGAGTGGTGAGAGGCCGAAGAGCCCTGGGGGTAGGGGCCGGGGTAACCCCCTTGGTTAGGGCTGGTCAGCTTGGGGTCAGATTTGCTGGAGGATATAGAGGGTCCATGTTGATCTTGGGTGTGTTTGGGAAGGCCTCCCCTACTCTTGCCCCCATCCCGGCCCATTTCCTTGGAGTCCATGCTTGGTGGGTAGCCCTCAGGTGGCACCCCAGGCCTCTGGAGGTGGCCGTAGCCTGGGTAGCGATTTGAGCCTGACCTGTGTGAGGAAAACAAATAACTAAAACAGTCAGTAAACATGCCAACCACAGATGAACCCCCACTACAGTCTGTATGTCCTATTTAGAAGAACCACAAAATAAGTGAACCAAGGCACATGCAGTAGGAGATACTTAGCCATTTATCCAACCATTTATGTCATGCATGTCACTGTGCAGGCTACCTTAGCACAGAGGGGTTGTTGTGGTCGCTGACAGGCAGATTCTTGACCCCAGTGTTGTGCAGGACGCTGGGCCTCTGCTGGATACTGTCCTGGGTGCGAGGGGACACCGGGGAGTGCTGGTGGCCATAGCCGGAGTGGGAGGAGGGCCTCACACTTCCACCTGAGCTGTGCTCTGTGCCTGAGGGTACAAACAGATATAATACATTACACACTGCACAGAGCTCATATCATCTTTCATCTCATCGAACAACAGCATAGACATCCAGCACTGACAATGTGCATAATAGCGTAATAACATATTATCAGAAAACCAGACAGGTAGTGAGTGTCTCTGTATTGTTACACACCCGGTCTCCAGATGGGGGCGTGTTCCACGTTGCCGTGAGAGATCCCCTTCTCTCTGTCCCTGTCCCGCTCTCTGTCTCTGTCCCGCTGTCTCTCGCGATCCCTCTCTCTCTCTCTCTGTTGTTCCCTGTCCCTCTCGCGATCCCTCTCTCTCTCTCTCTCTCTCTGTTGTTCCCTGTCCCTCTCGCGGTCTCTCTCCCTTTCCCTCTCGCGGTCTCTCTCCCGGTCTCTTTCTCGTTCGCGGTCAGCTGACGACGGAGTGCCGTGCTGCTTGCTCATGTGTTGGGGCCCAGCTACACAGCATAGGAGAGAATCAAACAAAACACAGATGAGTCAGTCACACAGCAACACATATAAACACAGAACGCTGGCTGGAGTGTAGAGTCCAGTCCAGTACCTGGTGAGATGGGAGAGGTGGTGTAGGGCTGGCTGGGGAAGGCCCCCTGGCCCCCAGGGATGTAGGTGATGCGGTCCATGGGGGAGCTGGAAGGCCCTGCAGAGGGAGGGACCAGGACAGGTAAGTGTGGTACCTGAGACAGATCAATGATCCCTGGGGACAAGAAGGAAGAAGAGTCAAAACTACAGACTGCGCTACCCTACACTGGTCCAGCTAGGCCTCTTTTCCTGTGTGTTTGTACTATGACCAGAGTGAGGCTCACCGCGCGGGGCAGCAGAGTAGGGCATTTGGAGGGGCTGGTCCCGTGGCGAGAGCCCCCTTAGCAGGTCTGAGCGCTGGGCAGCCATGGCGGCGGCTGCAGGCCACTGGTGCATCTGCTGGGAAGTGATGTAGTCATTTAGCAGCGTCTGGCGGTTCTCCAGGGCCGCCGTGTCGGGGAAGCCCCGGATCAGGTAGGGGTAGGGGTGAGCGTAGCCCGGGTTAGGGGCCAGGTGGCGAGGCAGGTAGTAGGCCGCTAAATGTGGAGGAAGACAAAGAGATCAAATAAAGCCATCATATAGTCACATACAAACCAGCCCCCCCCCCCAAAACCACACCCTTCCAACAGACAGAAAGAGGTGTTATTGAAGGAGCTCCTATGTAGTGAAGTGTACAGTGGACATAAGAATGGTCCAGTTGTGTGATATGTACCTGGGTCAATGGGGATGCCCTGACGCAGGGCAGCAGGGTCAAAGGCCAGGGGGATCTGACCTCTGTATACATCGGCCCCCAGACCCTGCAGCAGACGTTCGTACGACGCCAGGGACACCTGTTGTTGGGCATGCTGCTCAGCAACGCCTGCCAGGGGTGACTTGCCGGAGCTCATTTCTCTAGGGGTTGGTGTGGACTTGCGCTCCTGAGGCTGGTTTTTAATGGAGCCTGGACCACACAGAGAGGAGAGATGGGAGAAAGAAGGAAGCTTTAGAACACTCATACTAGGGGAGATCATTTCAACCCAGGGGGAAAAGCAATCAATGCATCACAATCAGACAGGTTCTATGCCAGTGTACAGTCAGGTGTCAGTGTGTGACATACCTTCATGCTGACGCTGGCCTGACTCTCTGGACAGGGGGGATCCTCTGTGAGAAGGCCCAGGGTAGGGAGCCCTCATGCCGCCCTTGTGTTCCTCGTAGCCAACAGGGCTGTGCTGGGCCTTGCCACCCTGTTCACCCCCCATGGCCAGGGGCGAGGAGCGGGCCATGGAGCTGGCCGTGCTGACCACAGCGCTGGGACGGCCCTTAGGACCTTCCTCGTAGCGGCCCCGCTGCTCAGGCCCCCGCATCTCCAGGTGAGGCGGCATGCCATAGTGGGAGCGCGGGGAGCTGGCGATGATGGAGCGAACGTCATGCCCCTTCCTTGAGACACCCTGCTCCTGCTTCATAGGAGTGCCCTGAAAAAAAGAAAAGAAAAAAGAACAATCTCTGCCAACAGTGACTTTTCTTGCTTTTTTCATCCCTTTTTCCTGAGGGACTGTGCACTGACGTGCAGTGAATCTACAGTGTGGCATTCCTCTCACCTGTACAATAATGCCCTCTTTGCCAGCCTTGGCCATCATCATGCCTTCAGGCATCTGTCGGAGCTCCTCTCTGGGGATGAGGTGGATGGATCGACCCCCCTCCTTCACGGTGGGCACCATGCCCTCTCTGCCCTTCATGGGGTCAACCATCTGGCCAGGCCCTCGGGGCGGGGAGCCCTCTCTCTTCACCTGCTTGGCCTCTCGCCTCATGTAGCCATCCTGGGGGTCCAGGTGACGTGGGATACCTGGGGGGGAGTGGAGGAGGAGGGGTGGAACACAAACACACAAGTTCAAATTTGAAGTCAGACTGGAACTTTATTGACACTGTACTTCTCTTGCGCGATTGTACAACTAGGCGAGGTGACCATACCCTGATGCAGTGTATTGAATTAAAGATAATGGGTCTATTTTCTTACCCTGTGAAATGGAACCACGGATGTGGTGGGTTGGGTGTGGGCTGTCTCTCTCATGGGGCATGGCTCTGCCTATCAGACCTGAAGTATGTGCGGTGGTGAAGAAAGAGTGCCATTTGTTACGCCATACGTAGTACTCCAGTTTATGTAAAGTAAAATGTTAGAGCTGTTAGAGGGCTCCTTACACACTTACCCTCACAGTTGGCTGCAGACAGAGAGTCCCTCATGGGCAGCCCCCTCGAGATCCCTCCCTCCATGACATCATAGGGGCGCTTCAGCCCCAAGATCTCCCCAGGCTGGCCTCGGCCGTCTTCTTTAGGATTCTGAGAGGGTAGGCCTGAGGAGAACACGCCACAAACAACAATCAACAGAGGAACAAGGAAATTCCACCGAGAAATACCAAGAATCAGAGGGCATTGAGAGGTGGCTTTAACTCTTCAAGACTAAAAGCGATGCCTCTGTTCCTGTTGTTATGTACACTACCGTTCAAAAGTTTGGGGTCACTTAGAAGAAGAGGCGATTCCGGGATGCTGGCCTTCTAGGGAGAGTTGCAAAGAAAAAGCCAAATCTTCCTCTGTCCAGTGTCTGTGTTCTTTTGCCCATCTTAATCTTTTCTGTTTATTGGCCAGTCTGAGATATGGCTTTTTCTTTGCAACTCTGCCTAGAAGGCCAGCATCCTGGAGTCGCCTCTTCACTGTTGATGTTGATGTACTATTTAATGAAGCTGCCAGTTGAGGACTTGTGAGGCGTCTGTTTCTCAAACTAGACACTAATGTACATGTCCTCATGCTCAGTTGTGCACCGGGGCCTCCCACTCCTCTCTTCATTTCTCAGAACAAGAATAGACTGATGAGTTTCAGAAGAAAGTTATTTGTTTCTGGCCATTTTGAGCCTGTAATCGAACCCACAAATGCTGATGCTCCAGACACTCATCTAGTCTAAAGAAGGCCAGTTTTACTGCTTCTTTAAATCAGCACAACAGTTTTCAGCTGTGCTAACATAATTGCAAAAGGGTTTTCTAATGATCAATTAGCCTTTTAAAATGATACACTTGGATTATCTAACACAACGTGCCATTGGAACACAGGAGTGATGTTTGCTGATAATGGGCCTCTGTATGCCTATGTAGATATTCCATAAAATAAAACAAATCAGCCGTTTCCAGCTACAATAGTGATTTACAACATTAACAATGTCTACACTGTATTTCTGATACATTTTATGTTATTTTAATGGACAATTTTTTATTTATTTTTTTCTTTCAAAAACAAGGACATTTATAAGTGACCCCAATCTTTTGAATGGTAACGTAAGTGAAAGTGTTTCTAGAAGGTTACAGTACTGACGGTCATAGGTGAGGATGTGTCCGCTGATGCCCTCATAGACCACATGTCCTTTGGACAGGGCCTCGTCCCGCTCCCTCTCTGCCCTGCTGGGGCTGGTCCCCTTGTACAGAACATCCGCCGGGGTGCCCTGTGGAGGGAGGGGGACACATACAGAGGAACACAACAGTCAATCATCCAATCAATATACAGCAGATATCAGTTTAACCATTTCATTGCTCGTTGTTGTAAGATGTATATTTGTCCTGAATGTTCTTTTTTATTGTGAGCTCTGGTGATTAAGATCATACGGTGTACATCGCGCACTGGTGCCAACCAGAGAATTGTGTGAAAATGTGAGTTATGCGCGTGGATGTCAAGTTATGATTCAACCACGATAGAGCTTTATGTCCCTACTGCTCTTGCAACAGAGGTCACACACTAAACAAAGTGAATTGCTCACTACTATACCAGCTGAAGCGTAGTCACATAAGAATACAATTTGTGTCTCAGACTATAACCCCCACACACACTCTGCAGTGCTAACACCAGGTGACAAAATGGCAGCAGCGGGTTTGGTATGGGCTATGAGTCATATCTCTGACACACTTTTCAGTGCGAGTCAGATTTCCGCCATGTCTAGTGAGGGTTTATGTAAGCCAGCTGGGAGGCTGAGAGAGAAAAGAGAGAAGAGAGGGAGAGGGCGAGAGAGAAAACACAGGCCTGTCCTTGATCCCCCCTCCATAAAAAAAACGTTTGTGAACTAACACTTGACTTACTAGCACTGCTGATAGTTACTATGACTGAGATGTGGGTGCCTCTCCTAGCTACCTTAAAATGAATGCTAAATGTAAATGCCAAATGATATGGGGGGGACTAGTGACGGTCAGGGGCCAGACCACAAGTGTAGAGGGGGGGCTCGTCTTACAGGATCGAGTGGCCTTGACACAAACACCCTTCCTATCTCCCTCATCTACCCCAAGCATCCAATGTCATCAAGGGAGATGCGAGAAACCTACGTACCCGATGCCACAAAGCTTATCTGTACAAACACACCTCATTGACAGATAGGCTTTCGCTAGACAAACAAAGAAGGAGCCTTGTGACATCCCCACCCACTCTGATTATATATACGACCTCTCACCTTTCCCTCAGTTATCTATCTGGGCATATACTGTATAATCTCATCCCATTTCCAGGTCAGCTGGCTGAGGGAGATATTACATCAGGCGGAGGACTATGCGTATCAGTGACGGATGGGGCTTAGCGAGTGGCGAGAGTAAACAGATAAATCAAGTAGGGAACAGACGTGGTACAGTGTGTACCTGTTGCTAGGGCGACAGAGAGCAGTCAGGGCCACGGTTATGTCACACCAGTCAGGCTCAGCAGGGAGATCCTGCCTGCCTGCCTGCCTGTTGCACCAGCCTTTACCCTGCCTAACGCTCTAGTTTCATTTGAAAACGTAGAATAAACAGTCCAGTGAGACTTGTAGGTCAACGCTGATAGTCATAATAATAGGTTCTTGCCCAGTAGCAGAAGCACATTGTAGTGTTGAGGTCAGTGTTGCTCTTACCTGGGTGATGGAGCCTCCTCGGTAGGAGATGGGGGAGTCCTGGTGCACTCTGGTCCCTGGGATGCCTTTCGTGATGCTGCCTCCCTGCACCGCTGGCATGGACCCTGCAAATTCAACACATCCGGGAGAACAGAGTCAGGGATGGCATGGAGGTCGGTTTATGCACCAATAACAGAGCAGAGAATCCGTATGAGCAGTGAACAGTGTGCCAACAGAGGGGTGTGTAGTGCATCTAGCTGTGAACTCACCACGTCCAGCGTTGGTGTCGTGGGGCGCCCCCTGCGTGGACAGGTTCTCTGCCTGGGAGGACAAGCACCGCGGGGACAGCTGCTCCTGCTTCACCATAGGGTAGGGACCTGGTGTGTGCGAGTCAGAGAGGGACAGTGTGAGACAAGAGCAGAGAGGAGAGAGAGTGTCAGTGCAGAAAGCCCAGGACACCCAAACTGAGAATTGAAGGTTAGGACAAGAAGAGGGCAACTCACCAGCAAACCAAGGCTGGGAATGCTGCACCCACTCCAGACACTTGGACTCACCCACTTTCCTCTGATCCATCCAGGACAAACTCATCTGTGCAGGGGGCATCTTCCCGTGGTCCATCCCATGAGCCGGGCTATGCAGCTGCACTGGGGTGCCCTGCGAACCACACAACAACAACAGTGAGCATGGTGCATGGCAACACTGAATTCACTTTCCCAATAACTTCTAATGGGTGCTATGGTTCTCTGGAGTAACGCTAGTGTACTGCACCTGTGTGATAGACCCCCCTGGCTTGTTGGAGGAGATGAGAGGGGGTGGCTCTGGCATGTGGAGGGGGCGCACCGCTGCCAACCTGGCGCCATCCTGCTGCAGACCAGGGGGCCCAGAGTGGCCGACCTGCTGGAAAGCTGAGATCACAGACAGATACTTTTAAATGATACAAATATAGACATGCAGGATGGGAAAGAAGAGTAAGAAGACATAACAGTGAGAAGAGTAAGGAGCCATAACAGTAAGAAGAGTAAGGAGCCATAACAGTAAGAAGAGTAAGGAGCCATAACAGTAAGAAGAGTAAGGAGACATAACAGTAAGAAGAGTAAGGAGCCATAACAGTGAAATGAAAGAAGAGTAAGGAGACATAACAGTAAGAAGAGTAAGGAGACATAATAGTAAGAAGAGTAAGGAGCCATAACAGTGAAATGAAAGAAGAGTAAGGAGACACAACAGTGAGAAGAGTAAGGAGCCATACCAGTAAGAAGAGTAAGGAGCCATAACAGTAAGAAGAGTAAGGAGCCATAACAGTAAGAAGAGTAAGGAGCAATAACAGTAAGAAGAGTAAGGAGCCATAACAGTAAGGAGCCATAACAGTAAGAAGAGTAAGGAGAGATAATGAAATGAAAGACGAGTAAGGAGACATAACAGTGAGACGAGTAAGGAGACATAACAGTGAGACGAGTAAGGAGACATAACAGTGAGACGAGTAAGGAGACATAACAGTGAGACGAGTAAGGAGCCATAACAGTAAGAAGTGTAAGGAGCCATAACAGTGAAATGAAAAGAAGAGTAAGGAGAAACAACAGTAAGAAGAGTAAGGAGCCATAACAGTAAGAAGAGTAAGGAGCCATAACAGTGAGAAGAGTAAGGAGCCATAACAGTAAGAAGAGTAAGGAGCCATAACAGTAAGAAGAGTAAGGAGACATAACAGTGAAATGAAAGAAGAGTAAGGAGCCATAACAGTAAGAAGAGTAAGGAGCCATAACAGTGAAATGAAAGAATAGTAAGGAGCCATAACAGTGAAATGAAAGAAGAGAAAGGAGCCATAACAGTGAAATGAAAGAAGAGAAAGGAGCCATAACAGTGAAATGAAAGAAGAGTAAGGAGCCATAACAGTGAAATGAAAGAAGGGTAAGGAGCCATAACAGTAAGAAGAGTAAGGAGCCATAACAGTAAGAAGAGTAAGGAGCCATAACAGTAAGAAGAGTAAGGAGCCATAACAGTAAGAAGAGTAAGGAGCCATAACAGTAAGAAGAGTAAGGAGCCATAACAGTAAGAAGAGTAATGAGACATAACAGTGAGAAGAGTAAGGAGAGATAACAATGAAATGAAAGAAGAGTAAGGAGAGATAACAATGAAATGAAAGAAGAGTAAGGAGACATAACAGTGAAGATGAGTAAGGATACATAACAGTGAGAGGAGTAAGGAGACATAACAGTGAGACGAGTAAGGAGCCATAACAGTAAGAAGAGTAAGGAGCCATAACAGTAAGACGAATAAGGAGACAAAACAGTAAGACGAGTATGGAGCCATAACAGTAAGAAGAGTAAGGAGACATAACAGTAAGAAGAGTAAGGAGACATAACAGTAAGAAGAGTAAGGAGACATAGCTGTAAGAAGAATACGGGGACATAACAGTAAGAAGACATAACAGTAAGAAGAGTAAGGAGCCATAACAGTAAGAAGAGTAAGGAGCCATAACAGTAAGAGTAAGGAGCCATAACAGTAAGAAGAGTAAGGAGAGATAATGAAATGAAAGAATAGTAAGGAGACATAACAGTGAGACGAGTAAGGAGACATAACAGTGAGACGAGTAAGGAGACATAACAGTGAGACGAGTAAGGAGCCATAACAGTAAGAAGAGTAAGGAGCCATAACAGTAAGAAGAGTAAGGAGCCATAACAGTAAGACGAGTAAGGAGACAAAACAGTAAGACGAGTAAGGAGCCATAACAGTAAGAAGACATAACTGTAAGAAGAATAAGGGGACATAACAGTGAAATAGGAGGGATGAGGGTTTGACCCAAGGGAATAATATTTATTGAAATGTTTACTTCTCTTTTATTTGATCAGGGGAGCTCATTAAGACCAGGGTCTCATTTTCAATGGTGCCCTGAGGACAACAAATTTAACACGAACATCCCCCCCAAAAAAGTATGGTAGGGGAGCCCTGGGGGTTACAGAGAGGTTGTAGTGGGACTCACAGGAGTTATAGTGGAGCAGGTGCTGGTCGTGGCTGAGCTTGGCCATGTCTCGAGGGGACAATGGGTAGGGGGACATGACAGGCCGGCCCAGGGTAGTGGCCCTCAGGTCCTCTGGCCCCACCACCTGCTTCTTAGGGTCCCCGTGAGGAGAGAAGGCCCGGGACTTATCTGTAAGACGGGACACACAAACACACACTCGGTAAGGGCCAGGACTGGCTAGTTGCTAACACTTTCTGGAAGCCGAGAGCCATCCCTTGGCCAGCACTAGATTGCTATGCTCCTTCTCATCATCACAGCAAGGAGTACAGCCAGCCACACAGCAATGCTGCTCCACACAGCCATCCCTTGTGTTTAGAGTACAAACACAGTGCCAAACCCATTGCTAGTGTTTAGTGTACACACACAGTCAAAACCCGCTAAGGAAGTGAATTTAGCTAGGCGTGTGTTGGGCGAAGGGGTATGAGTTAGGGATAGAGCAGGGTGGGGTGGGGCGGGGTGTGAACCTACGTAATCCGTGAAGTAGAGTCTGCAGCCACCTCTCGTTGCCTTCCAGCTCTGCAGAGACACAGACACACTGCAGCTAATCACATACCCGGTACTCACATCATCACACTCATACATACACTCACACATGTGACTCGAATCCCTACACACATGGCTACCTCCTCAGTTTACTGTGTTGTGATTCACACAGCACATCATCCCCCTTGCCACTGGGCTGCGTTTTCTCCAGGGTTCATAACAACAGGAGATCCTCCAGTAGTTACATAGCCCCGGTCCAGGGTTACCATAGGCTTCTAAAAAGGACCCCAGATGGAAACTCTTCAGTTCATCTTGTGTCAACATCTTCTAAATAGGACTAGGTCTAGCAATTCACATGGAGCACAACTCTCAAAGGATATCCAAGACTGAACTCAACAACCCAACACAGATCCCACTACATGGGGATACTTGACTGAGCCCAAAGATCAATACCAGCACAACACAAAACAGTGTAGAACTGACATAATCCCTAATAAAGCCCAATAATCTAGAGCCACCTGGAGACTATAAACAATAGCACTAAGTACACAATAAAAATAAAAATAGGAGAGAGTTGTGTTTAGCCTGAGCAGAAGGATAAGGGGAGCTAGAGAGAGAGAACTAGAGCGAGAGAGAGAAAGAGAGAGAGCGCTAAAGAGAGAGAGCGCTAGGGAGAGAGCGCGCGAGAGAGAGAGCGAGAGAGAGCGCGAGAGTGAGAGAGAGAGCGAGAGAGAGCGCGCGAGAGTGAGAGAGAGAGAGGGGGCTGGTGTTCGTACCGTCCTTGTCGCTGGTGGAGGGGCTGCGTTGGTGGACGCGGGGGCTGCTGATGTTGTGGGCGTCTCTGTCTCCCTGCGCTGGGTAGGGGTGCTGTTTGCTGGGCTGACCTGCATGCTGCTGCTTCTGCTGCTTGGCCTCCTGGGAGGACTCTCCATGGGCCATGGTGATCTGCTGCTGGTATAGGGCCAGGGCATGGGGGGGTAGCACAGACTTACCACCCCCACCCCGCGGACCACCCTCCGGCATCTGGGGCATCTGCACACACAAGAGAGAGATGCCTGGTGAGCAACTGATACACATAAACACTAACCTTATGACCTGTTCTTCTTATTATTTCCCTTAATGCCTGGCATCTTGTTCCTCCTCTGGGTCAATCTATCCCATCTGCTCCAGATGGCCTGCTTATCTAATACAAATATGTCTTTATCATTTTACCCGCCATGTTGTTATCTGTGGAAGTAGCAGTATTGTCATTGCAGGAGGGCTGGCCTTAATACTACTGACGGGGGTAGAATGACCAGGCTGGACTTGTCTAATGATTTATGTGTGACTGTATACCTGGCTGGCTCTCATATGCTCTCCAAAGATGGAGAAGACCAAGATGCAGGTTGCGGCCCTGGCGAAAGTCTAGAGAGACGAGGGGATAAATGGTAAGACTCACAATAGGGGGGATGGCCGCAGCCCTCTGTTTCAACTGCTTCAGGTCCATGGGCTTCTGCAGAGGGGAGGAGATGACCCCATCATGAGCATAGTTCAGCAGGCTGGGACGGTTTGGGGACATCATCCTGGAGAGAGAAAGAAAGAAAGAGAGATGGCGCGAGAGAGAGATAGCGAGAACGCGTGCGAGAGAGAGACAGAGAGACAGAGACAGAGACACAGAGAGAGAGAGAGAGAGAGAGAGAGAGAGAGAGAGAGAGAGAGAGAGAGAGAGAGAGAGAGAGAGAGAGAGAGAGAGAGAGAGAGAGAGAGAGAGAGAGAGAGAGAGAGAGAGAGAGAGAGAGAGAGATAACTAGAAGACTCTTTCCCATTCAGTGGCTGCCAATGGATGTACCACACATTCCTTAATATGGCCATAACCGGGCTTCTCTTATTTACTTTTCCCATAAACACAGATTGACCCTTAGCAGAACTTCGCACTATGAAAACACGAAGAGAGTAGAGGTTCTGACTGCGTTTCCATCCCACATGCCCAACCACCCATCCCCTACTCGCAGATACACACATACAAACACGCATAGATACTCTGGAACACACACATAAACACACACACACCCCTGCACCCACACACAATGAGAGAAACTGGGGCGCACACACACTCCCTCCCATTGTTTGCTTTGGCACAGAGGGCAACATTCCCCTAGGCTCTGCCAATACATGCAGTCTGCTGTCATGGAAAAAACTGAACAAATACCCTGCAAACACTGCAGGACGAATCACCACTCCTGTCAGCTCACATCTTTGACACAGACATTGCGTCTGCAGGCACGCACACACTCACACAGAAGCACAGAAAGATAGAACAATAAACCAAAAATGATCAACACCGACCGAACCAACCATTTAGAGGTCATTTTACTGATATAGACAAAAATGATCAACACCGACCGAACCGACCATTTAGAGGACATTTTACTGATATAGATAATGATAAACACTGACCGAACTGAGCTACACGGGATTTTGCCAAGATAATCCATCTACCGAACAGATGTGGCATACCAAGAAGCTGATTAAATAGTGTGATCACCACACAGATGCTGGGGACAATAAAATGTCACTCTAAAATGTGCAGTTTTGTCACACAATGTCACAGATATTTCAAGTTGAGGGACCATGCATTGGCATGCTGACCACAGTAACGTCAATCAGAGCTGTTTCCAGAGAATTGAATGTTCTGAAACAAAGCTGAGAATGTCCCAGTTCTTCCATGGCCTGCATACTCACCGGACATGTTACCCATTGAGCATGATTGGGATGCTCTGGATCACGACAGCGTATTCCAGTTCACACCAAAATCCAGTAACTTTGCACAACCATTGAAGAGGAGTGGGACAACATTTCACAGGCCACAATCAACAGCCTGAAACTCTATGCAAAGGAGATGTGTCGCGCTGCATGAGGCAAATGGTGGTCACACCAGATACTGACTGTTGTGCACATTAATGTAAAAAACTTAGCGTTCAATTTATTGTTATTGTGATAGATCAGTTTATTTAGCAGGATATGGATTTTTGTCCATATCACCCAGCTCTAGTGGTCAGAGCGTTGGGCTGTAGGTAGCCTAGTGGATCGAATCCCGAACCGAACCGACAAGGTGAAAACCTGTCGATGTGTCCTTGAGCAAGACACTTAACCCTAATTTGCTCCAGGGGCGCTGTCCCTGTAGGTAGGCCATCATTGTAAATAAGAATTTGTTCTTAAAATGACTTGCCTAATTAAATGTAAAAAAATTAAATTAAATAGTACATATGCACACACCCACAAAGACCTCAGGAGTTTATGGTTGATGATCGTTGCCACAAATTGCCTGACAACTAAGGGCCATACAGTAGGAAACTAGTGACACAATCCAGATGTATGCCTGGCTACAGTGGGGAATTCAGAGAATACAACTAGAGGTACCGGGCTTACTGAGACGACTTGTATTGGTCCTGTTGTCTGCATCCTTCCACTACAGCTACCTGTATTCCCAGTAGCTCTTCTTCCCCCTCTAGAGAACTCCTCCACCCAGCCCTAAGCCCCCCCCCCCCCCCGCAACTCTGAGACCACACCTGCAACCCCTCCACCCATCCCTAAGCCCCCCCTGCAATCCCTCCACCCATCCCCGAGCCCCCAACTGTAACACCTCCACCCAGCCCTAAGTCTCCATCCAGCCCTAAGCCCCCAACTGCAACCCCTCCACCCAGCCCTAAGTCTCCATCCAGCCCCGAGCCCCCAACTGCAACCCCTCCACCCAGCCCTAAGTCTCCATCCAGCCCGAGCCCCCACCTGTAACCTCTCCACCCAGCCCCGAGCCCCCACCTGCAACACCTCCACCCGGCCCGAGCACCCACCTGCTTTTCTCAGTGTTCTCCGACTCCTCAATCTCGTCAGCGCTGCAGGTGGCGCTAGAGTCACTGTCTGCGTGGGAACCCGTCTTGGGCTCGTGGTCCCTCTTGGAGCTCTTGGAGGAGCTCTTTCTCTCCTCTGCCTCTGCAGTGGGTGGCTTCCTGTCTCGGTCTGTGGATTCACTGGGCAGCTCCTTGCTACCCTCCCCTGCTTCAGTCTTCACCTCCTGCTTGATGGCCTTGTCCCCATCTCCTGGGGGCTTTTCATCTCCTCCCTGGACCATGTGGGAGCCTGAGGCCTCCTTGTCCCCAGGGTTGGAGCCAGCCTTGGCCTTACTGCCACCCTCCTCTTTAGCCTTGCTGTCCTCAGAGGAGCGTGGAGAAGGCAGGCTCTCTGTGTCCGAGCTGTTGTTAGCCCCACCTGGTACAGGAGAGTGAGAGAGAGTGAGCGAGAGAGAAAAAAGGAGACAGACAGACAGACAGACAGAGAGAGAGAGAGAGAGAGAGAGAGAGAGAGATCCTCTTGTCCTCTTTCACTTCGATCCCTCTCTCAATCTCCTCCTCTCTTGTGCCCCTTCTTTCTCTGAAACCAAATTTATCAAGTGCCACTTTTACACCTAATCAGGTTTCACTGTACAATGAGGAAGAACACAAAACCAATTGTGATGATGGAGGAAATGCCCTGGGGCTTCCCAGCTCTATTGTGGTAACAGACCATAGGTGATGGTGTATCAACAAATTACTACTGTACATTATTCCCAGGTGTCTATAATGTTCTCCATGGTTACTAGAACAATGAGCCATAACAGTATACAGTATCGTGAATTTGGTCTAAAGTGAGTTGACGGTCCATTATCAACCCAGGGTATTTAAGTCGACCAGTAATATGAGCAATCATCCAAAAGAAAATGCTATAATTTACAAAAACTGGCCCAGTAGACCACTTCTGTAAATGTTTGCTACAGAGCAAACAACTATTTAAACTACGCATCTAATTAATGTCTTAGCTATATGCTTCAAATTCCCATATGCCCACGTGGTCAGAATCTCAAATGTTGATGATTGAAGTCTTTCTATTCTCACAATCCCATCCAATTCAATGTTCTACACAGACACTCTTGTGATGCTGTTAAAAGTCCATATTGCACTTAATTAAATTCTCCCTTCAGCACTCATTCAGCACTACAGAGATTTAAAATCAAGAAACACCATAAAGATATTACCTTCAAATTGATTAAAAAAGGTTTCATAAACTAGTCTTAACAAAGTGTACATGGTGTTTTTTTTTTTATCAGTCCTTGTGAAAGAGTGATTGCAAGTTTGAGTATTCTAACAGTGCTTATAGACTGTTGGTATACTGACAATGGGGTCCCTGTGCTCTCTGACGTTGATTATTGTAGTGTGTGTGTGTGTGTGTGTTGTTCCTACCTTCTCCATCCTCGGGAGCTTCCTCCTCGTTGCCGCTGGCCCCGGAGCCCTCCATCTCTTCTTCCTCGGCAGCAGACGGGGCGCTGGCCTCTTCACTTTGTAGGGCTTTGCCTTTACGCCGTGCCTTACGCTCCCTCTCCTGGGTGAAAACCAACACACACTAAATACAGCAGCCTGGGAAGTACACACTGATAACCACAAGGTAAATGTGCCTACTGCTGTCTGGCACTCATAGAAAAGGCCTGTTTGGTGCTTAACTTATCTCAGACTATAGATTCTCTTTCAAGTTGATCATTTAACTCAGGAATGGGAAACTTTGATGGGGGTGGGGGCCACAAAAAAATAAATAATCAGAACTCACACACATTACGAGCAAAACATTTTAGTGGCCCCCCTCTTGAAAGTGTTTTAGAGTTAATTTTGTGCAATTCTGAAACCCTGAAATGCTTATTTACGAGTCCTTTCCCAACAATTCGACCATGATAACAAGTTTAGATAGCTGGCCGCTAAACAAACTTAGCAATCTAAAACAATTTAGCTGACATGGGCTAATTGACTGACTGACATAAGATGCACAACCACATTTCTAAATTGCACCTTGTGTATTCTACTATTCTAACTCACAACAGGAATACCCCGACTGAGTTCCCCAAATGGTATTATTGCGGGGAAATTGACCCGAGGGCCTTCAAAATGTTGCCATTCCCTGATTTAAGTGTTCTAGATGAAAGACAAGACATTACCGATTTCATTTTATGCTGCTGCAGAATCTCATCCAGTTTCTGCCTTTTCTTGTAGTTGAAATAGAAGTTCTTGCACTGTGACACAGTTTTGGAGCCCACCATCTTGGCGATGGCCGACCAATTCCTACCATACTGGAGAAGACCTGGAATTAACATGGACGGGGGATTAGACTACAGCACAGGCAGACAACCCAAGACTTTCGTTACATAGAATAATAGTTTACATTCAATTAACAACATGAATAATGATCTTGTACCGTCGAGTCAGAGATCTAATCCTCATCCAGCTCACTTTTGTCAAACTGTATAATCATACCAATCCCACATGAACAGACAGACACTACTACTCAGAAGTGTGGCTCAGTGCCATTCTTAGCTCAACCTGTCCTGTCAATCTGACTAATCACATCACTAATTGTCACCACTGGGCTGGGGTCATTCTCTTGTCACATTATGTGAAACTTT
This sequence comes from Thymallus thymallus, assembly GCA_023634145.1. Lineage (NCBI taxonomy): Eukaryota > Metazoa > Chordata > Actinopteri > Salmoniformes > Salmonidae > Thymallus > Thymallus thymallus. The sequence continues at coordinate 22,879,648 of CM042402.1, read as the reverse complement.
CAAGTCCCCCAGTTCTAGGAAAGACTGGTCCTTTACCCAGTCAACCACATGATAGCGTCTTACACAAGAGTCTGGAAGCCCTGCTGGGCCCAGAGCTGCCTGCGATAGATCAACCTGTCATGGGACACACTACTCCTGCTGGCGTGTGTGTGTGTGTGCTTGTATGAGAAAGATAGAGAGACTGTGAGCAAGAAAAAGAGAGCGAGAGAAAGAGCGTGTTCGAGTTGACTGCATCTGTGATGCATTGTGGTAAATTGTGACTGACTGATCTACAAATAATAATAAGTAGTTATTTATGATGCAAGGTGATTTGTAGATCAGTCAGTCGGCAATGGCAGCTGCAATGTTGAACAAGCCCAATGTGTGTGTGTTTCAGTGTTCCCCCAGAGTATCCAGTAAGCTAAGGGTAGCTCATTAACAGTAGGCGCTGTAAGGAGCTTACGGCACCCAATTGTTTCCTGTGCCAGCCTGACAGCTTCTGGCATGAGGACAGACTCATGGGCCAGGTTGCACGCCGTTATCAGTGAACATGAACCCAACAACCTCGGACATGGGTTCGTAGGTTCCAAGATATCGCCTCCAAATAGATGCAGTGGGACAACAATCTAACAACAACAACCACACGATAAGTCTTTGCAAAACATCCAGCCTGCAGCTCCTATCTCATACACATCTTTAATTTATTTACCCAACTAAAGTTTACTACGGATTAGATTAGCACCTAAACCACATATGTATCAAATACAGATTACAATACCCTCCGGAAATATGAGCAATAATAACACTTCATGGAACCGAAAGTAGAAAGAAGTTTGAACATGTTACCATGAAGTTACTGCTTGAACATGTTACCATGAAGTTACCCATATACACGCATACACGGCCTCAGTCCAAGTCTTGGCTGTCATATTCCCTCTCAGGGCCTTTGTGCATGTACAATCCGTCAAGTGTTAAAAAAATAAACCAGGTATTTCATAAAAAATATTAATTACAGGAGAGATGTAAGAGAGGGAGAGAGAAAGGGACAGAGCTGGTCGGCGGGCTCGTTCCAAGAGAGGAACAAGTGATTAACATTATTAACCTTTTACAGCCTTCTCCCGCTACGTGTCACACCACACACACACGCGCACACACGCACACACACACACGTGCTGCTCTACCCAGTGAACCTGAAGCAATAACACTGCAATTCATTCGCTGAAAGTCAAGGGTCACTTTGTTACGACTCCCTCTCACATATCCAGTCATTCCAGTTTAACACAGGAACAATCCCAAGCAGCTCTAGATCCATTACCCTCAGGTCCCGGTCAGTGTAGCAACACATAAGAGGAAGCAGTAGCCCAATAATCAGCTGCTACTCAACTAGAGCAGGTGGCAAACTCCCGCAGCCAATCATGACCATCCATTCGATAAGCTCCTCCCACCTACGGCCCAATCAACACCTAGCCTGGGTGAGTGTCCCCATTCTCACGTGCCTGTCACTCCAGCCGTCCCTTGTGCCTCTGGTCTGTATCACGCTATCGTCCGTCTGATCTCCGTGGAGAAGGCAGACAGGGAGCCTCTCCAGGCTGGGCTTCCCGGTGACTCCACTCCGGAGAGAAAGAAAACAGCGAGGCTACAGCTCTGCCTCCACACCCCTCCTCCTGCTGGCCTGATACTGGAGCCGGTGTCAGGTTGACATACTCCAAACAGCACATACTCCACTTCTCTCCTCTCCCTCGCTTTTTCTTTGGTCCCCACACGCTCACTCTCTGTCAGGGCTAGTCCGTTGCTCTCAGCAGTGTCTTTCCCCAATGGCTGCCGTCTGGGAGGACTTTCAGAGGAAAGTGGGACTTTGGGGCGGTGCTACGTGCTCAGCCTCTCTCTCCCCTCATCTGATCTCTCCCTGTTTACCCCCCCCTCCCCTCCCCTCCCCCTCACTCGGCAAGCAGGCAGAGCTGCGCACACACAGACATCCACATAAACACACAAATGCATGCACTAGTACACATTCACTCAGCCTCTCTCTCGCTCACTTTCTCCCACTCGCTCTCTCACTCTAACACACACACACACACACACACACACACACACACAGCTAGTCCGAGGGTAAAGATAGGAGAGGGCAAGGGAGTTGAGCTAGAGGGACAATGGAGGAAGGGAAGAGAAAGAGGGGGAGTTGATGTTGATACCACGAGAAAGCATAAAGGGTTTCACATTTTTCCTGACTGACCTGCTTTTCATCTTGAATGTGACCCTCTCCAGTCTACAACAACAGCGAGAGGGAGAGAGCTAAATAAATAAATAAAAATAGAGAGTGGGGGAGAGACGCTTCTTCCACAGCTACTGCCAAATCAGGGCCTTTGCCATCTCAGCATACACTGACTGGGAGCCCAGAGAAGAGAGAGAGAGAGAGAGAGAGGAGGAGAGAAAGAGAGAGGAGAGAGCAAAAGAATGAGAGGGAGAATCCTGTGGCATGATCCACTCCAACAGCCCAGAGCACAGCAGAACACATCAGAGAGAGCAGAACAGAGCAGAGAGCCAGCTCTACCTGCTAAGCTTTTAAATGGACCTGTACAGTACTGTACACTACAGCAGGCGTGGTGGGAGGGAGGAAGACGATTATCCAGCTGCCTGGCTGCCTCACCGTGCCCAAGCAAAGCCTGCCAGATTAGAGCACTTACATAAACGCTAGCCAAAGAGCACACACACAGCTCTTATCGCTGAGCACTCCTGCTTTGCTCCCCCCACAGTCCACCTCAACTACACACACCACACACCCAGGGATATACAAATAAGAAAGATGAGACAGAGCCATCCCTTGTTAAAGATGCCAGGCTTTATGATCAGACAAGACAGTGGTAATCCATCAGAGTGCGGCCATGGCGAAATGTTGATCGCCTGACAGGTGCTATAAAAGCCATTATCTTTTTAGCAAGACGGGATAAACACAGAAGCATGAGGAGGTGTAAGCCTCTTTAAAACATTTTACAGGTCAAGCTCCTGGAAGTGGTGTGTGCATCTTGACTGCTGGGCTGGCAGAGTACTCAGGCCAGGGTTAGGGGAGCGGAGTGGAGCGGAGCTGGGGGAGGGTGGGTTACTGGGCTAGCCTACATATGAGGAGCCATGGAGGGGGAAGCCCCTTTGGCAGGTATTGGTATCACTCATGGTTACTGGCAGATGAGAAATGGCAGACAGAGGGAGGGGAGGCCAATCCCCCCCCCACCCCCTCAGATGGGGGCCCTGTAGTTGTGGTTATATAAGCCCTTCATAGAAGCCCAGCTCCCACCGGGTTGCAGGACTAATCCCCTGGGATGGAGCGGCCCACTAATCCCACTGCAGGAGAATGGAGTTGAAGACATTAACCAGGATTACTACGCAGGGCCATGTTCCAAGGGCCAGCGCCAGTCATCACAACAGCCTGCAGAGACAGTCTGCAGCAGGAGAAATAACACCTAGTACGAGACAGAGACTGGGTATCTGCTGTAAAAGACTTCTGCCTTCACTGGCACATTCATGGTGATACAGGAACTTTTTGGATTAAAATCAGGATTACACAACAGGATAGGCTACTGTTCTGCTAAATTAGAAGACTGGTGTTAGTCATTAACAGAACTGAAAATCATAGAGAATCTATGACACTTCATCTAAACATGGCCACAAAACAAGAACTAAGGCTCACAGAGAAACCACATTGTCAGATATGCAAACGGTACCTGAGGTTACAAATTTTCACACCCAAACATGAAATAGACAAGAGCATTTAGATCTTCTTATCCCTCCAATATAGTAACAAGTACAGTACAGTGGTCTAGCATTGGCTGATCATAGTATTTAAAGCAACAATCTCAAAAACACATAGCACAAGCAAAGTGAAAATATTCACCAGACATATGTATACAAAGTCACTAATAGGCTTAAATACTCTGAGAAAATTCCAAACATTTGAAAAATTGGAAAGATCAACAAATCCTGTGTAATACACCAGACGGAAAATCCCTCTCCAGAAGGGGGTCACTGGCAGAAACAGAAAGGTCAGTCAATCATTGACTAAGCTGTAGACTGAGCTGTGAGCAGCGCTACAGCTGCACTGCAGCAAACAGACAGGCAAAACCCACGGCCGTCTTCGGGCTGCAGGACCCACAGTTGGGGAAAAAAACCCAGGCGAGGGTAGGTTAATCTTCAGCCAAAGACAAACAGGCCATGTTAAAGAGTTAACCGACTCCTGCAGATGAAGCTGTTCTAAACAGGGACAAGAGAGTGGGACTTTTACAGCAGGCTTCATAAACGGCCATGGCAGGTGTGGAACACAGCGCTGCAGACAGACAGGACCCAGGAGCACGTGGCTGAAGCCTAGCCTATCTCACAGGAAGTCACAGGCACGTGCACTTGTCACAGCTTTCCAAAAAAATAAATAAATAAACACAGCCAAGCCTACGGGTGGTTTTGAATTTTTGAATGAATGGCGCTGCTGGGTTGTATTTCACACACACAGAGGTAATTAGTTTACCTTTTTTGGCGATTTCCATTTCCTCTTCAGTCCAGCGAGAGCTCTCATTCATCTCCAGATTGGCTAAATGAAAAAAAAGCAGAAGCACCACGTTAGAGAGCGGAGCAGGCAGGGGGGGGGAGGATCCAACAGACAGAGAGAGAGAGAGTGGCAGAAAGAGAGGGAGAGGCAGAGAGCAAGAGAGAAAATAACACAGAGAGAAAAGCTAGGGGGCAGGGTTGCCTTTGCTTGTGCAGCACGGTAGAGACAGTCAACTGCGGTTGTTTGTTTAAGAGGTAGGAAGCAGGAAGCCCAGGAGAAAGTCAGTTAATGATTATAGACGTAAGAGGCTGTTCTCCCTGTCTACAGTAGAGGCCAGCCTTACCCTGGCAGAGTAGAAGAGACCAGAAAGAAGATGAGTGTGAGCGGTTTCGTCCTCTCAGTAAGGCTGAGAAGGGCACAGTATTTGCAGGCGAGGTGGGGAAGGGGAGCAAGCCCAGAAACAGAGAGGAAACGGCAGTGACCGGAGCTGCTGATCAGAACAGAGCACCTCTGGCTGGCTCAGACCACCTGAGGATTCATTGGGACTAACTCCACAGCAGAAGCATCAACCGACTAAAAGTGCTGAAACATCAAAACTCTGATCGCCTGCAGCTACAGAGTGTGTGTGCGTGTGTGTGTGTGTGTGTGTGTGTGTGTGTGTGTGTGTGTGTGTGTGTGTGTGTGTGTGTGTGTGTGTGTGTGTGTGTGTGTGTGTGTGTGTGTGTGTGTGTGTGTGTGTGTGTGTGTGTGTGTGTGTGTGGTGTAATGGCAGCCTTGCTAACTGCAGAGGGAATACAAATTGAGGCAGGAGTATTGCTGACTTAACAGGTATTTAGTCATTAACTATTATTCTTATGCCCATTATCAGCCTTAGGAATGTCTGGATCCAGATCATTATGTAATGAACCAGAGAGCAACGCCGGCAGAATAACTCAATGTAATTGCTTTACACAAGGATCCATTTATTGCCATTATATCTGTTGTTCCTTCGCTCTTAGCTTCAGGCGGAGGTCGGATGTGAATGTCCCTTGACAGCTCTGTTCTCTGCAAAAATGCAGATTTGATGTCTATAGAATGAGTGACTCTGAAGCGCTTGTCGTGAATATTTTGGGAGTTCTTTAGCAGCAAGCTCCTCAAAACCTAGAGCCACTAGACATGCTTTTGGCACTATTCCAGTTAAGGATTCTTTAAGGTTACACACACACCTTGATGAGACACATTTTTGGCTAATGTCTTTGACTTTCTCAAAACACCCAATTTTTATTCCAATTACTGAGCTCATCTAGCTTAGCTGAGTCAAATGACACGTCCTTTGTTTCAAGTACATCATCATTTTGAATGTCATTCAGTTCTCTCTCGATTTTCCATTGGTTCAATTCTGAGATTATCTACAAATTGTACCAGAAAGTGTAGCTGGTTTAGAGTACTGCAAGTTGTACCAGTTCTGGTGTTTTCCTTTGGCTTCCCTGCTCGTCCAATGACGGTTGCTGTGTGTGGAATACCACTTTCTCTGTCCATATATTTAACAGTTTGTCCAGTTTTCAGATTGGAACAACCATGTTGTCTTAACACGTGGCTGTTGTTGAATGTTTTCCTCATTTGAACGCTCAACAGTATTACCTGTGTCATGGTTGAAGGTGGGGGGGTAGGAGGCTGATTTTCAGCAACAGCCCCTCCATCTTGTTGATCAATTACTTTACGCAATCTTGAGTGATCTCCTCTGTGCCTCACAAATATCACCACACCATCTTGTCCAATGACTACTCCCGGTCCTTTCCACTCTTGACAGTCAACTCGTTTGTCGTACACTTTGTTTCCAGTCTCATACTTCTCATTGGTGGGTCGAAGCTGTTTACGCAGAGCCCTGCGAAATCTCTCTGAACACTGCTTCAGTGAACCCTTTTCTCACAGCATGTAGTGCTGAAAGGTTCTGTCCCACCCATGCACTGGTCCCTTCTAGTGCTGGTGGCTTGTCAACCAGTACAGAGGGAAGATTAGGGTTTTGCCCGAACACTAGTTGGTATGGGCTGTAGCCATGATCATTGTGCATTGAGTAGCATGTCCAAACTGTTTGTGAAGTTTTAACAATACTTAGTGTTTTTCCTTTGTGTTCATGTTCTCTGTGACGGTCACAATCTCCATGTGCGACTCGTGTGATGTCTTTGTCTAAAATGTTTACATAATAGTGGCCTGAGGTAGTAAGTTCAAGGGTCACTGGTTGTATAAACATCACAGCCTTATTTTTTATGTCTAGTACAACCCCTGCCTTTTTGAGGGAAGCTTTACTTAATAGTAAGGGGATATCTGTAGGGACCACCTCTGTTTCAATGTGACACTTAGTCTGACCAATTTTTTATCTTAACTCTCTTGGTAGAATGGACAATTCTCCCATCTCCAAATTAGAAAGCTCTGTTGCTTGGTGTGTCAATCATATTTTGTACTTCTTTCATATTTAGTTCACTGACATAGCTATCAAGCCATTTTGTGCCACACACTGTGCGTGTACTTGCAGTATCAATCACAGCAGATCCTAAGGATTCAACTATAAAGATCTTAGTATCAGAAGCAGATTCATTTGAAAACAGTGTAATGTTACACTGCTCTCTCTGTGTTTATTGTTCCTCTGTTAGTGTAACTTGTTCATTTTTATGAGGACAGTCTTTAACCCAATGGTAAGTGCTTTGACAAATAGCACATTTTGATCTCCTTCGATACTTATCCAGTGGATTTGTGCCGGGCAATGGCGCCCTCATCTGGTTGTCTTGAGAACGTAACTTGTTGCCACCTTTTCGTCATCCTTGTTCAAATCCTCAACGGATTCCCTCGAGCGGTAATACCACCACAAGTGCTTGCTTTTTCTTGTCCAGATTAGTAACGCGTGTCCAGATTCCAAGTTTGTTTTTCCAACTTTCAGACGACCTCTTCTCATCGAACCGAGGTGGCCAAAAGTTGAGAATGACACAAGTATTGGTCTCCACAAAGTTTGCTGCTTCAGTGTTCTTAGATCTTTATGTTACTATGGTACACTGAAGTATAATTACAAGTATTCCATAAGTGTCAAAGGCTTTCATTGACAATGACATTCAGTTTATGCAATGAGTCAATATTTGCAGTGTTGACCCTTCTTTTTCAAGACCTCTGCAATCCGCCCTGGCATGCTATCAATTAACTTCTGGGCCACATCCTGACTGATGGCAGGCCATTCTTGCATAATCAATGCTTGGAGTTTGTCAGAAGTTGTGGGTTTTTGTTTGTCCACCCGCCTCTTGAGGATCGACCACAAGTTCTCAATGGGATTAAGGTCTGGGGAGTTTCCTGGCAATGGACCCAAAATGTCAATGTTTTGTTCCCCGAGCCACTTAGTTATCACTTTTGCCTTATGGCAAGGTGCTCCATCATGCTGGAAAAGGCATTGGTCGTCACCAAACTGTTCTTGGATGGTTGGGAGAAGTTGCTCTCGGAGGATGTGTTGGTACCATTCTTTATTCATGGCTGTGTTCTTAGGCAAGACACAGGACTGATGGTAGCGCTCACCATGTTTTCTCCGGACAAGGTGTTTTCCGGTTGGCCCAAACAATCGGAAAGGGGATTCATCAGAGAAAATGACTCTACCCCAGTCCTCAGCAGTCCAATCCCTGTACCTGATGTTTTTCCTGGATAGAAGTGGCTTCTTTGCTGCCCTTCTTGACAACAGGCCATCCTCCAAAAGTATTCGCCTCACTGTGCGTGCAGATGCACTCACACCTGCCTGCTGCCATTCCTGAGCAAGCTCTGCACTGGTGGTGCCCCGATCCCGCAGCTGAATCAACTTTAGGAGACGGTCCTGGCGCTTGTTGGACTTTCTTGTGCGCCCTGACGCCTTCTTCACAATAATTGAACCTCTCTCCTTGAAGTTCTTGATGATCCGATAAATGGTTGATTTAGGTGCAATCTTACCAGCAGCAATTTCCTTGCCGGTGAAGCCCTTTTTGTGCAAAGCAATGATGACGGCACGTGTTTCCTTGCAGGTAACCATGGTTGACAGAGGAAGAACAATGATTTCAAGCACCACCTTCCTTTTAAAGTTTCCAGTCTGTTATTCTGACTCAATCAGCATGACAGAGTGATCTCCAGCCTTGTCCTCGTCAACACTCTCACCTGTGTTAACGAGACAATCACTGACATGATGGCAGCTGGTCCTTTTGTGGCAGGGCTGAAATGCAGTGGAAATGTTTTTGGGGGGATTAAGTTCATTTTCATGGCAAAGAGGGACTTGGCAATTAATTGCAATTCATCTGATCACTCTTCATGACATTCTGAGGCAGCAAACTTTGTGGAGACCAATACTTGTGTCATTCTCCAAACTTTTGGCCACGACTGTAGTCATTAGCCTTCCTCTGCTACCAATGTTAACTCAAAACGACAAGGTTCCAGTTTAACGTTTACTAAATCCTATTTCCACAATACATGGTTGCCATTGCACTCAGACCAGGTCCATCAACGACGAGACTCCTGCGTAGGCGCACTAATAACCGTGTGATAGCGCCGTAATAACAGAAATATAGGGATACTTAAAACATGAACTTAACAGGCTGTTCTAGAGTCAGCAGGTATAAAAACATCCACACTCCGTGTTCATATGCTCAGTTTCAATTAAATCAGGTGGACCTACTAAACAGACGTGCTTCAGCAGTATCCTGGCCATTCATTTATGAGGTATGTGGCTAATAGCAGCATAGTGATGAAACTCTTTTCAGGTGAAAACAGCAGCGCGTGTTAAAGAGCGTGAACACGCCGTTAAAGACACCAGGCAGCAGTGGAGACTATAGTAGTAGAGTGAGACGTACCAAGTTCGCTGCTGAGTGGTGGCGTGCTGGTCTCCTCCACCTCGCTGGTCATGGAGCGGGTGATGCGGCCCTTGCGGCGGCCCTGGCTGTTGGCCGTGCGCCGACCCTTGAACGCCACTGTGGGCTCTTTGTCCTCCCCGTCCTCGCCAGAGGTGTCGTCCCTGCAGGGAGAGTGTCAGTCACACCACCTTCATCACCATTAGCACCCTCCTCTTCCTCACTGCCTGCACGGCACATGTGTACTGTTGAGTTTGTTAACTTAAAATCTGATAAAAAAGTACAGAGGTTTGGTTGGGTAAAAAAACGCACGCACGCACGCGCACGCACGCACGCACACGCACACACACACACACACACACACACAAATTATTCGAGGCTCAGGAGAGTGTCGCTTTAAGTTTTGCAAGCAAGGCATTATATCCTGTCAGCGTCATGGCAGGCCAGTGGTTTTGTAGCCAGTGTTCCTCAATTCATCTTCCCCTGGTCCGGCATCATTAATCTTCTAGAGGGGACCTGCACTGCTGCCTGGCACACTAAATATAGAAGTGCCAGCTATGCCAACCTGGGTGTTGTGGGAGTCAGGGACTCCTCTCCCTGCTCTCCTCAGCCCAGGAACTGGAAGCACTGCAGAAGCGTAATCATAATCAACAACACTCAGTCAGGCAGACAGGGCAACACCTGTTCAATGTTGTCAGTCAGTAGCACTGAACAACAACCTATCCAACTCCATCTCCATTCAGAGAGCTGGGGGCTTAGCTACGCTAGAAGATTGGACATGATGATAGAATTCCATCCTTCACTGTTCTTCCCTGTGAAACATGTGAGTCAACATGAGAACAACAACACTGCAGTGAGCGAGTGAGCGCTCCATCTGTTCCACTGCTCTGCTCACACAGATTGCAGTGTTCAGAAGCATTGACTGATTTCCCCAGCCTCCTCTCCTTCACACTGGCACTGTGCCTACAGAGATGACAGGGCAAGGCAGTGTCATGCACAGCACACACTCTCACTGTGTAAGAGTGACTCCAAGCTCGGGAGACTAGCTGGATTATTGTAGCAACTGACAGTACAGTAATGGTGTTTCAATCATGCCACTTTTAGCCCCATTGGAAAAATAAATAAAATAAGTAAGGAATCTTACATATGTGACTTTTAGTAGCCTCTTGGGAGTGAGAGAAGAAAAAGGAAAACATCCGGGGTTTTTTAAAGGGGGAAAATACAGATATTTAATTGGATGGAAATTCTGGCTAACTAGTCAGGGTTGAAAAAAGCTCAATCTGATGAGGGATGACCTTTCCAGATCTAGTCAGTGAAGCCAAATCTAACTCCCACTCCATTTCCAATGAACTGACCTGGACCAATTCGGACATGATTTAGTGCAGGGTGATCTGAATATACATTAAAATGACTAAAACCAAATGGAAATTGTTGAGAAATTATAATGGACCTACATTTATACAGGCTCTTGACTGTGTCCAGCTCGATAATCGTCACCAAAATGAAAGCTAGACAGTCAGGGAGCATCCAAAACTCCAAAAACGATGGATGGATACATTTTCAGTGCTGGCCTCCAGACCTCGTTGATGACCGAATGCTGCCCCCGGGGCAAAATGAGTTGGACACCACTGATTTAGAGAGTGACATAAGGCAAGCAGACTCACTTCATTACATCCTCCTTGTCTTCCCCCTCAGTCTTCTCCTCTTCCCTCTCTCCCTCCTTCTCTTTCTCCTTCTCCTTCTCCTTCTCCTTCTCCTCCTTGTCCTCCTGGCTGCTGCGGTTCACCTGTGGTTGCTGCTGCTGCTGGCCATGCTGTTGGGATGGAATACAAGACAACACACTTAGTTCGTCACAAACATGATCCCTGGTGACTTACGGATTTGTAAGCACATGCAAAACAAGTATAAGAATGTATAGAAAAACAGATACAGTCGTATGAAAAAGTTTGGGCACCCCTGACAATTTCCATGATTTCCATTTATAAATAATTGGGTGTTTGGATCAGCAATTTCATTTTGATCTATCAAATAACTGATGGACACAGTAATATTTCAGTAGTGAAATGAGGTTTATTGGATTAACAGAAAATGTGCAATATGCATCAAAACAAAATTAGACAGGTGCATACATTTTGGCACCCCAACAGAAAAATCCCATCAATATTTAGTAGAGCCTCCTTTTGCTAAAATAACAGCCTCTAGATGCTTCCTATAGCCTCTAATGAGTGTCTGGATTCTGGATGAAGGTATTTTGGACCATTCCTCCTTACAAAACATCTCCAGTTCAATTAGGTTTGATGGTTGCCGAGCACGGACAGCCCGCTTCAAATCATCCCACAGATTCTCAATGATATTCAGGTCTGGCGACTGGGATGGCCATTCCAGAACATTGTACTTGTTCCTCTGCATAATTGCCCGGGTAGATTTTGAGCAGTGTTTTGGGTCGTTGTCTTGTTGAAATATCCAGCCCCAGCGTAACTTCAACTTTGTGACTGATTCTTTAACATTATTCCCAAGAATCTATTGATATCGAGTGGAATCCATGTGACCCTCAACTTTAACAAGATTCCCATTACCGGCACTGGCCACACAGCCCCACAGCATGATGGAACCCCCACCAAATTTTACTGTGGGTAGCAAGTGTTTTACTTGGAAAGCTGTGTTCTTTTGCCGCCATGCATAACGCCCCTTGTTATGAACAAATAACTCAATCTTTGTTTCATCAGTCCACAGCACCTTATTCCAAAATGAAGCTGGCTTGTCCAAATGTGCGTTTGCATTCCTCAAGCGACTCTGTTTGTGGCGTGTGTGCAGAAAAGGCTTCTTCCGCATCACTCTCCCGTACAGCTTATCCTTGTGCAAAGTGCGCTGAATTGTTGAACGATGCACAGTGACACCATCTGCAGCAAGATGATGTTGTAGGTCTTTGGAGGTGGTCTGTGGGCTGTTTTTGACCGTTCTCACCATCCTTCGCCTTTGCCTCTCCGATGTTTTACTTGGCCTGCCACTTCTGGCCTTAACAGGAACTGTGCCTGTAGTCTTCCATTTCCTCACTATGTTCCTCACAGTGGACACTGACAGCTTACATCTCTGCGATAGCTTTTTGTAGCCTTCCCCTAAACCATAATGTTGAACAATCTTTGTTTTCAGGTCATTTGAGAGTTGTTTTGAGGCCCCCATGTTGCCACTCTTCAGAGGAGAGTCAAAGAGAACAACAACTTGCAATTGGCCACCTTAAATACCTTTTCTCATGATTGGATGCACTTGTCTATGAAGTTCAAGGCTTAATGAGCTCACCAAACCAATTGTGTGTTCCAATTAATCAGTGCTAAGTAGTTACAGGTATTCAAATCAACAGAATGACAAGGGTGCCCAAAGTTTTGCATAGCCTATTTTTCACATCTGATTTAATTTCATACAACAATATTGCTACACTAAAAATCTTTGTCTGGACAATACCCCAGTACTCAGCTTTTATTAGAAAATGAATGGCATGCCACTGTGATCATTTTCTGTGACGACAGAGTAAATTATTATGCAGCCTCAGAGGGGTGCCCAAACTTTTTCATACGACTGTACATGAGCCGCGTAGTATGTGTTGAGGTCATTCTGCCATGCATGCCAATAGGTACACCACAAAAACAGCCCATATGCCTTCTTCTGGTACCCATAACCACTTCCTCTTCCTGTCTAGGCTCAGGGTGAGGGTTCATATCATGAAAGAAATGCTGCAGACTGCCAAGGTATGGCCACTAACACTGGTATAACTGGTGGTAACTACACTTAATCAAGCATTGGAAAGCACAGTTCCCTCAGTATGGGAGTTGTGCTGTGTGTTAATGGTTGTTTACTGAAAGCTCTGTAAGTACATGGATTTCTAGCTAGAGATAGGGTAGACATGAGAGGGATTGAATAGGCTCATTACATCTAGTTCTGGGCAAGGAAACACAAAAAGACAGAAGGCTACATCAAAATGGAGCATTCTCACAGAGCATAACTCCATTTGAACCATTTCACTAGATTTAATGTTTCCCCTCTCTCAAAGTTTAACTCAACGCAAAAAAACACATAACTCAATAACAACACTGAGTGATCCACCGGAGGATAAACATATTACTACACATTGTTCTGTGCTCACCCCCCTTCTGTACACATTAACGTTAGCTGTTGTGGTCCTGTCGAGACGTTTCTCTGCACTCCCTTTTCCCGCTCTCTCTTTCTACAAATCTCTCACTCACCGACTCCCTCTCTCCCCTTCTGTACCTCTCCTTCTCTCCCTCCCCTTCTCATACGCTCCTCTGTCTCCCTGTGTTATTAGCGTTAACCCCAGTGCTGTTAACGAGCCTGTGGTTTTTGTCCGCTGAGCTGAATGTCGGCTAGCTAGGTAATAATCGGAGTTGTCTCTGGGAGAGATTAGGAAGAGACACTGCCAACCGGCCGACGCCCACAGGAAAGGTCAGTGGCTAATTAAGGCACCATTTCATTAGCGGATACCACACTGCACCGCCGCTGGAGTTTAACTGCCTAAGTAATAGCTGGGCCATCATTAGCAATGGAAACAACCTGTTAAAAAAAAGAAACATTGATGCGAACACATTAGTGCTGACATGAAGGGGGGGCACAATGCCAGGTGTCACATTCAAGTTCAAGTTGTATTAGTAGTGCGTCGCCCTATGGGACTCGCAGTCATGGCCAGTTGTGACACAGCTTGGAATCGAACCCGGGACTGTAGTGACGCCTCAATCACTGCGATGCAGTGCCTTAGACCACAGCGCCACTTGGGAGGCCCCTCAACCCAGTGTTCTACTGACAACCGTCCTTCACCTTGAGAATGCCTGAAGTGGTTTGGTTAGGTTCCGCAAGGTACAGTACCTGGCTCCTGCCACGGCGCCGATAGTTCCTGCGCACAATGTTCTTGTAGTTCTCGTTCTTTTTGGTCAGGTAGTAGAAGAGGACACTCTCTGCCACCGTCTGAAACAAAACAACATTACTAAAACCTCATCTCCCAAGCAGGATGTCAATACAAGACTACTCAGGTGTCAGGAATAGGGGTCTACCATTCTGTATGGAGCAAGGGTGGAAGGATCTTCCAAACTATACCTTTCTCTCCAGGAAAGACGCAATCAGGCCAAAGTTCTTTGGGTGCTGGATGAACCTGTGAGCACAAAGCAGACAGAGATAAATATTCAACACTTTCTATCAAATGAATTATCTATAGGCACTCTAGATAGTCTTTTGATATGCAGGTAAATTGAGAAGTGAGTGACGTATGTGTAGTTTGCCTGATGGAAGAAGAGGCTCCCATCAGCGATGACATCACAGTCACACATCCATCTCTCCAGAGATATTTCACTCTATTATTCATCTAAAGCATGCTCTTCTCCACACTAACCTACAGCGCCCTCACCATACTTCTATCAGTGCATCCTGCCTAACATGACTTTTTATCCCAATAGGATAACATAGCCAGTACTGAGCATTTCTTACATCTCTCCAAACTCTCAAAGACTCCAGCCACCCTAGTCATAGACTGTTCTCTCTGCATCTATGCATAGTCACGTTAGCTCTACTTACATGTACATATTACCTAACTTACCTCCACTTACCTGCCTCGCTACTGTTATTTTACTGTTTTTCACTTAGCTATTTTTACTTAACACTTAAAACGGCATTGTTGGTTAAGGGCTTGTATAAGCATTTCACTGTAAGGTCTACACCTGTTGTATTCGGCGCATGTAACAAATACAATTTGATTTGATCTCTCTCTTACTGAGGGTTGAGGCTGAGAGGGTAAGACACTTCACTGTGCAGTCTGCAGCAGCAGGCATCACATCCACATCTCTCTCTCCCGCTCTCGCTCTCTGCACCGGGGCAGCATTTACAGTCTCTGATCTCTGTCTGTGGTTTACGTTTGGCTGGTTGATATATCCTCTCATTTCTCACAAAGCGGGAAGACTCACTTCCTCAACAATACCTGTACCTTTGGCTGGGTCACAGACATTTCTATTCCAATCTCAGTCTGACCAAACCTCCATGCACGCCACTGCTCTCAGAAACACAAAACAATGCTTTGTCTACTACTGCACCGCACACGGTTCTGCCATTCTATACAGTGTATTTCTACATCTGAGTGACTTACTTCTCGCGGAAGGTGTCCTTCTCTTGCTCGCTCCACATGTTCATGACCTGCCGGTCCTTGTACACCTTCATGGGGTCATCCATCAGGCCGTTCATGTTGATGAACTTTATGCGCTGTTGCTCCGCGTCAAATAGCATGGGAGGGATGACCGCCAGCTGACGCATTTGCTTCTCGGTGTTCTGACACAAACACGCACACGCGTGTAAACACACACACACAATCAGACAAACAGACAAAATGTCTTGGAGTGAGTAGGCTGTAGTGTACACCAAAGCAGAGCTTTCAAAATACAGGAGGCTGAGATAAACACAGTAAATAGAAGCAGCGGTGGTGAGACGGGCACAGCAGTCGTGTTGTGTTAAGTGTGTAAGAGGTCATGAGATGTAGAGGAAGTTTGAGGTCAGGGAGGAGGGGAAGGGAGCGACGCTGCACGCCTAGGGTGAGCAGTCAGTTCTTATTCAGATGTAATGCACCACAGCGGAGTGGGCCTGGGCTGACCTTACAGAGAAACTCTAGTTCTGCTAGTTCTGTGGAATGCTCACAGCAGGGACCCTGTGTCTGACATCTCTCCCCCTTCTATCCTCAGCATGCCTTTCAGAGGGGAGGGAGGGAGGGAGGGAGGGAGAGGAATGAGGGTGACCAGGATAGAGAAAAGAGGAAATAACATCTCTAACCACTGTGCAGAGTTAAAACTCATCGTTGTGCAAGTGGCAGAGCTAGAGTCTTTTTACTCTGTGTGTGTGTGTGTGTGTGTGTGTGTATCTATAGTGCGTTATTCCACATTTTTCTGTGTTGTGAATTCAACATTTATAAAATATTTTTTTTCTTCTACACACAATTCCCCATAATGATAAAGTGAAAACATGTTTTTTGAAAAATATATGTATATTTTATTGAACATGAAATAAAGAAATATCTCACATGAGTATTCACACCGCTGAGTCAATACATGTTGGAATCACCTTTGGCTGCGATTACAGCTTTCTGGGTAAGTAAGAGCTTTGCCCATCTGGATTGTATATTTGGCCTTGTGTTTTAGGTTATTGTCCTGCTAAAAGGTGAATGTCTCCCAGTGTTTGTTGGATATTTAGGATTTTGCCTGTGCTTAGCTCTATTCCATTTATTTTTATCCCCAAAAAACTCCCTAGTTGACAAGCATACCCATAACATGATGCAGACACCACCATGCTTGAAAATATGAAGAGTGGTACTCAGTGATGTGTTGACATAAAGTACATTTATTTGCCAAATGTTTTGCAGCTTTACTTTAATGCCTTATTGCAAACAGGATGCATGTTTTGGAATATTGTTATTCTGTACAGGCTTCCTTCTTTTCAGTCTGTCATTTAGGTTAGTATTGTGGAGTAACTACAATGTTGTTGATCCATCCTCAGTTTTCTTCCATCACAACCATTAAACTCTGTTTTAAAGTCAACATTGACCTCTTGGTGAAATCCCTGAGCAGTTTTCTTCCTCTCCGACAACTGAGTTAGGAAGGACCCATGCATCTTTGTAATGACTGGATGTATTGATACACCATGCAAAGTGTGTTTAATAACTTCACCATGCTCAAAGGGAAAATACATTTTAGCTTTCATTTTTAATTTCTATCAAATTTGAAAAAAATAATTCCACTCACATTATGGGGTATTGTGTGTAGACCAATGTCACAAAATCTAAATTTAATCAATTCAAAATTTGGGCTGTAACACAACAAAATTTGGAAAAGGTCAAGGGGTGTGAATACTTTCTGAAGGCACTGTATCTGTCTGGATCACACACCATAACATGCTTCCTGAACTGGTTAAAAGTGTTATGTAGCTACAGTAACTGTGTCATGCAGCCTTTAGGTGACAAAGGAATTGGTGATTGAGAGGGTCAAGCAACAGGCATGACAAGAACACTGTATATTCATGAGTGAGAGAGAAAGGGCACTAAAGAGAGGGAGAGATAGGGGAAATGGCTGGTCCAGAGGAAAGAGACAATGGAGGGTGAGGAAAAGAGAGGGAGGTGAAGAAGAATAAGAGCTTTTGTCTATAGTCCTTGAGAATTATGATAAAATCATAGCGTTGGGCAATTTTAATATTCATGTTGACAGAGACTTACTCCAAGGCCATTTAATTAATTAATCTTTTGAGCTCTATGGACTTTATCCAACGATGGACTTTACCTCTGAAACTACAGATTTTATTGAGTGCATGAACAATACTCCATCACCAATTCCGCCTTCCTCTTGTGACGATTAAGTTGATAATGTTAATAAAAAATTAAGAGCAACCATTGATGCCATAGCTCCAGTAAAGATTGAAAAAAAGGCCACATCCAAACGGAGAGCCCCTTGTATGAGTGAGGAAACTAATATATTAAAAGAGAAATTGCAGAAAGGCAGAGCAGAAGTGGAGAAAGTCAAAGTTGCCGGTCTATTATCATATTCTAAGGGAGCAACTTGGAATATATAACAAGGCAATAAGAAACTCCCGACGGGCTCGTTTATCTAACTTGAACACTAATTATCAGAATAATTTGAGTGCTCTTCTCGACCATTGATGGCCTGATAAAACCTACCCCCGCAAACCTATGTGAACTTTACTCCACATCTAAATGTGATGAGATAAGATAACAAACATTAGGCTGGGATGAGAAGCAAGACCTGATGTGAAGTTTGATGATTTGTGGCTTTGCATACCACGCAAAAGCAGTATGTATTTATTGGTTGACACAGACAAGCTCAGGAAAATGATATCACAACTTAAGCCTTCTAGATTCTATCCCCCACTACATTCAAAACAGTTTTTAATTGCATATCTGAAGAAGTGCAAGCTATTGTTAATCACTCCTCCCTGCAATAAAAAATGCTATGGTGAAACCCCTTCTGAAGTAAAGTAATCTAGATTCTTCAGCTCTTAGCAATTTTCAGCCAATATCCAACCTTCCATTCTTAAGCAAAATTCTGTAGGAATTGGTTTTCAAACAGCTAAATTATTTTTTAAATGCCAACTGTATTTAAAAAAATAACCAATTTGGTCTTCGGGCACACCTTAGCGCAGAGACAGCCTTAGTTAAAGTGGTAAATTACCTTAAAGCCAGCACAGATGCCAAACAGCTTTCTCTCTTGTATTCTTGGATCTAAGTGCTCCATTCGACACTGTTGCCCATGATGTCCTTTTGGACATACTGGAGAGGTGGGTTGGCCTCTAAATTGGTTCAGGACCTATTTAACAGGTCAATATCTTTTTGTCACCCAACTCAAAAGAATATGCATATCACGTGATGTTCCACAAAGTTTGATTTTGGGTCTGGTACTGTTCTGTTTATACAGTTGAAGTCGGAAGTTTACATACACCTTTGCCAAATACATTTCAACTCAGTTTTCCACAATTCCTGACATAATCCTAGTAAACATTCCCTGTCTTAGGTCAGTTAGGATCACCACTGTATTAAGAATGTGAAATGTCAGAATAATAGTAGAGAGAATTATTTATGTCAGCTTTTATATCTTTCATCACATTCCCAGTGGGTCAGAAGTTTATATACACTCAATTAGTATTTGGTAGCATTGCCATTCAATTGTTTAACTTGGGTCAAACGTTTCGGGTAGCCTTCCACAAGCTTCCCACAATAAGTTGAGTGAATTTTGGCCCATTTCTCCTGACAGAACTGGTGTAACGGAGTCAGGTTTCTACAGGATTGAGGTCAGGACTTTGTGATGGCCACTCCAATACCTTGACTTTGTTGTCCTTAAGCCATTTTGCCACAACTCTGGAAGTATGCTTGGGGTCATTGTCCATTTGGAAGACCCATTTGCGACCAAGCTTAAACTTCCTGACTGATGTCTTGAGATGTTGCTTTAATATATCCACATAATTTTCCTTCCTCATGATGCCATCTATTTTGTGAAGTGCACCAGTCCCTCCTGCAGCAAAGCACCCCCACAACATGAAGCTGCCTCCTCGTGCTTCACGGTTGGGATTGTGTTCTTCGGCTTGCAAGCCTCCCCCTTTTCACTCCAAACATAACGATGGTCATTTTGGCCAAACAATTTTTGTTTCATCAGACCAAAAAGTACGATCTTCGTCCCCATGTGCAGTTGCAAACCGTAGTCTGGCTTTTTTATGGCGGTTTGGAGCAGTGGCTTCTTCCTTGCTGAGCGGCCTTTCAGGTTATGTCGGTATAGGACTCGCTTTACTGTGGATATAGATACTTTTGTACCTGTTTCCTCCAGCATCTTCACAAGGTCCTTTGCTGTTGTTCTGGGATTGATTTGCATTTCCTGAGCGGTATGACGGCTGCGTGGTCCCATGGTGCTTATACTTGCTTGTACAGATGAACGTGGTACCTTCAGGCGTTTGGAAATTGCTCCCAAAGATGAACCATACTTGTGGGGGTCTACAAATGTTTTTCCTGAGGTCTTGGCTGATATTTCTTTAGATTTTCCCATGATGTCGAGCAAAGAGGCACTGAGTTTGAAGGTAGGTCTTGAAATACATCCACAGGTACACCACCAATTGACTCAAATTATGTCAATTAGCTTATCAGAAGCTTCTAAAATTTTCTGGAATTTTCCAAGCTGTTTAAAGGCATAGTCAACTTAGTGTATGTAAACTTTTGACCCACTGGAATTGTGATATAGTGAATTATAAGTGAAATTATCTGTCTGTAAACAATTGTTGGAAGAATTACTTGTGTCATGCACAAAGTAGATCCCCTAACCGACTTGCCAAAACTATAGTTAGTTAACATGAAATCTGTGGAGTGGTTAAAACATTTTTTTTAATTACTTCAACCTAAGTGTATGTAAACTTCTGACTTCAACTGTATATGTTACCACTTGGCAGCGGTATCAGAAAGCACAGCATTGATATTCACTGCTACGCAGATGATATACAACTTTACATCTGTGTCACCAGAGGATTTTAGCTCCACAGATAAATTATTAGACTGTATTAGTGATTTAAATACTTGGATGGCTCACAACTTCCTCCAGCTAAATCAAGACAAGGCCGAGGTACTTATTGTTGGAGCCAAAGCAGAGAGAGAATCTGACCACACATTTTAATTCACAGGCAATAAAGAACACACCAGGTAAAAAACCTAGGTGTTATTTTAGATTCTGAAGTCAATTTCGAATTACACCAAAACAGCGTATTACCACCTGAGGAACTTTGCAAAGGTTTGGCCGTTTCTCTCTCAGGCTGAGAGAGACTCATCCATACTTTTATTACAAGCAGGCTTGACTACTGTAATGCTCTCCTGTCTGGTTTACCCACAAGCCATTGAGAGCACACATTACACCGGTTTTCAGGTCTCTGGCTGCCTGTGAGTTTTAGAATTCATTTTTTGCTTTTTTTAAAATCACCCCAATACACATCAGACATGCTTTTGAGTTATGTACCCAGTAGGTCCCTCAGGTCCTCTAGCACTGGCCTTTTAACTAGGACCAAGAGGCATTGAGAGGAAGCCTTAGTTACTATTCCCCCAGGCTCTGGGGTCAAAACTGCGGACATAATTAAAAGAGATCTTAAAACACACCTTTTTAGCTTTAATTACTTTATTTTATGTTTGTTGTGCAGTTTTAATTGTCATTGTTTTTTTCCTGTGAAGCACATTGTATTGCATTCCATGTTTGAAATGTGCTCTATAAATAAAGCTTGATTTGATTTGGAAGAGCTCACCTCTTGCTCTGATATGCCATCGATTATCTCCGAGACCTCGTGTTCACTGCGGGCTGCAGACGAGGCCAGTCCTCCACGCTGCCCCACCCGGCTGCTCCACACCGGGGGAACACAGAGGACATGTCAACACACTGCATGTACATGAACTGAGCTCCTCATTCTCTGACATCATACACACACACTGCCCTCCATACTGTAACCAAGTAACAAATCAATGGAATCAGACTTTTTAACCAATTGGAATCCCTTATCTAATGTTTTGACAAATACAGTAAACTAGATTATCTACCAATTTAGCATATGCAGGAGGAGGAGGCGGCCCCGGGCCTGGACTCACCTCTGCATGCGTTCCTGCAGCTCTCTCTGCTTGCGGATCTCCGGGAACTGTTTCTCGTAGTACTCGCGCACCTTGCTCTCCTTGGCCCGGCGCCGGGGGTTGTTCTCAATGCGCTCCACCTTCTTCTCCCAGGCCTCCATCAGCTGGTCATAGCGCTGGCAGAACTTCTGTTCCTGAAGGGGGCAAAAAAAAAACACTTCATATAACCAACTCCTCCTAAATACAACTAGTGTCCCTTTTTGCCTCATGCAGCATGATGTGCTGTGCTTCTGCAGGGACGGAGTCTAACCTTGAGTCATGACCAGAACAGAGCACCATGTTTTCCCAGCTGCTCGGCGGGGCAGGCTGATAAAGCAGACCATTAAGCCTGGAGGAGACACAGCCCTCTGAGGCCTCTTAAAACAGCTGCCCATGTCTCTCCAGCCTGCACTCTGCCTCGCTCCCCTCTCCCGCCTGGAGCTGGCCTGGAACCTCTACTTACACTACACACCATGACTAGTGGATACATGACCCTGCAGCGCATGGCCCGTCAAATAGTGCTATGGGTCGATGGGGCGATAGGTATGCCTCTCTATAAATTACAGTTTAGATATGGTTTCTGCATTTAGGGTTAGGGTAACTGTGCAACAAAATTATTCCCAAATCTCCTGCATTTTTGAGGATGTAATTTTACTGATGTGAAACATGGTTCTTACACACAATGTATCCCTGTAGAAATATATTCCACAGGAAAAGTAAGGGCTAGATTTGTGTTAAAGATTTTCTGTCAGGGTGGGTGATTGAGGATGTCTGCCTAACTCTGACATCAGAGCCTGGACGATCCTGGACGATCGATGGCAGGGTTATTTATAGCCCTGCCCGCTGCCTTGGACCTGCTCAATCACTGACACACACAGACAGACAGAGAGAGCGGGCAGAGGTGCAGCTCCTGTACCATCTACCACCTCTTAACCACACAGTTAGCAGACTTGATGTGACAAAGAAGAAGAAAGTCCTGGGAGAGCTGAATCACAGAGAAACATCTCCTTTATTTTTTGATTCCTTTCATTGTCAAAAGCCCTAGTGGCCATGGTCCAACACTTCATAGGAGTAGCTACTGCTACACTGTTACTAAAGAACAGGTCTGTGAAACATGGACACTCTTCAAGGAGCTCCTGGCCCAGTTTACATCGGTCATAGAGCAGTCCCAGCAGAGAAGAACCCTGTTCTGAACTCACCCACTGCTTACGAGCATGATTTCTCCTCTTGAAGTACAGAATGAGCTTCTTCCTCATTGCCTGGTTTCTGTGCAGGGTGAAGAGAGGAGAAAGAGGGATAGATGGGAAAGATAAAAGGAAAGGGAGAAAGAAACAGACAGAGAAAGAAAGAGGAAAATCACTAAGATTTCAATAAAGATAATTGACAGTTTTGGAAGGATAAAAACGTGTATTTCTAACACGCACATGTAATGATTTGCACTCTTATGTCAACAGCAATAAGCATCTGTGAGCACATGGAGTAGCTTACATTTCCTGAACCATACCCCCCCCCCTACACACACACACACACAGACAATTCCAGTCTCTAAGTCGATAAACACCAAATCGCTCTAAGGGGGTTGGGTTGGACAGCAAGAGGAGCCAGACTTTTCAAGTCTGTCTAGCCCGGCCCGGGAATGGCAAACCAGCCAGAGTGCTTCAAATAAAGGCCAGGGCAGTAATCTGCTTAGGCAGCAGCTCCCTCCGTTATCTCGCCCTTTGGTGAAAGATGAAGTTTTATTCCTGACACTTAATCTGTCAGTTGTAAGGTCACATTCCTCCTGATTAATGTAATCTAGTTCAACATTAGTCACATCAGCTGGGATCCAGGCCCCCAGGTCACAGGCAAGGACAGACAAACAGCAGGAAAGGCTGTACTAGTGTGTGTGTGTGTGTGTGTGTGTGTGTGTGTGTGTGCGCGCGCGTGTGTGTGTGTGTGTGTGTAGCAGAAGACAACAGCACAGAAGCAGTCTAAAGATACTGTAAGTGGTCACAGTGACCTCTTCATCAAAACATAAAGATGCCCCCATCTACATATGTTTCTATATAAACATCTAAACTCACATTAAAATAAACCTATATTGAGACCCATATGAACACTGATTCACTCACACACACACACACACACACACACACACACACACACACACACACACACACACACACACACACAATATAACTCTGCGTGCATAGACACAATATAGGCGGAGAGAAAAACACACACAGACAGCCAGAGTTCTATATTGAGTAGCGGGTAATAGGATGTTAGAGATGCACAGAGAAGCAGGCAGTGTGTCTGTGTGTGGTTGGAGATTGGAGGGGGAGAGCTACTGTCTGGGGGCTGGAAGGTCATTGTTCACACCTCCAAGCTGTGACTTCACCAAATCTCCATGCGTGCGACACTCTGCCCACACCGCTCTAACATGTGGTCTGACCTGTCAGTCTGACAGGGATATTTATGCTGTTGTGGAAACTAAAATACCTTTCATGTAAGACTGAATGATATGAATTGGGAACTGGGGTGGTTTGGAGGTGAACATGTCCATGCCAGACTGCAAGCTTGGATGCCATAGTAGCATTACATGCCTACGTGTGTGTGTGTGTGTGTGTGTGTGTGTGTGTGTGTGTGTGTGTGTGTGTGTGTGTGTGTGTGTGTGTGTGTGTGTGTGTGTGTGTGTGTGTGTGTGAAGCAGAAGACAACAGTACAGAAGCAGTCTAAAGATACTGCAAGAGGACACAGTGACCTCTTCATCAAAACATGTGCCTATATAAACCAACATCTAAACTCACTGACTTACTCTCCCACACACTCAGACGCGCACATAAACAAAAACAAACAATATCACTCAGTGTTCATAGACACAATACAGGCGGAGATACTAGGTCTAATACATAGACACACAAGACAGACAAAACACACAGATGAACAGTAGAACACACACCCACACTAGGGTTGGGACGATATACTCTGAGTGTACAAAACATTAAGTAAACCTTCAGTTCGTTGGGGCATGGAAACTACAAGGTGTCGAAAGCGTTCCATAGGGATGCTGGCCTATGTTGACTCCAATGCCTCCCACAGTTGTGTCAAGTTGGCTGGATGTGCTTTGGGTAGTGGACCATTCTCGATAAACACTGGAAACTATTGAGCGTGGAAACCGATGCGAATGGCACCTACCACCATACCCCGTTCAAAGGTACTGACATATTTTGTCTTGCCTATTCACCCTCTGAATGGCACACATACACAATCCATGTCTCAGTTTCCTCCCCTTGATCAACACAGATTGAAGAGGATTTAACAGGTGAAATCAATAAGGGATCATAGCTTTCACCTGGATTCACCTGGTCAGTCGATGTCATGGAAAGAGCAGGTGTTACATTGACGGCCTACCCCGGCCAAACTCGGACGACGCTGGGCCAATTATGCATCGCCCTATGGGTTCTCCCAATCACGGACGGTGATGTGATACAGCCTGGATTTGAACCAGGGACTGTAGTGACGCCTCTTGCACTGAGATGCAGTGCTTTAGACCGCTGCGACACTCGGGAGCCCCTATTAAATCTAATATTAAGATATTTAACATTGACGATGCATCGTGAAGTGCAAGACGATATATCATGTGTAAGACTATACTCGATTTGAACTTTACAAATCAAAACTGTGCCGTTTTATCAATTAGGCTATTTCAGTATGTTGAAAATAAAGTCAAAATTAATTAACTAAGCCTTATTTTTTCACCATACTAAGATTATTTAATGAGAATATGACTATTATATCACAAATAAGCACAACAATTGCACAGTCTGGAATTATCTTGTCATTAACTGTGTTTTTCTTTTTTTTGTGTCTCATTTACATATTTTTCTGATACATTTTATTTTATTTAACCTTTAACTAGGCAAGTCAGTTAAGAACAAATTCTTATTTACAATGATGGCCTACCTACAGGGTCAGCCATAGTAGTACGGCGCCCTTGGAGAAAATTAGGGTTAAGTGCCTTGCTCAAGGACACAGACAGGTTTTTTCACCTTGTCGGCTCAGGTATTCGAACCAGCAATCTTTTGTTTACTGGCCCAACGCTCTAACCGCTAGGCTACCTGCCGCCCAAATACATGGTATTGTAATCAGAAAAAATGTAATTAGATATGCAGCCTTTCTTCTGTCATGCTGTAGAATACAAAATAGCCTTGCTCACCAGAATAATATAATACATCGATAGAATGAATGTATCATCAAAAATCTATTTGACATCAGTAAAGTTCTCTCTTTAATTTCTGCTTCTCTTGCGGAGTGTGCAAAATTTCCAAATTACATAGGTTTGACTGGTTTTAAGGAAATTAATATGTGAAAATGATCCAACATGTTTCTGATAGTACTGTATTTCAGTTAACCTTGGATGCATATTTTATGTGGTTGAAAATGAAATACTGTCAGCTTTAATGTCGCTGAAAAATAATATTGCATGTTTAGGCTACACAACATGGTCTAGAAGGGCAAATTAGCATTCTCTCAAAATGCTGAAATAAAAATGTGAGTCCTACATGTGAGGCCTACAGCCAGTGTCCAGACTTCAGTTACTATTCTTACCATTATTGTTCCTATCTGAACTTCAAAAGGTGCGCAAACCAGGAGGTGAGGCCACGCCCCCCGCGCCTCTACTTCCACCGTCTCTGGCAGGTCAGACAAGGGCTGAGAGATTAAGTCTTTTAAGGACAGAGATGGCATTGTGCTCCGAACACCAGATGGTGGAGGAAGAGATTAGCTGCTCTGGACCGTTTCAAGTTTATTTTGTCCAACACTAAGCGTATACTGTATTCCTGAGAAATGTAGAGGTGGTGTCCATGAATCCAAGGTACTCATCTTTCTTACCAGGGACAGGTGCCAAGGTTATCAAACTGGTTAGGGGCACAAAGAAGTAAATTGTGGTGGATCAAAGATATACCGCGGTATTTAATAACACACACCCTGTCTGCTAATTGCTTTGAGGCAATAATACTGATCAAACAGTGCTGAGATCAAACGGAGTGGAGACAGAGGGGTAGTGAGGGTAAGAGGTCAGGATGTTTAGTGGCATACCATCTAACTCATTCTCCACTGACAACTAAGAGCTAAACCTCAAGCGGCCATTTCACTTAACCCCATTTGCACTTTCGCCATTACATTTAGAAGTTAAAATGAAAATCCTTCACTTAAGTTGCTATAGTAATACATTTAAGTGCATAACTGTATAAATTAACTTCCACAGAAACATGATCTGAATGTGTTGTCACAGACAACACGGTTAAACAATTGTTTCAGCACATTATCATGGCCATAAAGACTCCATACACGTGGTCGACACCAAGGGATTGACTCTCTGTGGCCGTTTGTTTGTATGGGATGGGCGCAGTGATGGCATTTAGGACCATAGCAATCACACTGAGGCTACAGCGACAGATGACATCCACTCAGACATAAACACACACTAGCATAAACCCAGTCCCTTTCCCGAGGGAGGGCTAACTTACATTTTGATGTTCTCATGGTACTGCTTGGTGTCAGAGGGCTGGTTGTACAGAGGCTGGGAGAGAACAGAAACAGATAAAAGGGTTAGTGATGCTGCCAGAGGTGAGAATTATGTTTCACAGCAGCAAGGAACATCAATGCTAGAGGGTTAAACATACTTTTTTCAGCTTCTCTGCACACTGTCTGGTGTTACTGCAAAGTTACTATGCCAGATGCAGAAATAAAATTTAGCCGTTACATTCTCCCTGCAAGATGTTGAACAACAGAGTCTGACATAAGACAATGATGTTGTGATCATACAGGTTTATACACGTTTTATCAACATAACCAAGAAAGGTCTGCCAAAATGTTTTGGTTCACATTGTGTACAGGGTTCTCCCTGAAAAAATGTAAGAGGGGTGATGCGCCACCTTGTGTACTGGCTACGGCACTATGCACATTTTGTAAAAAAAATAAAGTAATTGAACTTTATTTGTTATCATTTAAGGCAGTTTTTTTTGCTCTAGATTGCTGGAAATGGCAGTTACAGGTGTTAAACGCAAAAATATGTTGAGTTTGCCACCGTCCGGGCCTCTCGTCTGGCGTACTAACCAACTCAACCATTAAATTAAATTATTACTGAATCTATTATTAATTTGATCAAATCAATATAAATCAATGTCTATGAGAGAGTGAAACAAAGCCCTTTGTGAGGATAATTTGAGCATCGCCCTGAGCACCATGGTACTACAGTTGAAGTCGGAAGTTTACATACACTTAGGTTGTCAATATAACTCATTTTTTAACCACTCCACAGATTTCATGTTAACAAACTATAGTTTTGGCAAGTCAGTTAGGACATCTACTTTGTGCATGACACAAGTAATTCTTCCAACAATTATTTACAGACAGATTATTTCACTTATAATTCACTATATCACAACTCCAGTGGGTCAGAAGTTTACATACACTAAGTTGACTATGCCTTTAAACAGCTTGGAAAATTCCAGAAAATTATGTGATAGATACTTTATTGATCCCCGGGGGGAAATTTCTATTTCAAGCAGCTACAACAAAACATAGGGCAGGTGCAAAATGCCAGAACGAAAATACACAAAAGACATATGCACGATACATGATACATAGAGCGTCAGTATGAACAAGTATAGAAATACAAGAAGTCTGGAGTGCTAAAAAAAGCAATAAAAAGACATTGCATAGTATGGGTGGTCGGCTGAATATGTACACTATACACTGGCGGATGGTGCATGGTTAACTATACTATACAGGTCGATGGCAGAGAAATACTTAAATAGCTAAAAATGCGTATGATATGAGTGAGGGTAATAATAGTTTACTTAATAGACATACTGGTTAAATGAACAGGAAAGTGAAAATGTAGCATGGTTAAATTAACTGTACAGGTAAATATGCAGTTACATTTACAGGTAAGTGAATATTTGCATGGTTACATTAACTGTACAGGTAAATGACAGGAAGAGATACTTAAATAGCTAAATGTGTATATGATATAATTTGGGGAAATAATAGTAATTCCCTTAAAATACAGTCCTTAGTGCGCAGGGTTTAATTACAGATAACTGCACGTATTGCACATTCAATATACTAAAAGCAATGGAAAAAAAAAGTGACAGGATACTAAAATGCATTCCTGAGTGAATGACTACGTAAGTTAAGTCCAAGGATTACTTGCAATATTGCACGTGATATGATATAACAACTGTACATGAGTAAGTATATACAGACCTGAATGAATAAATAAGTCCTGAGTGAATGAGTGATTAGGGACCAGAGTTACTCACGGATGGATGCACAATTGTTAAGCTAGGTCCTAACACCCCAACAGTACCAGGTCTGTGTTGCCGACGGCACGGCACCCCAGTGAGGCATTAAATAGTCTAATAGCCGCCAGCAGGAAGGACCTCCTGTAGCGCTCTCTGGCACACCGTGGTGGGATCAGTCTGTGACTGAAGGTGCTCCTCTGCGTCATAACCATGGCATGGAGAGGGTGGGTGACGTTGTCCATGATGGCCAGCAGTTTGGCCAGGATCCGTCTCTCCGCCACCTCCTCTAGAGTGTCAAAGCTCATCCCCAGGACAGAGCTAGCCTTCCTGATCAGCTTATTTACCCGAGAAGCATCACCGGCTTTTATGTTGGCTCCCCAGCACACCACTGCAAAAAAGATGGCACTGGCCACCACAGACTGGTAGAAGGTATGCAGTAGTTTACTGCACACGTTGAAGGACCTGAGCCTCCTCAGAAAGTAGAGTCAGCTCTGGCCCTTGTTGTCCATATGGACTCCCAGGAACTTGTATGACCCAACCATTTCCACATCCATCCCCTGTATAGGGACTGCAGTCAGTTGTGCCTTCCTGTTCTCCTGAAGTCCAACCACCATCTCCTTTGTTTTGCTGATGTTGAACCTGAAGGTGGTTCTGCTCACACCACAACAAAGTCACTGATTGTGCTCCTGTACTCCTCCTCCTGCCCACCCCTGATGCACCCTACAATTGCGGAGTCATCCAAGAACTTCTGTAGGTGGTATGTTTCAGAGTTATATCTGAAGTCTGAGGTGTAGAGGGTGAACAGGAAGGGGGACAGGACCGTTCCCTGGGGGGCCCCTGTGTTGCTCACTGCCTGTTCTGACACACAGCTCTGTAGTCGCACAAATTGTGGCTCAGGAGACTAAGGGTACTTCCACTTTCATCCTCTTCATCTTCTCATCCAGTAGCAGGGGCTGAATGGTGTTGAAGGCACTGGAGAAGTCAAAAAACATAACCCTCACAGTGCAACCTGCATTGTCCAGGTGAGAATAGGAACTCTGCAGAAGGTAGATGATAGCATCATCCACCCCGATGTTGCGCTGGTATGTGAACTGCAGGGGGTCCAGTGATGTACACACCAGGGGTCTGAGGTGAGCGAGGACTAACCTTTCCAGGGTCTTCATGATGTGGGATGTTAGCGCTACAGGTCTGAAGTCATTCAGGACAGTGGGGTGTGCCTTCTTGGGCACTGGGACGAGGCAGGATGTTTTCCACAGCACAGGGACCTTTTCTAGGCTCAGGCTAAGGTTGAAGGGACGCTGGAGTATTCCACACAGTTGGTCAGCACAGACCCTAAGCACCCTTGGGCTGATGGCTTTAGAAGCTTCTTATAGGCTAATTGACATCATTTGATTCAATTGGAGGTGTACCTGTGGATGTATTTCAAGGCCTACCTTCAAACTCAGTGCCTCTTTGCTCGACATCATGGGAAAATCAAAAGAAATCAGCCAAGACCTCAACATTTTTTTTGTAGATCTCCACAAGTCTGGATGCCTGAAGGCACCACGTTCATCTGTACATACAATAGTACGCAAGTATAAACACCAGCAGGTGTTTACCGCTCAGGAAGGAGACGTGTAGCCGTCATACCGCTCAGGAAGGAGACGTGTTCTGTCTCCTAGAGATGAACGTACTTTGGTGCGAAAAGTGCAAATCAATCCCAGAACAACAGCAAAGGACCTTGTGAAGATGCTGGAGGAAACAGGTACAAAAGTATCTATATCCACACTAAAACAAGTCCTATATCGACATAACGTGAAAGGCCGCTCTGCAAGGAAGATTCCACTTCTCCAAAACCGTCATTAAAAAGCCAGACTACAGTTTGCAACTGCACATGGGGACAAAGATCGTACTTTTTGGAGAAATATCCTATGGTCTGATGAAACAAAAATAGAACTGTTTGGCCATAATGACCATCGTTATGTTTGGAGGAAAAAGGGGGAGGCTTGCAAGCCGAAGAACACCATCCCTCGGGGGTGGCAGCATCATGTTGTGGGGGTGCTTTGCTGCAGGAGGGACTGGTGCACTTCACAAAATAGATGACATCATGAGAAAGGAAAATTATGCGGATATATTGAAGCAACATCTCAAGACATCAGTCAGGAAGTTGATGCTTGGTCGCAAATGGGTCTTCCAAATGGACAATGACCACAAGCATACTTCCAAAGTTGCGGCAAGGTATTAGAGTGGCCATCACAAAGCCCTGACCTCAATCCTATAGAAAATGTGTGGGCAGAACTGAAAAAGCGTGTGCATGCAAGGAGGCCTACAAACCTGACTCAGTTACACCAGTTCTGTCAGGAGGAGAGGGCCAAAATTCATCCAACTTATTGTGGGAAGCTTGTGGAAGGCTACTCGAAATGTTTGACCCAAGTTAAACAATTTAAAGGCAATGCTACCAAATACTAATTGAGTGTGATGTGATGAAAGAAATTAAAGCTGAAATAAATAATTCTTTCTACTATTATTCTGACAATTCACATTCTTAAAATAAAGTGGTGATCCTAACTGACCTAAGATTAAATGTCAGGAATTGTGAAAAATTGAGTTTAAATGTATTTGGCTAAGGTGTATGTAAACTTCCGACTTCAACTGTATATAACTATTAATGCTGCGCCAAGCTGACAACAACAAGCAGAGGGCACAATGAAGTCATGACACCCTATTTCAGCCTTTCTCAAGAGACTGGATGCACTGGAGAGATGAGTGACAATGGACTCATAAATGAGTCCTTTGAGTACAATTTTCATTAGTTTGGCTCCAAAACAAACAAAAAATATTTTATTTCACGACACAAGGGAGTTTAAAAGTTGATGAGCCCATTGAACGACAAACAGCTTCCATGGGTCAAACATTTGAATCTGAACTTGTTCTCCACTAGATTTTCAGTTGCTCATGACAAAACCCTTCAAAAGCTAACATTAGGTATTATTATGAAACTCAAATCAGCTTATAAAGAGCAAGTATGATGCCTGACTCCGACTGATAATATACAGTACTGTCAGAAAGATCCTCTCCTCCAGACAGCAGCTCATTGATGAAACACCGGCCGCGTTTGGCTCCTAGCCATCAGAGACAGACGGCACCATCATTCTGCCTGTCCATCTCTCACTTTCATCCCTGAACAGAAGAACTAAACCCACCTCGGCCTCTCTCCAGGGCTTGCTCCCTACACCCCCTTCTACACATGGCCATTTTCAATTCAGACAAACTCCTCCCCCTCAATCTTCCTCTTCCCTCTAATCCTCCTCCCCTGCTATTTATCCCTTCTCCCCACAGTCAAATACGAGTTGCTAGATATTTGATTGAGATGACCATTAAGAGGGGAGAAAACAGCAGAGGCTCACCAGTTCTACTCGGGGTCCCAGTCCTTCCAGAATCCTGTGAGCTTCCTCTGCCTTTTTCTGAGGAGAGAACACACAAACATACTCAGCACATATCAACGACAAAGCCTCATCTCCCATCACCACGGCAACGCAGCAGCTTGCTCACTCAATGAATGACGTTTGGATGGGCACTGGGTGCAACAACTATTTTTAGAGCTTTTAACACAAGGCAGAAACTCGCCTCAGCTCCCTCTGTCTTCTAATCTTCTACCGGGAAAAAAGATGACTCAACTCCCCGAGCACACATTCAGGGACATAGAGAGGGGTAGAGCGAGAGCAAGCAGGTGAGAGAGAGTGGGAGAGCGAGAGGATGAGCAAGAGAAAGAGCGAGACTGGGACAGAGAGTGCGCAAGACTGTATGGCCGCAGTGCTTCTCCATAAGGAGTAGTGTGTGTCTCTCTCTCTATCTCTCAATTGAAGGGCTTAGGCATGGGAAAAACATGTTAACATTGCCAAAGCAAGTGAAGTAGATAGTAAACAATAAAAATTAACAGTAAACATTACACTCAGAAGTTCCAAATCTCTCTCTCTCTCTCAAGAGCGCTCTCTCTCTCTCTCAAGCGCGCTCTCTCTCTCTCAAGCGCTCTCTCTCTCGCTCTCTCTCAAGCGCGCTCTCTCTCAAGCACGCTCTCTCTCTCTCTCTCTCTCTCTCTCTCTCAAGCGCTCTCTCTCTCAAGCGCGCTCTCTCTCTCTCTCAAGCGCGCTCTCTCTCAAGCGCGCTCTCTCTCTCTCTCTCTCTCAAGAGCGCGCTCTCTCTCTCTCTCTCAAGCGCGCTCTCTCTCTCTCTCTCTCTCTCAAGCGCGCTCTCTCTCTCTCTCTCTCTCTCTCTCAAGCGCGCTCTCTCTCTCTCTCTCTCTCAAGCGCGCTCTCTCTCTCTCTCTCTCTCAAGCGCGCTCTCTCTCTCTCTCTCTCTCTCTCAAGCGCGCTCTCTCTCAACCGCGCGCTCTCTCTCTCTCTCTCTCTCTCAAGCGCGCTCTCTCTCTTTCTCTCTCTCTCAAGCGCGCTCTCTCTCTTTCTCTCAAGTGCGCTCTCTCTCTTTCTCTCAAGTGCGCTCTCTCTCGCGCGCTCTCTCTCTCTCTCTCTCTCTCTCTCTCTCTCTCTCTCTCTCTCTCTCTCTCTCTCTCTCTCAAGCGCGCTCTCTCTCTCTCTCTCTCTCTCTCTCTCAAGCGCGCTCTCTCTCTCTCTCTCTCTCTCTCTCTCTCTCAAGCGCGCTCTCTCTCTCTCTCTCTCAAGCGCGCTCTCTCTCAACCGCGCGCTCTCTCTCTCTCTCTCTCTCTCAAGCGCGCTCTCTCTTTCTCTCTCTCAAGCGCTCTCTCTCTCTCTCTCAAGCGCGCTCTCTCAAGTGCACTCTCTCTCTCTCTCTCTCTCTCTCTCAAGCACTCTCTCTCTCTCTCTCTCTCTCTCTCTCTCAAGCGCGCTCTCTCTCTCTCTCTCTCAAGCGCGCTCTCTCTCTCTTTCTCAAGCGCGCTCTCTCTCTCTCTCAAGCGCGCTCGCTCTCTTTCTCTCTCTCTCAAGCGCGCTCTCTCTCTTTCTCTCTCTCTCAAGCGCGCTCTCTCTCTCTCTCTCTAGCGCACTCTCTCTCTCTTTCTCTCTCTCTAGCGCGCTCTCTCTCTCTTTCTCTCTCTAGCGCGCTCTCTCTCTCTTTCTCTCTCTCTCTCTCTAGCGCGCTCTCTCTCTCTTTCTCTCTCTCTAGCGCGCTCTCTCTCTCTCTCTCTAGCGCGCTCTCTCTTTCTCTCTCTCTCTAGCGCGCTCTCTTTCTCTCTCTCTTTAGCGCGGTCTCTTTCTCTCTCTCTCTCTCTAGCGCGCTCTCTCTCTCTTTCTCTCCCTCTCTAGCACGCTCTCTCTCTCTTTCTCTCTCTCTCTAGCGCGCTCTCTCTCTCTTTCTCTCGCTCTCTAGCGCGCTCTCTCTCTCTTTCTCTCTCTCTCTCTCTCTCTCTAGCGCGCTCTCTCTCTCTCTCTCTAGCGCGCTCTCTCTCTCTTTCTCTCTCTCTCTAGCGCGCTCTCTCTCTCTTTCTCTCTCTCTCTCTCTCTCTCTCTGCATGCTGGGAGCGGAAGTGAGTCGAGTGTTTGGTGCGTGGTTGTGAGAGCGACTGGGTTTCCAACTGCTTTTCTACGGTTTGTCTTTTTTGAATGTTCACAGTTTTCACATTATTTAGCATTACATTACACTATAGAGTGGTGTTTTGGAATAATTGTTTGAAAGGTTGAGGGCGTCAGCCAGCTTTAGGCTGGTTGATATGGCCACTCAAGGTGGAAAGGGGTTTGATTTTGATCAACTCACGAGGAGGCATGGGGTGAAGATTGTACCCGCGATTGCCTGCTCAGTGGAAGAGTGCGCTCTGGCTGTGGGATCGGTAGTTGGTTATAAGTGCGTAAAATCAGCTTCGCGAATGAATGGTGCTATTGTGTTGTTTTTGGACAGTGTAGATAAAGTACATACGTTAGTTGAACAGGGTATAGCGCTTAAAGAAACTCATACAAGTGTTTTCCCTTTGGTCAATCCGGCAAGGAAGGTAATCCTTTCTAATGTGCCACCTTTTCTTAGAGATGCCGCGTTGGAAAGAGAACTTTCACGGCATGGTCAATTGGTCTCAGCGATTAAGAAACTTTCAATGGGGGGGAAATCTCCCTTAATGTCACATGCCGTTTCGCACAGGAGACAAGTATATATGATTTTGAAAGATGATCATGAGGATATGAACATAGTGTTTAAGTTCAAGATAGAGGGGTTTGATTATGTCATTTTTGCATCAACTGATTCAATGAAATGTTTTGGATGTGGGAGGGAGGGACATCTAGTGCGGTCGTGTCCAGAGAAGGAAAATGTCCCGACAGGTGGGACAAAAAATCCACATAGCACAACCTCAAATGTCAACCCAGATGAAAGTGAGACAGCAAATAGTCATGAAGGGGAGCAGGGTCATGTGACAGGAGCCAGGGGAGAGGTGGAGAAAAATCTAAAGAGAACAGGTAGAGAAAGGGAAGATGAGAATAAAACAAGTAACGGAGAGACCGCTATGGCAGTCGCGGAGTCAGTATTAATAGAGGTGGAAATGCCGACTTTGGAAGATGAGGGTGTTTTCAAAATACCTGCTACTAAGCGGAAATCAGAGAGAACAACTCAGATCTCAGAATCTAAGAGAAAATTAAAAAGAGAAGAACTTAAAACTAAAAGATCAATGGAAAATACTAGTGAAGACGTAAATAGTACAGCGGACGAATCGTCTGTTTCTGATAGTGAGGACGGCTTTTCTGATTCGTCCACACAGAGTGGGAGGGGATTGGAGGGTGGTTACACCATAGAAATGATTCAAACATTTTTAAGGAGTACAAAAGGGAAGAAAAATGTGCATGTAGAAGAACATTTTCCTGATCGTAATGTTTTCATCCGATCTGCAAGTTCTTTCATGAAAAACGTTGGCGAGTCACTGACTTCGCAAGAAGGTTATAGGTTGAAAAAAATTGTTCAGAAGTTGAAAAACCAACAATTTGCAAATGAAGTCGAAATGTCATAGTCATAAGTACCACAGATTTTTGTTTTATTTTGTGAGCGGGTTTAGTTTCTTTTTCATTTCTATCATGCAGGACATTAAGTTATCCTCTTTAAACATCAATGGTGCAAGAGACATTAAAAAAAGAACAATGTTTTATGAACTGCTGAAAATGAAAGGTATAGATGTAGGGTTTGTACAAGAAACACATAGTGATGCAGGAAATGAGGTGGAATGGAAGAGAGAGTGGGAAGGACAGGTGGTCCTTAGTCACAAGACTAACATGAGTGCAGGTGTAGCTATCTTATTTTCTAAGAATTTTACAACCACAGATTATAAGGTGGAAGAGATAGTGCAAGGTAGACTGCTTAAGGTAAAAGCAAAAATTGAAAATATTGTAATGGTTTTTATTAATGTCTATGCACCAGTGGTGGCAGTAGAGAGAATGCTATTTCTGGAGAAACTCTCAGACACAATAACAAACTGCAGTGGGGAGGAATATTTGTTTATTGGTGGTGATTTTAATTGCACTGAAAAAGAGATGGACAGGAATCATGTTGAACCTCATATGGCATCACGTCGTAGCTTTGCTCGCTTAGTAGAAACCCATGCTCTCTGTGATGTATGGCGAAATTTAAATGGAACTGATAGACAATATACTTGGGCACATGTAAGAGATAACTCCATCTCTCTAGCCAGGCTAGACAGGGTGTATTGTTTTGAGCATCACTCTCAAGTCTTTAAAAAGTGTTATATAAACCCAGTAGGGTTTTCAGATCACAGTCTAGTCACAGCTGTACTCTTTATTAATTCTGTGAAGCACAGGAGTGCCTATTGGCATTTGAATACCTCCCTATTAGGTGATGCTCATTTCAAGAAGTGTTTTTGTTATTTTTGGGAGAGATGGAGATCTCAGAAGCATCTTTTTTCATCCCTTCAAAAGTGGTGGGATGTGGGCAAAGTTCAAATTCAGCAATTTTGTGTGCAATACACTTTCAATGTCACCAGAAAGAGCATCCGGTCAATTAAACATTTGGAGAAGGAAATTGTAGAAATACAAAATATTGCAGAGTCTACAGGAGAACAAGGTCACATTAAGACACTCAAGTTAAAAAATACACATTTGGCTGAACTGCTGGATATCAGAGCGCAAGGGGCATTGGTGAGATCAAGGTTTCAGAGTATCTCTGAAATGGATGCCCCATCTAGGTTCTTTTTTGGTCTGGAAAAAAAGAAAGGTCAGAGTAGAATAATGCACTGCCTTCGCTCTGCCTCTGGACAAGAACTCAAGAGCTCTCAGGAGATCCGGAAAAGGGCTGTAGAGTTTTATGCTGAGCTCTACACTTGTCAAAGGGTAGAAGCTCCAGAGGTGGAACAACAGTTCTATGAGGGGTTACCAAAAGTGTCTGTGGAAACTAATAAAGAGTTGGAGCTTCCATTGTCATTGCCAGAACTTTATGCTGCAATGAATGGGATGGAGAGTGGTAGAGCTCCTGGCATTGATGGGCTACCAGTTGACTTTTATAGGTCTTTTTGGGGAACAATTGGGGAAGATCTGCTGGAAGTACTCAGTGACAGTTTAGCTGGAGGGTTGCTGCCGCTGAGTTGCAGGAGAGCAGTCATCACATTGTTGCCAAAAAAGGGGGACTTACAAGAGGTCAAGAACTGGAGGCCTGTGGCTTTGCTTTGTACTGATTATAAAATTCTCTCCAAAGCACTTTCCAACAGGTTTAGAGAGGTGATGGAGCAGATTATACACACAAACCAGTCCTACTGTGTTCCCGGAAGGTCGATTTTAGATAATATTTCACTAATACGGGATTATTTGGACCTTTCTAAAGTTTTCGGCTTAAACTCTGGTCTTATTTCTATAGATCAGGAAAAAGCATTTGACCGGGTTGAACACCTATATCTTTGGCGCACAATGGAAGCATTTGGATTCAGCTCTGGTTTCATTGACATGATCACAATGCTGTATGGTGACATTGAGAGCGTATTGAAGATCAATGGTGGTTTGAGTGTGCCATTTAAAGTGGGAAGAGGAATTAGACAGGGTTGCTCCCTTTCAGGGATGTTGTACTCAATGGCAATTGAACCTCTCTTACATGTTTTGAG
Source organism: Thymallus thymallus (assembly GCA_023634145.1). Classification (NCBI taxonomy): domain Eukaryota; kingdom Metazoa; phylum Chordata; class Actinopteri; order Salmoniformes; family Salmonidae; genus Thymallus; species Thymallus thymallus. The sequence continues at coordinate 22,841,826 of CM042402.1, read as the reverse complement.
GGAAAAATTGGGTGGCACAACACAAGAGAAGGGGATACCTGGTGTACAGATTTCAGCATATGCTGATGATGTCCTAATAGTAGTTAACAGCCAAGAAGAAGTAGAGATACTGAGTTTAAGTGTTCAACTATTTGGAATTATATCGTCGGCCAGAATAAATTGGGGTAAAAGTTGTGCTTTACAGCTGGGAGAGTGGCCTGGGGGAATACCAACACTACCAGGGGGGCTCAAATGGAATAGAAGGGGGTTTAAATATCTAGGTGTGTTTTTGGGGGATGATGAAATAATGGGGAAAAATTGGGAAGGGGTTCTAGAAATGGTACAGGGGAGATTAGGGAGATGGCGGTGGTTGATACCACGTATGTCATATAGGGGGAGAGCGTTGGTAGTCAACAACCTGGTGGCTTCTGCTCTTTGGCACCGATTAGCAGTTTTGGAACCCCCTTCAGGACTGCTGGCCAAAATACAGGCTGCGGTAGTGGATTTTTTCTGGGGAAGATACCACTGGGTGCCACAGAGTGTACTTTTTTTGCCTAAAGAAGAGGGAGGACAAGGGCTGATTCATCTGGCCAGTAGGACCGCTGCTTTCCGTCTTCAACACGTAAAGAGGATACTATATGGAAAGGATGAGATTTGGAGGCCGGTGACGGAAGCACTGCTGCAAAAGGTGGAAGGGCTGGGATTGGACAGAACACTGTTTTTAATGGATTTAAACACAGTTTCACTACAAGGAGTTTCACCATTTTACAGTGGGCTCTTCAGAGTGTGGAAGCTGATAGGCTTTTGTAATATTTCAACAACAGAATCGCTGCATTGGTTAATGAAAGAAACTCTAATCCATGGAGGTAGATTGGATGTCACAACTGAGGTGTCACCAAATATGTCGCTGAGGTTGAAAAAAGGTGGCATCATTACATTACAGGATCTGGTCCAGCTGACAGGCCCAACACTGGAGGAGACGGATCCAGTGGCCGAAAGACTCGGGGTGAAGTCTAAGAGAGCGGTTGGACATTTGTTGGAGAAATACAGAAACGTTTTGTCAACAGAAGATTGGGCACTACTCAGCAAATGGACAGGGGGTGCCTCAAACACAAAAGAACCCTTTCCAGTATTGGGTTTTGACCTCAGCACTCTAAGAGAGCAGACAACATCATCTCCTCCTGCAGTGGGTGAGGATGAAATAGTAGAATTGAACACAGATACTGGAAAAGTGTTTTACAAACTTTGTGTGAAAGTCCTAAACAAAAGAAAACTAATTGAAAAAAAAGATACTCCATGGAGAAAAAAACTTGGTGTCCAACCAGAGGTTAAGCCAGCATGGAGGGCCCTGTACAAACCTCCACTGACCAAGTGGGCGGGGGATCTGCAGTGGAGGGTGATACATGGGATTGTAGCAGTAAATGCTTTTGTGACTGTGATTAATCCTTTGTGCTCAAGTCAATGTCCTTTTTGTAAATGTAGAGAGACTATCTTTCACTGTTTTCTAGAATGTGACAGGCTTAAACCACTGTTTCTTGTATTGGAATCATTGTTCAGAAAAGTGGGGGAAGTTTTCAATTCTACTCTTTTTATTTTTGGTTATCCGTACTCCAGAAAGTTTAGAGCAAAATGCCAACAGCTAAATTTTCTGACAGGACAGGCTAAAATGTCCATATATTTGAGTAGGACACGTAAAATTGAAAATTGAGATGGACCCCTAGTGGAAGGACTTTTTAAAGCAATGATAAAAGCAAGAATAAAGCTGGATTATGTGTATTTTAGAGAAATGGACAATATACAGGGGTTTGTAGATACATGGGGAGGTGGACTGTGTATGATGATGGGGGAGGAATTAAGTTTTGTTGATGTATTAAGTTAAGCAATATAATTCACCGTAGGATGTTGCCATGGTGACTGTGTTTGTCCTGATGGTTGTGTGTGATTGAATTGGTATAGTTGTTATAACCAACTGTTGAAAAAATAACTATTGGAAAAACAGTTTTTGCATCTTAAATTGACACAATAAAGATGTGTAAAACTCAAACTCTCTCTCAAGCGCTCTCTCTCTCTCTCTCAAGCGCGCTCTCTCAAGTGCACTCTCTCTCTCTCTCTCTCTCTCTCAAGCACTCTCTCTCTCTCTCTCTCTCTCTCTCTCTCTCTCAAGCGCGCTCTCTCTCTCTCTCTCTCAAGCGCGCTCTCTCTCTCTTTCTCAAGCGCGCTCTCTCTCTCTCTCAAGCGCGCTCTCTCTCTCTCTCTCTCTCTCAAGCGCGCTCTCTCTCTCTCTCTCTCTCTCTCTCTCTCTCTCAAGCGCGCTCTCTCTCAACCGCGCGCTCTCTCTCTCTCTCTCTCTCTCTCAAGCGCGCTCTCTCTCTTTCTCTCAAGTGCGCTCTCTCTCGCGCTCTCTCTCTCTCTCTCTCTCTGTGCGTGAGTGCGTGGTGAGTGCGTGGTGGGAGTGCGTGCGGTGAGTGCTGCTGAGAGCGTGCTGAATGTGAGTTCTTTACTTATTTTTTTCCAAAACTTTTGTTTCTCTGTTGATGCTTTGAGGATTTTTTTATTTTTTTTTTTTATTTTTTTTTAGAGAATCAGTGTTTTTTGGGGCTCGGTTGTGTTTTGTTTGGTGGAGGCGGCGGCTGCCGGCGTTGCTGGTCAGCATGGCTGCAGCAGGTGAACACAGTTGTTTGCACAAACTCACGCGCCGACACGCTATTAAACTCTCTCCGCCTAACGGGTGTTCGGTTGAAGATTGTAGTCTAGCGGTGGGTGAGATTGTCGGATATGACAGTATTAAATCGGCTTCTAGGATGAATAGTGCCGTTGTGATCTTTTTGGACAGTGTGGACAAAGTAAATCAGCTATTGGAAAGTGGAATCGTGATTCAAGACACATACACACCAGTATTGTCTCTAGTAAACCCGGCCAAAAAGGTAATCATTTCAAATGTACCCCCGTTTATGAAAAATGAGTTGTTGGAAAAAGAACTAGGGAGACACGGAAAACTAGTGACACCGATAAAGATGATTCCCATCAGCTGTAAATCCCCTCATCTTAAACACGTTGTGTCTTTTAGGAGACATGTACACATGATTCTCAAAAAGAGTGATGAAGAGTTGAACTTAGTGTTTAAGTTTAAGGTTGATGAATTTGACTACACTGTGCATGTAACATCAGAGACTATGAAATGCTTTGGGTGTGGGACTGTAGGGCATGTGATTCGCTCGTGCCCAGAGAGAGCAGGTGAGACGCGGGATGTTAACGCAGCAAACCCGCCGCCCGCTCGGGCCGAAAGCGGAGCCGCGTTACCTGGCGAACCGCAGAGAACTGCGCAGGAAGAAAAACGAGATGGTAGTGATCAGGAGAATGAGGTGGGGGAAAATGTAGTGGTGGAAAAAAATGTTGCAAAAGATGAGTTAAATGTTGGTCATACCGCGACTAGAGTAGCTGAGTCAGTGTTGTTTAATGAGGAAGATGTCATGATGGATGCTGAAATTTCCAAACTGGCAACCAAGAGGAAAAATCCAGAAATTAAATCAAACACTGAACAAGTTACAAAAGTGTCAAAATCGAATCTAATGGGCTGTTCTTCTCAGTCAGAGGATGTGTTGATGAACACTCAAGAGTCTGAAAGTGATGTTAGTGGAGAGACGCAGATGGATGTGGAGAGTGCTTATGCTTTCACCAAAATTCAGTCCTTTTTACAAAGAACTAAAGGTCTGAGATCAGTCAAAATTGACGAGTACTTCCCGGACTTAAAGTTGTTCATTGATTCAGTTAAATTGTACATGAAAAATACAGAAAACCCTGACCAACTGACCTTTACAGATCAGGAAATTTTTCTTTTGAAAAAATTAATGATAAAAGCGAGAGCACAAGTAGCTAATGATGGTTAAGTGTCTTTTATTTTTATTTGTTTGTGTTAAGCTCTCTGTTCTGTTTAAATGCAACTTAACATCTACTATGTGTGACATCAAGTTGGGTTCTTTAAACGTTAATGGTGCCAGAGAAGATGGGAAGAGAGTTTCCCTTATCAGTTTGTTTAAAGTTAAAAAATTAAATGTCATTTTTTTACAAGAAACACATAGCACAGCTGAAAATGAAACCGAGTGGAAGAAAGATTGGGATGGGGAAGTTTTTCTCAGTCATAAGTGTAGCAACAGTGGTGGAGTGGCTATCTTGTTTTCTAGAGATTTTTTACCCATCTCTTGTGTTACTGAGGAAATCATTGCAGGGCGCTTGTTAAAAATACAAGCTGTATTTGAAAGTGTAAAAATGACTTTCATCAATGTTTATGCTCCTACTGTAGGCCCAGAAAGGGTGGTCTTTTTAAACATTCTAAACGATGTAATAAGCAACTGTAGCGCTGATGGATACATGTTCCTGGGTGGGGATTTTAACTGCACTGAGAACGCAGCTCTAGACAGAAACCACCCAGAACCACACGGAGCCAGTAAGAAGTGTCTTATAAAAGTAATTGAGATGAATGATTTGTGTGATGTTTGGAGGTTTTTTCATGCCACTCATCGTCAGTATACTTGGACTCATGTTAAAGATAATTCTTTGTCTTTGGCTAGGCTTGATAGAGTTTACTGTTTCAAACATCAGAGTAATGTACTTAAAGGTTGTTCAATACACCCAACTGGTATTTCAGATCATTGCCTCGTACAAGTTGCTATCTTTGTTAAGGATGTGAAATGTAAAAGCGCCTATTGGCATTTTAACGTATCTTTGCTCTCTGATAATGCTTTTAAAGATGCTTTTAAGTACTTCTGGAGTGGTTACACAAAAGACAAATCTGAGTACACTTCATTACAACAGTGGTGGGACATAGGGAAGGTCAATATAAAACAGCTGTGCCTACAGTATACTCTCAATGTCACGAGAGACATGACTAGATCTATGAAAGCTTTGGAGAGTGAAATAGTGAAGCTGCAAGATTTGGCAGACTCAACAAGAGAAGGGGAACACTTTAAAGTTCTCAAAAGGAAAAAGTCAGCTCTATCTAACCTGTTGGGTTTCTCTGCTCAAGGTGCTCTGGTTCGCTCACGTCATCAAAATATTGCCAAAATGGATGCACCTTCTCATTTTTTTTTCGGCCTTGAACGAAAAAATGGACAAAGGAGACTTATGCACTCTCTGCGGTCCAGTACTGGACAATTGCTGCAAGAGTCTGTGGACATCCGTAAATCTGCAGTGGCTTTTTATGAGAAACTCTTCAAGAGTGAGTTCCAAGAGAGACCAGAGGTGGCGCAGTCCTTCTATGAGGGCTTGCCTAAGGTTTCTGAGGAGGCTAACGTGGAGCTGGATGCACCGATCTCTGCTGATGAACTATATTCTGCGTTGCAGAGTCTAGAAAGCGGTAAATCTCCAGGCATTGACGGCCTTCCTGTGGACTTTTATAAAGCTTTCTGGCCTGTGATTGGCAAAGATTTGTTGCTTGTTCTCAGAGACAGTTTAAGAAAAGGACATTTACCTTTGAGTTGCAGGAGAGCAGTCCTCACCCTTCTCCCCAAAAAAGGGGATTTACAAGAGATAAAGAACTGGCGGCCGGTGGCTCTGCTCTGCACTGATTACAAACTTTTGTCAAAGGTGTTGGCAATGAGACTGAAAAATGTTATGGAGCACGTCATTCATATTGACCAGACTTATTGCATACCCAATAGGTTGATATCTGACAACATTATTTTAATTCGTGATGTTTTGGACCTCTCCAATTCATTGGGTTGCGAAATTTGCCTGATTTCAATTGACCAGGAAAAGGCATTTGACAGAGTTGAACACCAGTATTTGTGGCAAACGTTAGATGCGTTTGGGTTTAGCTCTGGTCTAATAAACATGATTCGAGTCTTGTATAGTGACATTGAGAGCATTTTAAAGATCAACGGTGGTTTAAGTGCTCCGTTTAAAGTTCAGAGGGGGATCAGACAAGGTTGTTCATTATCTGGCATGCTGTAGTCCTTGGCCATAGAGCCTCTTCTGCACAAATTAAGAAAATCTCTTGTTGGTGTAAGCCTTCCTGGATGTGAAACCGTTTTTAAATTATCTGCTTATGCCGATGATGTTGTTTTCATTGTCAAAAAACAGGAAGATATTGACACCCTTGTTGAAAATATTAATGGTTTTGGCGTATTGTCCTCTGCCAAAATTAACTGGGGGAAAAGTGAAGCTGTAACAATCAGTAATGAGTTAAGCAGAAAACTTGTTTTACCTGCCGGGTTAATTTGGAACAAGGGTGGTTTTAAATATCTTGGTGTTTATCTTGGAGATGATACTTTTCTGTGTAAAAACTGGGACAATGTTTTAGAAAAAGTTGAAGGACGTCTCAAAAAATGGATCTTGCCACACGTCTTTTAGGGGTCGAACACTAGTGATCAACAACCTAGTGTCATCAATGTTGTGGCACCGATTATCATGTGTAGACCCTCCTGCACAACTGCTGGCCAAGATACAGGCAGTGTTGGTGGACTTTTTCTGGGACCGTCTGCACTGGGTTCCACAAAGCGTACTGTTTTTGCCAAAGGAGGAAGGAGGGCAGGGACTCATTCATCTCGCCAGTAGGGGCGCTGCCTTCCGACTCCGTTTCATCCAGAGACTCCTTGTTGGGCCCGCAGACCTTGTCTGGAGACCCTTGGCCAGAGCCATATTGACCCGAGGCGGGAATTTGGGTCTTGCTGAGCCTTTGTTTTTTAATGGACTTGAGTGCTAAAAAACTGTGTAACCTCCCAAAGTTTTACCATGGACTGTTCACTGTGTGG